>OENT01000147.1:0-186553 GCA_900239685.1 Rotaria macrura
TATACCCTTGAATAAACCCATTCACTTTGGGTTGCTGACGTTTATAAACCCTATGTAATGAGTTTTTGAATGGGTTTTTGCGAGGGTTTAGACATATCTAAATAAACGCTTCTAAGGGTTTGCTATACGTTGCACTTTCATAAACCCTTTTTTCGTTTTTTATTCTACGGATTTTTTTTACAGTGATTCAGTAGTTTGAAAAATGCAAAAAAAATAAATGCGACTGGCAAATCTAAAAAAATGTAAAAATATAGATTAGAAACTTCTTCATTCCGATGTCTTTTCAACCTATGAAATCGACATCATCAGTCTTTTATTTAGATTAACTCATGACAATGTCATACAGAATCTTTCGATCTACATGATTTCTATGGAGGTTCAATCAAGTAATCATTTAAATAAGTCTGTCTTCAAGATATTGAACACTAGTTCGCTTTATCAATGATTCACTATATGAGTGAATATTTCATTCATTTGGGATCATATTTTTATGAGAATTACATGACTGAATACTTTTGAATAGCGTCCTTTTAAATTCATCGAATACTGTCTTCTACAGCCAAATAAAAACATTATAACGGCATGAAAATAATTAACCGAGGAAGCCTTCTGGAAAGAGATCTTCAGTTCATTTAAACTGTCTGATATATAAACTAGAAAAAATATCACTAACCATCATATAAAAGATATTTCGGGTACCGATAAAATCACTGTAGAGTGCTCGAAATGTCAACAAGTGAGTCGGAGTATGCAGTCTACCAAGTCTTTGTAATATGTTATGCTCAGAAAATTTCAGTATTATCTCTTTCAAACTCAATATTTCAAAAATTTATAATTTTAAAACATTGAAATTCTGTACGTTATCTTCATATCTTATGATTGGGACTAGATGCGACGAATCGTTATTTGAGTGAATATCATAGTTAATACAGTATTCAACTAGACATCAGATTATTCATGTTTCATAAAACAAGCGTATTGGAGAGCTTGAACACAGCAGTAGGGGTGTCATTTTCTTGTTAATTTAAAATAAATATAAATTTTCAATAATTTGTATTTATTTTAAATATAAATTATGCAACGAAATAATTTATTTTTAAAAATAAATATAACTTATCGTAATTTATATTTATAATAAATTATAACTTATGACAATTTATATTTATTTTAAATATAAATTGCGGATCAAAAATATTTATATTTAAAATAAATATGAATGATTGGTAATTTAATTTACTCGTAAATTAAATGAAAAGTAAATATAAATTGACACCCCTGCACAGCAGTTGGATCCAGGAAAAAACCTTCTATAAATATTTACATTCAATTAGAAGTCAATCCATCCTATATTATATATTATGATGTTCGCATCGTTCTTCTCTCTCAGGTTTATCTACGAAACAAGGGATTCCAATAATAACAAGAAAAGGTATCTAATCTTGACAATTTCCAATTTGAGAAAAATATACAAACTGATAAATGGGTACATTCTAATTGCAATATGGATTATTTTACTTACTTGCAATTAAAAATTTGAAAGATCGATTAGCAACGAATTAAGTACTCCTAACAAAAAAGTAGAAAAAAAACCGAATGATTGCTAGTAAGAACAACGTGGCATGAGTTATATACCTGGGACATGCATCACTTCACATTAAAGTGAACACGTGTGCATGAGTGTATCTGTATACAAAGTGTAACTACTGTCGAATGGAAGTATCACTCGTTTAACACTAGTGTATAATCAACAGACTTAGAATAAATCTGAAAAAGATACACACTACGAGAGAGTCTTGTGGTATTCATTCGATCGTTTTGGATTTGTACGACGAGCATAACAGTCGTACCTCATTGATGAGGTCTCTGAATATAATTTCCATGCCATTTAGTACTTACACATTTTATGTGAAATTCAGAAGAAAAAGAAATAGTTTTAGAAAAAAGCTGCTCGTGCATGAATGGTGCGATGCAGTACACATCCAAACCGATCGTTTAATAAAGACCCAATCAATGCAGCTGTCGAGGCGAGTTGTAATTCGTCTGCGTCCGGGCAGAAATGAAATGACGTTAGTATTGACTCAACATACACGTTGCTCAATTCGTCAGGTATCGGTTCATTATTGTGATATTGCACACGCAAATTATGTTGTCCGAAGATTAATGATATTGTTTTCTTATCTTGAATTATTCATTATTTTACTTTGCACCATGTTTATTTTTACTCTGCTCGTTAGTTGGTGACAGAAATTTCTGCAATGATTTATAACCTTTCACATTTCAATACAACTATCGATAGATGTGTCTACAAGACAAACTATTGTGAATAAAATTTCAGCAAACATGCAATTGTGTTATTAAAAATCTAGGTAATTCAAACTTTAGAATGATTATAGTAATCGTACTCTTAAATACCATACTACCATGTACTGAAGCAGTAGTTTTTAAAAGAAAACGAAAGATCGTTGTTGGGTGACAAAGATAGCAAGAACCAATCGAAGTACGATGAGACAGTATTGTTTAGAAATTACTTTTTTCAACATGACACAACACAATGAACCTTATTTTAATCACAGAAAGAAAAACAAATCTTCTCAAATCGCATGCAAAAATACTTGAAGAAAGAACAATGGTGTTTTGAAAATCCAATCATATCGCATAACAAAATTTTCGATACAGTGAAGCAATGACATGTTAGAAGCATAGTCATTGTTCATCGTTTTGTTCTTACACCAAGCATAGCCTATTTCAAGTCTTACAATACGCGCAGTAATCATTCGAAAAAAAGATTGATGATAATGCGAGGGTAGGTCAGTTGATATCTTACAATGCTTATCTACGTGCAGTATGTCTTTCATTTCATTATTGTGCACTTTTTGCTTATCTATTTCAAACATCTAGATATTTCGATTCGCATAAACAAAACAAAGCATTTTCCCTCTCTTACTTTTGCAGATCTCGTTGTTACGATGCGCATCAATTCAATTTCATTTCTACTTGTCTTTCTAACTGCTCATGGAATTGTATGCTATGAAGAAAGATATTCTTTAATTAATTTGTTCCTTTTCCATCGCCTATTGATAGTTCGGAGAGCAATGTCTGAGTGATCAATGGCCACCGAAACCGGAACGGACTATACCAACCTATGTTGTCAATTTGGATGATCCACCTATGGAACGTTGGAACCAAGTAGCAGCAGCATTCAAGACTGAAGTAATCCATCTCTATTGGTCGAGTTTTGTTTTGTTTTGTTTGAACGCTACTGTTTCTGTTTGCAGATTATCGATATTCTTGCTTTTTTCAAAGCTTACCTCATTCAAATATCCCCAAATCTACAATTTCTCCTTGATATTATTGACGAGAAACTAGTAATTGAATGTTGCATACAATTTTTCTCAATGTTTCTTTCATTTTGTAATAGCCTGCTATGGCCGACACATTACCAGCTCCCTATGGTGACGAAATGAAAGGCATTAGCAAGGCAACAGGATTACCTTTAGGTATTTATATTAAAAAGGTCAATTTAATTGCACGATGAAGATGCTATAGCAGTTTTCACTATTCCATATTTTTGAATGTTGAGAACGAACTATCAATTAAATCATCATGTTTTCATTCTTTTAGGTGAGGTCGTTCTCTACAATATCATCTACGAAGCGTCTGCACTATGCACATCGATGGTTGCTCATGATCAATATGGTAATGTTTTTCATGCACGAAATCTTGATTTTGGAGTTTTCGTTGGGTAGGTATTCGATAAGTAAACAAGAATTTTCTTTTTTTTGACCTAGGTCAAAAATAAATATTTCAACAAGCATCACATCTAACGTCTTTACTGCCCCTAGAAATCGATAACTACATTAAAAGCTTTAGATTCTCTGAATAAGCTTCCCACACGAGAGAAATTATACCTAGAGAATAAATAGAAGATCACTATGCTTATATTTTCTAGCTGGGATATGTTGAATAATACTTGGATATTGACTGAAAAACTTCGTACATTAATCGCTCAAATCAATTTTACTCGAAATGGTGAAGTAATCTTTAAAACAACAACCTTTGCAGGGTATGGCAGTGTGTTAGAGTTTTCTGAATACAAAGATTTTCTCATTTCATTTTTGACAGCTACCTCGGTGCGCTCACAGGACTCAAACCAAATGTTTTCAGTGCCTCGGTTAATAGTCGTACAAGTATTCAAGGTGGTTACGAAGGTATAATCGAATGGATTTTTAATATTGACCGTAATCAATCGTTCATTACATTTGCCATTCGTGATATGCTTACCAACGCAAAAAGTTTTGATGAAGTTGTTAACTATTTATCTGAAACAAAATTGGTAGCTCCTTGTTATTATATCATCGGTGGTCCGCAACCAAAACAAGTATTTAAGTTTTATTTGTAGACATTTACTTTTATATTTATCGATATCTAGGGTGTTGTTATTACACGAGAACGTTCTAAAGTTGTTAATATTACACGAATAGGTACAGATGATTTATGGTTTGTAATTGAGACAAATTATGATAATTGGAAAAAACAGCCATTCTTCGATGATCGTCTAACACCATGTATCAAATGCATGAAAACTAAAGGACAAAATCAAGTCACATTTGAGTCGATATTCAATGTCTTATCTTCAAGACCTATGCTCAATGCGGTAATTTGCTTTCTTTTCTATTGAACTATTGGATCATCTTGTGAAATAAAAAATATTTCATTTTCTTTATATTAGCTGACCGTTCATTCTACAATGATGGAACTATCGACTGGTCGATATGAATCTTACTCTCAGCATTGTCGCAATGAAGATGCGGCATGCTTACCTTGGTAAAATTTATCCATGAGAGATAATTCGATTACCATTATATTCGGTTTTTACATTTTTTTCATTGATAATAAATCTTGGGTCATACTAATGATGTTTACTTTAAAAAGAGTTCAATCGAACAGAAGAACACGGAGCTGAAAATTTTGTGATAAATTTCACAGCACGTATGATTTCGATGAAACATATCTGGTTGCCATAGAATCAACGATGAATTTATAAAGATGATTGCGATCTACAGCGTGCTTGATAGAGCATAGTGTCTGCTATTGAACGCATTGTAGGTTATTCATTTTAGGATAAACTTTCAGGATGTTGTATACGTTTTTCTGAAACCTCATACTCATTGGTAGAACATGTGCAATTTGAATCGTTATTCAGATAAGCACAACATAACCAGCTCAAACAAACGAAAATGTTCACTATATGCCTTCGCATGAACGCACTCAATTCTTTTTAATTGATGGTCTAACGGAAATTACTCGAAACTTCTTTGCACACCATTTTATTGCAGAAAACGACTTGAATCAAAGTTCCAAAACTTCTTTCGCATTTTCTTTCACATTATAGATGCTTTGTTTTGATATTTTCCCAAATTCTTCCACGTTTTTGAACTCTATAGAAGGTTTGTCTTGGTCTCAAAATGAAAGGAATAATCAGCTATACAACTTAACGTAGTCAAAATTTGAATTTTTCGTTTAAAGTGTCATAAGCCTCAACTGTATAACAATACACACCCTATTCTTATCATGTTTTAAAAGATAAGCGGAAGATAAAATCGGCCATTGTTAAGTTAAGTTGTAGTCTCGAATCTGGACTACACTTTAAACCTAGTCTGAGCTTTCTAGCTTTTAAAATGATAGAAAAAATTGGAAAATCCAGAAACTCACATTTCGTCCCTTCATCTTGATATAAATCTTAGTAGACTAAATATTTCGAGCTGAAATTATCATTGCAAAGTAACTACCTCGAGAGGCAACGTGCGCTAAAAATTTCAGCAAGAGTGAATGGCACACTACGCATTTATCGCACGCTTATTTGTATTTTTTCATTTCATCTGGCTTCCGTTGAAGAAGCAGAACTCGCTAATTACTGGCGTCGGTCTTTTATACCCTACGACGAAAGTTTATTAAGCATGACTAAATATCGAGCGAACTATTTCTTATGAATGAGTTGTGGTCAGAAGAAGATGGAAGAATACGATCACTCGTAAAATTCCTGGAATTCTAACGGAACTTTGAAATATACTATGTGGAATACTACACGATCAGTATTGAACTAGTTGTCCACACCGTTTGTTTTCTATGATCTGAAAGCTGTGAAGTTATACTGAAGCATCTAGAAGATATGCGCGTATTCAAGTGCTCATATTTTCTAAGAGTATGTGTTGCTTGGTCGAATCAAGAAAATCAATATGCATATACTCGAGAATCTGATTACGTAGTATTTGTACTTTTTACTAACATAATGGTGAATTGTCACTGACAATTTGTCAGTTGTCATACAAAAACTAGTGCTAAAGAGTACGTCTTTTGAAGGTTCGCACGGAAGAGATCAACATGATGGCGTTGACTCGGTTGAGATTAATTCATTCTTGAGTATATACATTTATATGTATGCATTGATATCTAGCAATACATGCGTACAATTGTCATTGTGGATGGTACTTCGTTTTTATTGTTTCACATAGTTTACAAAATAAAATGTATTAAAACAGAAGACAAACATTTGTAGCACCATCATTATGAAAAATATAGCAGTCTATATTAAGTGAAAAACAGAACAGAAAAAATAGTGACTAATTTAATTATTGTTTTTACCGTCGAAATAGAAATAAATATTGCTTTATCACATATTGCATAAGAAAGTCCACAAGCTATCCTAGAGTTAGAAAATTGTCAAAAGAAACAATACCAAAGAGAATTAAAGACTAAAACTATCTAACACAACCAAATTTATCTAAATGCTATGCCATTATTTTAGAAAAGATCATACTATATTCCACAGATCTATTGTAGAGTCAGTAAAGAGAATGCAAACGGTCTCAAACGTACCAGCCGATCATAATAATGGTAATCTTTCGATTAATCAAATTTCGTTGAGAATCATCTCTATTATAAAATCGGCTCTCTAATCTCGACAACTATACATATAATTATTCTAACTTCTACTTCGATGTATCGATAGTATGCCTCATTTTTTACTATAGCATTATTTTATAAACTCATCTCTAGAGCTCCAGAACATACAAAGTGACTAATAACATAGCATCACTGACATCATCATAGTCTAGCGACATCATATTCCTAACAATATCACAATGATTCAACTGCTTTAAACGTATCAGTTGAGAGTGGTGATGTCACTGATTGACTAACTAACTAAAAACGACCGACAGACAGACAGAATCGAATCAACCGACTTCACATTGATATGATAGATTTTGATTTTTTTCTTCTCCTCTATTACCTTTAAAGTATTTTTGCGTCTCGTGCAACTATGCAATTATCAAAAATTGCTTGTCGATTACTCGCGACTATAGATTATGTAATGTTTTTTTTAAATATTTTATTTCATTTTAGAATTAACGATGTCTACTTATTCAACATCAGTTGATACGCAAGATCGGCTACTCGAACGTCCGATGCACGAGACGTCTATATCTACAGTGAAAGTCAGTTTTATGAATTCGAATATCTTATTTCTTTTTTCTTCTAAATATAGTCTATTCCGATTTCAACAAAATACGGTTATGTTATGGTAACACAACAAGGACCAGCCGATCGGCCAGTAATCATTACGTATCATGATGTTGGGTATAATTGTATGTTATTATTAAACTAAATGATTATTTATGACAAATGTCGTGTTTCAATTGATTGTGTTTTTTTTCTAGCTGCAACACAATTTCATCATTTCTTTGCTTTTACTGAAATGATACCAATAACAGGCAATTTTACAATCTATCATATCAATGCACCAGGACAAGAAGATCGTGCTAATCCGTTACCATCAACGTACATATCGTTCAATTCAGTTGTAATCTTGTTTTAAACCATATTTAAATTTAGATCTGTCTATCCTACTATGGAACAATTAGCAGAAACTGTGAATGATGTATTCGATCATTTAAAGTAGAATTGCGTTTTTTTCCCTCCGTATTCATTGTGTACGATATGTATGAAATCTTTTAGTATTAAAACAGCCATTGGATTTGGTGTTGGTGTTGGTGCAAATGTTTTAACACGTTTCGCTGTTCGTACTTTCTCTTACTATTCAATTTCGCTTTTTGATTTTATCTTAATTAATTTCAGTTGAAATACTCTACTAAACTCTATGGTCTTATTTTGGTTAATTGCATTTCACGTGGTATCGGATGGTTCGAGGGTTTTACTCTTAAAGTATTTCGAAACTATAAAAAATTAATTAGAAAACAGTTCATCATGATTTGATTGTTATAGTGGCCAACTCAAGATATGCCTCAACAAACATGGACTGATTCACTTTTATCATATCTTATTTGGTATCATTTGGGTTATGTAAGTAAAGTCTTGTTATGTTATACATAAATATAATGGTTATGAAATGTAGGAGAGTCAATCAACACATCCAGATTTAGTTCAAGGACTTCGTCGTCATTTGGAAGAAAATATTAATGCTAAAAATGTTGTTAAACTTCTTAATTCATTTTTAAAGTAAATTTTATGAAAAGAAATTTGTGCATTGTTCTTGATTATCCAATCAATCGTTTTTTTTTCGTCTTTCCAATTAGACGTACACCTATTGTAATGGAACGACCAAATGAAATGAATAAAAAAGCCGATCCACCAAAAAGTCTTAAGTATGTTTAAAAAAGGCTTAAATATTATGCGTCCTCTTGAGGTCAAGGTTATTCTACAAATGTTTCTCTTTTAGATGCAATATTCTTAATATAACTGGATTTTCATCGCCACACAAAGACGATGTTATTGATACGAATGATCTATGTGATCCAACTATGTCTTCCTATGTTGAATTTGCAGATTGCGGTGGTGCTGTCCTTGAAGAACAACCGGCTAAAACAGCTGAAGCGATTCGACTCTTTCTTCAAGGTCTTGGCTATAGTAAGTTTGTAAAACTTGTTCGTTTCTTTGTTTTCTATTGAAATCTTTATCTAGTATCACATTTGAGTATTCCACGATTTTCAATTGCTAATCGGTTAACTGAACAAGCAACTGAATATAAACGTCGCAATGGTTCCGGATCACATCGTACTAGTGCACCATTTGATGCAGTCGATTCAGGACTTTATCGAGATGATTTACAAGGCGACGATGTCGATGATGATCCAAATTACTATGGTCATGAACTTCAACTTCGTGTTGATTCATTCGATGATCGCAATGTTAAATTATAAAACAGAAAACTAACAGCATCATAATAATTTTTAACATTCTTGTTCAATTGTATTCCTGTAACAGTGATCTTGATTTTAGTCGCTTTTTCAAAATGATCTGTCCCAAAATTTTAATCTGCGTATGTGTTTTTTGAAAGAAAAGTTTGTATAAAGAATGTAGTCAGAAAATGTTTTAAAACTGTCATCTTGTCTCCGTTTTTTCAATATGAATCAGTGCAACATATATTATTTCACGTTTTAGTTTCAAAATAAAGAATGTCTCTTCATCTAAACGATGAAATCTAATGAAACGGAAAAAAAAAGAAATTACATGGTCGTTTTTCTTTTCGAAGGATATCTTTGTTACTGTTTAGGGTCGTTTTTTTTTAATGAAACGATATAGTTCTGATTGTCACTCATTCTGTTACGCATTGAGTATGTTCGTTGAAATTTTTTTCTATGCATAACAGTGGGAACATGATTGATGTTCTTCAGTGATTTGTCCTCATCAACTGTCAGATTGAAACAAAACTAAGGCGGTGTTAACTTGATGTACTGACTTTCACTTGAATACAATGATAACAAAAACGTTTTGATGACCTTGATGGATACATTTAGTGAATACGTTCGAGCAGTATTCTTCTATGAAATATATATCAAAATTGTAAAATAAAAACAAATTTTACAATATATCTTAAGTCATATTTCAATCAAGAACAAAAAACTCGATTCATTATCGACGAATAGATACGTAAAAGTTCAAGTTCATGAATTTTTCTTCCCTCTCCCTCCGTCAAGACACACGTATCAACGCGTTAGTGAAATGGAGAAATTCATGTGTCACTCGATGAGATTAAAAATTTCATGCTGATATTTAGTTTTTCTATGAATTTACTTAAGTTAAATATTATTAATCTTTTATTTTCATTTCACTATATTTAAGTTTATAATAGTTATAAAAACGAATCATATTGCAGTTTCAATTTATTCTTGAAAAAATAAATATAAATAAGATTTATTCCTCAAACATCATTTTGTCTTATGGTTGATAAGGAAACTCGTGTAGTTATTTATTTGTTCGAATATATTGTTCACTATTTCCGTCTTCATCATCAATATTTAATGCTCGAACAGTTTTAAATGAATTGCATGAAACATCATTCAAAGGTTCATATTCATCTACAAACTGTTTTTCAATATCATTTTGTGAGCACTTATCGGATATGATAGGTGACTCAAGTAATTCAGTCAATATTTGTTTTCTATCAATAAATACTTTATTAAATAGAAAACGAATAAGACGCTTGTCATATTCACCCGGATGAATAACACTAAAAAAGTCAATTTAAAAAATTGATATTTAGCCATGTCATAAAATATTACCTATACTCAGAACTTCGTTTCGGATCACGAATATGCTGTATTCTATGTTGCATGCGTTTGAAACTATCGAACGTTTGCAAATAATCAATAAACGATGGGTAAAGAAGCACACGTCGGCCATCATGTGTCACGCCGGGAATACCTTGAAAGTTAATTATATTCTAAAATTCATCAAGATAAAACCAAAAGAGAAGAAT
Organism: Rotaria macrura; assembly: GCA_900239685.1. Taxonomy (NCBI): domain Eukaryota; kingdom Metazoa; phylum Rotifera; class Eurotatoria; order Philodinida; family Philodinidae; genus Rotaria; species Rotaria macrura. Next base: position 10,778 of record OENT01000147.1, read on the forward strand.
TCGATGGATTTCTTAATTCCGTTTGTTGTTCTATTTCGATTGATTGTTTGGAAACGAACTTAAATGAAATTCGAAATAGTTGCGCAAACACAGAAGTAGAGAAGATTATTTTGTTTTCTTCTTCTTTTAATTCATATGGGCAATCTCTCAACCGTCTAGTTCCTACTGATTCATTTCTATAAACTTCGATTGAGCGATGAGTACGCTAAAGTAAATTCTCAATAGCAGCTTGTTATTTTTATAATACTAATAGTTTAACATCAATATAACATGAATGGTTTCGTAATCGAAAAAGTAATTTATACATTTTAACTAAAATCTCGCCTTATCGGCAGATCTCTTCCTAATGATATGTTTCTTTGCAGATTGTTTTCAATCCTTTTCTCTCTGTCGATTTTAACATTCGACTATAGTGCGTCTTAACTTTAAAAATAGAATAAATCTCGCTTAGGTCGGAATCTGGACGATGAAATCTAGTTGATGATGTAGTTAAGTAATTTATCTAAGTTTCACAATACGAAGATATCTTTTATGGATTCAAATAAAGAAATATGTATCAATTGACGATTCGAATCCCAGTTTCTCGTACTGTATCTGTAATGTATTGTGACTATATAATAGAAAGTATCGAAACAATTTGTTCTTTTCTTATTTATGACCGATAAAGATAAGATTTTTATGTGAAATTGTATTGTTTTAAGTGAATCAAGTTTGCATGTATCCATTGTGTAGTTGTCTTATGCAGAGAAATCTGTTGAAAACAATTCTCGTTTGAAGAACGGATCGTATTTGTCAAAGATTTATTTAAGTAAGTTTTACAACTCACCTAATAATGAGCTTGCCATTGTATTATCATTAAATGTATCTACTTGAGGACAAGTAAGAAGATGTAACGGTTTCATAATAAATTTGCTAAGTAATTTTGTATTTGAAATATTCGTAGTTTTATTTTGCTCATCATGATTTTGAGATTGAATTGATGTTCGATCTACATTTGTTGCTGCATATAATGCACTTATTCCTAATTGTGGTTTTGGTTTTGATTTTAGAGGTATATCATTATTTTCTTTAGTGTGAACACATTCTTCTAATTGATAAACGCCTAGCATGAGGCTAAAATCAGTAATCATTAGTTTTCTCAATTCACATATATCAGATTCAAGTTTTAATTTAAGTCTTAGATAAATTTCATGAGGAATACGAATGCCATATGGATAAAATGATTCAAAATCAATATCTTTCAATGCTTTAAGACGTTTTGATGGTAGATCAACACTTGAATAACGACCAATGCTTGAACCTTTTAAATCGTATATTTCATGAATATTAAGAAATGACGGTAGATTATTTACCATGACAACACAATAGATTTCAGATGTAAATATTGATTTCATATTAACAGAATAAAGACCAACGTATCGTGTCATGAATGAAGATGCATAAGAAAAGCGTAAAGAAAGACCAGATAAAATACGCATTAAAAACTTTGCTTCATGATCACGAATCGTTTTTATAACATATACCTAAATTAAATAAACATGAACTACGAATAAATTTTCTTTTTTCCTTATAAAGTCATCGAACGATTTACATCATCTTGTGTTTTATACATTTGTGAACCTGATCGTCCTGTATTAGTAAAATTAATGAATTCACCCGAATGAAATGATGATTGAAAATCATTGCGTGTTATACCAATAGATGTACGCATGGCTTCAAAAGCAATGGGTGCATATGTTGTTATATCAATTGTTGTTATAGTTTCTGAAACTTTTTCTTCTGGCAAACGTGTTATTCTATATTGATGTGTTCGTGTTGAACGATATTCATTTCCAAGTATGCATGATGGTCGATCGATATTATTTAATGTTTCAGCAAAATAAATTATACATTGACGTAGTGTTTTACCAATTAATTCAGAATTATTTGTAAAATATGTATTTTGGAAAGGTGTTCTGACATAGGATAGAACACTTGTTTCTATTGTATTCCAATCTTCTAAATTGAGAACGTTTACTGTATCTGTTAATTCATTCATTTTAATTCAAGATAGATCTGAAAACAAATTCGAATAGTTGTGCACGAATAATAAGAACTATGATCGAGAAAAAAAAACTTTCATTAAGAACACAGACGAATCGATGTATATGAAAAAGGTACAGGATCAATGCAACATTGATCATAGTAGCAAGTACACATGTATTTATCTAAGTCTTGTCTTAATGAACATATATTCAATGAATTTTTATCTATTCGTACGATTAGTAGATCTTAAAAGAATGTCATTCAAACAAAAGACAAAAATGCATTGTTTGAGTTATTTATCAAGCTAGTGAGTGGACCTCGCCATATAAAGAAAGATAGTGATAACAAGAACGAGAAAAAATTTGACTATTGGCGACACATATCCCTTAATACATTGTAGACTAACTTTGATATGCAAGCAATCTCTACAAACCAAGCGTAAGTAGAAATACGGATGTTGAAAAATCTGGTAACATAGTATATTACTGATTTTTCACACAGCCATCGGTTCATTTCATTTCAGTTTCACATAATCCAATTAGACATTAGAATCCAGACCATAACTCAGTGCATCAGAATATGCCGATAAAAGAGTAATTTCTAATGATGCATTTATTTTCGAGAACGTTTTCTATTGATGAGTAACGATCTCGATACGATATGAATTTCTGAAAAAAGACTCATCTTAATTCTTTTTTTGTTTCTTTGTAGATGCCTTTGAAGTCTATTATGATTTATGATAGTCTGCATCCAGGAATTGCACGATGAAATTCATTTGGCCTGAATTTTAAGTCACAGAAAAGTCTACTTATGAATATAGAATTACTTTAAGTTACTCTTAGGATTCAGAATCAACCATGATGTTTGATTAGAAATTGTTCTGTTCTTTCTTAAGTTCCGAAATTTTCTGCACAGAAGAAATCATATCCATAGTGTTGAAATGTTAAATGCTACCTGCTTTGTCGAGTTCAGAGTTAAGCAAGTCAAGATATGATCAATGGCGAATATACTTACAGAAAGATAGCTACGTATCATCACCCTGTGACATTATACCAGACTGTTCATGTCAGACCATCTTTGATACAAGAATCTAAAACTCTGCACTAAAATTAATATCTCAACCCAGGTCCGAAACGTACGGTGGGAACCCGCCGGATCTCGTGTTATTCCGACGAATTCCGGAATCCGTTCCGGCTTACTTCCCAGCTATTCCGGGCACCAGAGCGTATCCACGAATACGGTTCCTGTTTCCTATACGGGATCCGTCGACGGAAAACACCGTTTCCAAGCCCGGACCACATACGGTCCAGATTGGAACGTTTCCGGACCGGATACCGATAACGGAAAAAGCAATTTTTCCATCTGGAGAGAACACGGCTCAGATCTGACCGTTTCCGCTAAGCTCACGAAAACTCATCTGGCCGTTTCCCAAACAGCGCTAAATACTCACAATTACTTAGTAAAGTCTCCGAACTTTGAAGCCAGTTCTTACTTCTTTTTTAAACAAGCCTAAAACAACACCAGAAGATACCCTGTGAACAAAAGCACTCTAGTAAAACATTATACATTTCACTCCAAAATTGTTTTTGTCACAAAAATAGGAATTTTCAGTCCGAAGACCTAAAAATCAGATTTTTAGACTTTGGCAAACCGAAAACGATATGTGTAAGAACACCACAAATGTTAAACACCAGCGTTTTGAGACTTCCCTGAGTCTTCCATCAAGGTAAGTGACGCTTCTAAAGTCTCTAAATGACCTATCATTTCAAATTTTTTTCAAAAAAATTGGGATGCAAATTAATGCACTGGAAACAATAACACTTTAAGTAACACATCAAAAATTTTCAAGCGAACCCATCAAAATACGGTAAGCTATCCAGGTCATGGACATTGTCCTTAAATTAAAGGATTTAGAAAAAAAATCCCAAAAAACACCTTTAAAGGTCTTTTTTGTAAAATGATGATTTGCGTATCTAGAAACGATATAAATGAGCATTTATTTCGCTGGAAAGGCTTAGTATTTGATTCTCTACTGATCCCACGAAAAAAATCTGAAGAAATCCTTAAAATGAAGGATTTAGAAAAGAAATCCTAAAAAAGACCTTTAAAGATCTTTTTTTGTAAAATGATGATTTATGTATCAAGGAATGATATACATGAGAATTTAATATTCGATGTAATTTTTTTCAAGCGGAGGCCTGATTTCCAAAGCAGAAATAATTTGGTCGGAATACGCTGGATTCCGACTGTTTTCCGATGCTTCTTTACCGGATTATTGTATTTTCTGTTTGGATCCTAGCGGAACTTGCGATAGTTCCAGTAGGTTCCGGGCTGATCCGAGGTATTTCCTTGAAATTTCCGGTTTCCGGAACTCTCCGGAATACTGCTTTCATGTTCCGATGGTTTTTCCGGCCTGAAACGGGCGGAAATACACCGGAACCGGGAGGAAGAAGCCGGAAAATATCCCGTTTCCTGCGGGTTCCGGCCGGATCCGGTCTCTGGAACGAACGACCTGGGAAGGCTACGTTCAGTGTAGAATATTGATCTGATGATATTCTTAAACATAATCTTAAAGAATTTATTTTAAAGTAAAATTATTGCGATATCCCATTAATTTCTGACGAACGTTTATTACAAAACTATGGATCCAAAAGAGATTAGACCAAACAAGCAAGTCCGATGAATATATTCTACAAAAATAATCTGGGCTCGGATTCGACCTATCATTCCTAATATCTTGAAAAATCCTATTTTGCGTCCTTTTTTTCGATCAATTTTCCTATTTCACATAAATATTCACGAGATTTGAATTTTTCCTGAGGGAAAATACGGGGATCTTTTCGGCACTACCCACCTCCCTCGGAAATCTCTTCTACAATAGTTGTTTAATGCAAGTAAAGCATATATATTTTTGGTGCGACTCGACGTACAATACTTGAATAATTTTGCTCAATTTTCCACTTTTTTCTTTGAAAATGATTGTATACTTCAGAAAACGAAATCCTATATAGGTATTCTTATAATTTCGGAAATTTGAAATCAGATGCCAGAAAATTATCACAATACTTATGTATAAGAATATGCGAGAAGTCATGTTCTCGTTCAGTTTAAAACAACTGACTGAATAGATTTCCTGTTGCATTTTTTTAAAAATAATTTTCATTTTGTAAAACTGCAAATTAGATATTAAATTTTTTCGTTTCATATTTGACAGAAAACTTTTCTTCGCATTCTTCGATCAACAATTATTTCGCTTCTCTTCGAAGTGCTTTTCATATAACGACATCTGCCGTTTCAAAATCATTTACTATTCGTTTAAAATATTACCTCGTATTGTAGAAAAAATAATATATTAAGAAAGCGTATACTTCAATAATGGGATCGAATTCTCTTTTCAAAGAAATTCGTCTATGTCGAACTGCAATCATTGCTGTTGGTTTAATATATACTTCTTTCTTTTGCTAGATATTAAATCGTTAAGCAATAGATTCCACCATCACAATTTAATGCTTGCTTTTCAGTATTCTTCTCTTTGCTGCTCTCAGTAGTGTTTCTTTTCTTAAATGAAGCTTGCTCGTGAACTTTACAGTGACATAAATATCGATAAACAAAGTGCTAATCATAAGAGTAATATAAAAGCAATCAAATCGTTTTTTTTCTAAAGCACAATCGCGCATATACTGCACTTTAGGTTTTTCATATACTACCATCACATTTCAAACTTACCCTTATAACTAGATTTATTGATATTTTTCCTTTTCAAGCCGTCTCGTTCTTTTTTAAGCAGCTGATAACATAATAATGCAGATTATTATATACGGCCGGTATTAAATACGTACTTTTTTTCATCCCTCCACTATCACCTGTTAAATAGCCCAACACATATAAAGTGTAAATCATTTCGGTCTATAACTTGATTACAGTAAAGACAAACTGCACAGTCTTATGTGGTAGTTTAAGTTCTGAGTTACACATAATATGGGAAAGACAAAAGAGTGAGAAAACCTGGTAAAAACTTAACAGAACAGTTAATCAACACTTGCCAGATTTTTGACAAAAGATAGAGTCAAATCAAATTTTGGAATCATTTTATTCTTCTAATTGGCAAAAATTAGTGTCATAGAATATGTACTAAATTCTCTTGATCGATCGTCATTTGATTTTTCTTTTAGATGAATATGCTTGAAGATTTACCAAGTTATGACTATTACAGTGAGTCATCGTGACATCATTTTTTTTCTTGTTCTAAAGAAAAATGACAAATAACATAATTAACTATTAATGCATCAACTTAGTCTTGTTTCAATTTAAATTTTATGCTAACGCCTTACATCATTAGCTAAATTTTCTAAATACTTTGCTGTCAGATATGACTGTTTTAGTATAATAATGGGTTTTAAAATAACTAAAGCTTGTAATTCTAACATAGAACAAAATATCGAACTATCAATTGCTTTATTTTTTTGAAACTTGACAAACTATAGAAGATGGCTGCTAGAGCATAGTCGAAATCAGTTGATTATTTTGAGATTTTATCAACAATTAATAGTGCATGGTTTTGCTGAATCAACATGTGTAAAAATGACCATACCGATCGATGCTTATGAGAAAAAGAGCGTTAAGTTCGAAAGCTGAAATCTCTAGGAAAAAGATGTCTCACCAATCGGATAGTCGCAACTTAATACTGTACGAAAAAAAACAAGGAATTAATCATTCAAGAACAAATATCTTGTAGGAATTTTCCAAGCACGTATAAAATTTTTCTTTCATTTGAAACTTTTATCTTATACGGATTTTGATATTAGATTTCAAAAATAATTTTTGCCTTTCGGTAGCATTACAGTAAATTCGAAATGTTGAACGTGACCATTCAATAACTATCTTTTTCACGGACATAAAATAAAGGTCTATATTCTATGAAATGAATCTTAATTTTCTACAAGTAAAAAATAGAACTGTAATCCATGCACAATGAAACCTGCACTCTCAAATACATATGTATATGCAATCATTGGTACATTGTAGCTACTAGTAATTTCTTTCTCAGAAAGATATAATGCATTGACTTTATAAAATTGAGAAGCAGCGATCATCGATTTTCGGATAGTATCGTATAACAGTGTTATTATCTCTACGTCATCGATCAGGATTTGAATTCGTTCGATTTTTCAACTTAAATATGATAGTTTTGTTATATTGATTGTTTCAAAATGATGTTTTTACTATTTTATCAGTTCCATCGGAATGCTATATAAGTGCATTCGAAGATTCTCGTTCAACTATTTCTACATTGAAAACTTTACCAACAATTGATGTTCTCTTACCAAATGGTTTTGTTGCATGCATCGACCGTGAGCAAAGTAAAACATTGGCTGATCTTCGTCAAGTATTACGCAAACGTTACGCTGTTACATGGCCGTTCCATTTTCTTTCTATAACACATACATTTACCAATGATACAGGAGATTTACTCTTAGATGAACAACAATCATTTGATTCACTTGGTCTTGTTTATCCATTTGTACGTATTAGTGCAAAAGGTGAACTACCAACACCATTATGTAAATGGTTATCACCGATCGATCAATCCGACATGGGATCTCTTACACAATTCATTGAAAATTTAGTTGAATGGCGTGATACAACGATTCCACAAGAAATTCTTCATGCACCACCATCAATATCTCAAACAATTTTATCGAATATCGATTCATTTTTAATCTATGTTGAACGACGCGATTCATCCTATGTGTGTGATGAAACAACTACTTGTCAAGAATTACTTCGACGCATTCTCACTGACGAGAATAAATCAAAATTAGAATATTTCAATGCATCAACTAAGCCCATGCTGAAGTTTTCTTATCGTAATGAATTTTTATTAGAGTCTGAACCGTATCCATTACTACAGTATAGTTATATTCAAGAATGTTTACAGAAAAACATGCAAATAAATTTACAATTGATTTACACTGAAATACCAAAACGCAGTAAGAAATCTTCACAAAATAATAACGAACCAGATATATTTCCATCGGCAAAAAAACAACCAATATCGAAAATATCAAATAAAGAAAATAATTCTAATCAACTATTATTACCCATTCAACCAGCATCGTTATTATTCAAATTTACATTTCGTCTTCGACCATCACTGAATGCTAAACAAACATTATTTCAACTTCATTCAGGAATTTACTATGGTCGTCGTTGTTTATTTTCTTTTGAACAAGTTACATGGAATAATACATGCATAGAAGAAATACGACAGAGTACAACATTACCTATGGCTAGTTTATTACCTGGCACTTTACTATGTTTTTCATTAACGAGTAAACAATCAGAAATATATTTTCTTAATGTGAACTTATTTCGCTCAAGTAGTATTCTATTAAATGGTTCCTATGAATTTACATTTAATTCAGTTAATACAACACTGAATATACCAAACACAAAACACCTGTATCCAGATGGTTTCGTTGGTTCATCATTTAATGAATCATCGAAATTAGATAACTATGAAATAAAGCTTACGTTCGATTCTCAACAGCATCGATTTTATTACAATGAAGAAATTGCAGAAAAACTTGTTCATATAAATAAGCCAACACCAGCAGCAGTAACTACAGCTAAACATCAACAAAATCATGAATCCAATGATGATGTTGCTAATGGAGAAGCTCTTAACTATCTGCTAGGTAGTCTCGATGATGAGGTATGAATTGTTCTCTACTATAGTATATATATATATATGAATGTAGTAGAGATGTACAGGGTAAGCTTGTCTCTTACCCTGTACCGTGATAAAGGAATTTTTGTTTACCCTTGTCCTACCCTGTAGGTACTCTACCCTGATCCTACTCTACCGGGTAGGGTAGGGTAACCCTGTACATCTCTATCATTTAGTCTAAGTATGTTTTTCGTATAGACACAATACATGGTACAAGAACCTGTTTGGCTCTCTGATTGTTCATTAGCACCTATCGATGCACTTCCTTGTATCCTTCATCACATTCTTGCTGATATTCGTCGTTCAATACTTTCCGGTAATACAGCTGCTAATAATAATATTACAACAATATATGACAAACTGTTTTCAATGTATAAACTAATCGATTTATGGCCACCGATGTCGTTTGAAATGTGTTTTTTTCTTCTCGATTGTACATTACCAGATGCACACATCCGTTCCTATGCTGTTTCGCAATTAGCACATTTGCCTAATCATTTGTTTCTTTTCTATTTACCACAAATAATTCAAGCTGCAATTCAATTTGAACATTATATCGATACGTCATTAATACGTCTTATTCTTAAACGTGCATTATGTCATCGAGGAATAGGTCAAAAATTATTTTGGACATTAATAAATGATAATTCACGAAATGGTCGTGTTATGTTTGAAATCTATAAAACATACTGTGGCTTAACAATAGCCAATGATTTACAAGCACAAGTAACATTAACATTCAAATTGAACACAATAAATCAACGAATACGATCAACGAATTTAAAAGATGCATTAAACATGAGACAAGCTCTACTTACACGATTACGTGAACAAGATATAAATTCTTGGCGTTGTATATCCCCACTAGATACAGGTTGTCTTCTTGGTTCATTATTAATTGATGAATGTCATGTATACGATTCATTTATGCGACCTTTTAAACTTGTTTGGGAGAATGCATTAAATCCCGAACATGAACGTTTCGAATTGATCTATAAAATTGGTGATGATCTACGACAAGATGTATTAACATTACAAGTATTTCGTTTATTTGATTCTATTTGGAAAAAGAATAGTATTAATAAAACACATGATGATTTATCTCAACTTCAAAATCTTCATATGACATTTTATGATGTTATGTGTACCAGTGACACAACAGGATTCATTCGTATTGTACCTAATGCATATACAATTTTAAATATTTATCATAAGTTTAATACAACAACAACTATCAAACGAAATGTTATTTATGATTGGTTAGTCGGACAAAACAACAATAGTTCCCAAAAGTAATAAATCTTACGATTTATAATTAACGATCGATAGTTTTGTTTTGTTTTTTTTTTCATCGAGAGTTCCACTGGGAAAAACAACACGTCGAACTAATACTATTGGAACAATGAATGATGCAATGGACACTAGTATGTCCAATCAAGTTCTAGTTAAATTTCGAAAATCATGTGCAGCATATTGTACTGCTGGTTTTGTTATGGGTCTTGGTAAGTCATCTTTCGAATATAATTGATATCGTTTCATATTTTACGTATGTAAAATTGTTTCGAACGTGATTCAATAAAATAATTAGAAATCAACCTCGAAAAAGTTCGATTGAAGTTATTCCTAGTCGAAAATTCTTGAGATATAGCAAAGCCAATCCGGGAAAACAAAGACTTATTAGATTTTTAGTTTTTAACAAATGCATGATCTTCCATCACAGTTTTTATCAATAATAAGTCACATGAACAGGACATGAAATTCTTGTTTCTTTTTTTCGAATTGAGATCGCTTGCAAAATCTGTGCATAGTCAAATGCAATGTTTCATACGAAAATTATACTATCAACAAACTTTAATGAAAGCGGAAAAATATTGCTAAATAATAAGTCACATTCGTTTATTTGTTTTACACAGGTGATCGTCATCCATCAAATATAATGTTAACACCTGATGGTCGTTTGTTTCATGTCGATTTTGGTCACATATTAGGTGATTATGTTAAATTTGGAAATATATTTCCACGTGAAACAACTAGTATTGTTCTTGTTGAACCATTTCTCTATGTCATAAACAATCGTTCACAAAATAATACAACTGATTATCGAGATTTTATACAAATGTGTTTACAAACATTTCGTCTGTTACGTGAACATGCTACATCATTATTTGGTTTACTTTATTTGATTATATATGCACGTTTACCGTTATTGAACAGTATATCAAATTTGAATTATCTACGTCAGTCTTTATTTTTAATTGGTGATAAGCCATGCGAAACAAAATATGCAATAAAAGCATACAAAAGAAAAATTGAATCAGCCCAAAATGATACAAGACGATTCTTAGATTGGATTGCACATGCCTTTGTTCATAAACCACAACGATAATGTCAGATGGTTGTCAATAAAATGAATGCTTCTGTTTTTTTTCAATAATATATGTATAGAAATACTATCTCTAATAAAACAGTTATCATGTTTTGTTCTAATAATCAATTCTATTTTAAAATTATGAAATATTTCAAGTTCTATTTATCAGTAATAGCTACGTGAATTTCAATTGTTTTCTCTGATATTCATGCCATAGGACAATTTCAATTAAGTTTCATTGCAAACGATCGTCCGAATATTGATTGACTTTTATGTAATGCGCATTTAGAATGTCAACACTGTTACATATGCCTTGGGTCATCGAAAACAAATTTTTCTCCCTCGATATTACTTTGAATCTTAGAATCTCTCTTGTCTATTACAGAAATAGGAGATTAGAGTCTAACGTAATTCTGAACGAGACAATTATATTTTCATCCTAGAAACAGTCTTCAATTAGATCACACTCCTTCACCCGATGACTATAATTAATAATACAAATTTTTAGAAAGTATTCGACACGAACAAAGAATTTATTGTACGAAAACTTGTAAATCCAATGCTTAAAACTATACTGAATATAGTCTTTATTATGTTCGATGAATCTTATTAAATCAATGCTTAATCTGCCAAAAGAGAAGTTCCAAAAGTAATTACTTAAATAATTAATCGTATTTATTTGTTTAAAAGAATCAAAGAAATTCTTCTAGCTATCACTGCAAGTTTTCATGGAAAGTCTAATAGAATAAAATATCGAATTACGGATATTTTGATGAATAAAGTATGTTTTCTCGTTGAAGCATTCGAATCTTTATTTAGAACAAAAAGACAAACTTTCTTGCAGAACGTTGACGAACGTTATTGAGTCGATCTGTGATTACCATTCATCTCTTGCAAATGATGCAATCGATCAACAAGAAACTTACACAAGACATCTACCTGAAGAAAAATACGAATTTCGAAGTATTTACTTTTCTGAAACACTCGAATTTTTAAAAGGAACTCATCAAACACTGAAATAACACGAGAAGTTTGCACCTATAATGTTAATCAACTACTTTTTCTGCAGCTATAATAATAGATCATTCTCATACTAGACTATTCTCGCCGGATGTATGAAATCTAAAAATAAATCAAGATAACATTTCATACTCGGAATAAAATCGAATATTTTCAGTAAAATTGTTAGAGCATTACTGAAAAGAACAATTTTCATCGAGTGGAATAAAATATGTGCATCTGTTTTTTTAATATCAAATCTACAGTAGAAACTGGCGTGTATTCGTATTTTTTTAATAATGTATCAAGTCGTAATAATGAAGGCAACAGTTCGAAGACTTCCAGAAGTAAACTTGACCAATAGAAAACAAATTATGATGAAATGATCTATTTTCGAAAAGAGTTCCTACATTTATTCATCATCGATATCGAACTTCTATTGACATACATTACCAATCCGATATAATCAACATAAAAAGACAACAGATCACGTCGTTCCACGACAACATTAAATTTCATGTTTTTTTTAACACTCTTGATTAGCAAAAAAACCTGCAGTCACAAGTGAAATTTCCAACAAGCAAAAGAAAATAGTCGTTCATGTTAAGCTTATGTACACTCATGGATTAAATGTATAAGTGCATTTAAAATATTGTCATTAATTCATGTAAAATTTCATCAGCATTATCAATCGTACATCCAGACCATCTACAAAAGAACACAAAAACAAACACGAGAATTTCTTGAAAAATGAAGAAAAAAAAGCTATTTGTCTTTACCGTGTTTGTAATAATTGAATGACATCTGGTGCATGGTCATCATTGTCTTCAAAGAAATCGCCATAAATCGATGCAGGATATTGCTGTCGTGTATCAATAGAGACAATACAAGATTTTTCTTGTTTTTTTAAGCCACTGTAAATATGTAATTGAAAATAATTTTCATAAATCCAATTATTTAATAGATTAATATTTGTTGAGAACATGATAGCATAACGACGATTCAAACAGAAGAGCCATACAGGTACTTTAGGTGTACGTAACATAGAACCTATTTCTTGTTTATGCCAATACGAATCATCATCATGTTTGGACCAATAAAGAAATCCAACTGGACAACGACCTTTTACACCATGTTGAGGCTTTTTCTAGAACATAAAAAAAGACAACTTACGATACGTATTGATCTCGTAGAATCTTTTTCTTTCATCGTACCATTAAATTTCCATTCGAATCAACATCAATAACACCATTATGTAAATAGTGTAAAGCTCTTCCAGTTAATGCCAATGTAACCATTTGAATCGTTGATTCATCACGATCGCCTACTAATCGTGTATGATCAAGATCATCAATTAATCTATATTTAAAAACATCGTTGTACTTTTTATTTTGTTGAGTAAAATCAACACAACTTACTTTTTTAATGTACGTGATAGCATAAGACTGTAGAGAAATATAATAACGCCATTTTCTTTCATAAACTAAAAAGAAGACAAATCAAAATATGAAAACATGTATATACCGTGTCGTCTTTGAACGAGTTTACGTACATATGGTAAACATTTGATAATAAATGAACGTAGTTTAGCCAAATCAACAAATTCAAACATGTGTAACTAGAAAATTATAATAATAATGTTTTCTTTATAGTCATGTTTTATTGAAAGAAAATTTCGTCTCACTCGTTCAGTTATTCTATCGGGTACATAATGATCACCATGATTAGAAAAACATGCATCGCCAGCATAGGGAATACAAACTGTCGCGCCTCGATATTCACCAGCTTGCCATAAAATCTTTTTTTTTTAATTCAAGTTTATTCAAATAGGAAATTTTATCACATTTTTCATACTTCCGTAAAAGCATCAACAAGTGCTTCAGTACGTGCTTCGACACTAACCGATGCAGGTCTTAATGAATAAAAGGAAAGAAAATGCAAAAGTAATGCAGTAGAAATAATTATTACAGACCGATGTTGATTTATTGAAAAATGATTTTTTAAAAGTAAATGACGGATGACAAATGCTTGAACAGTCAAAATAAAACCACGGGCTCCTGTCTAAGAAACAAACGTATACATGTAATCATTTAGAATGTTTTCTATTTGTATGACACGCTCTCTAAAGAACTATTCTAATGACCACTCATCAATAGGATTCATATTGAATAAGTAAATACATTTCTGTGTTGATAGTTTTAACGTCGATCACTCTCTAGAAAATATAAAGTTCGCTTAGGTTTAGTTAGTCGTTGAAAAATTATAATTTTCTTTTTCAGACAAGAGGCTCACGTCCAAGAGTCGGAAATTTATATTTTGCTTTCCTTTGCACTAACCCATCACATTGACATTTTTTGTTTAGTGCTGATTTTTTGGATCGATACTAATCAATAGTATTCTTTTCTCATTCATTCTACTTATGAAATCATTGATTCATTACTCGATCGGCAACAAGACCATAATTCAATGGATTTGTATAATCACGAAATGTAAACTTTGCTGAAAACCAACTTTGACTAAATGAATGAATTGTTGTATTATTAGCCAAAAGACGAAGAGTCTAATCAAGAAAAACAAATCATAATTAGTAAGTCAATTCTTTGATGTTGTTAGTTCTTTTCTTGCTTCATACCGAAGCTGTGGCCAATGTGATTTGATCACCTTGAGAATAGAGTTTCAAACTAAGACTATTGCCGTGAACTTTGATGTATTCATCTAGAATAGTCCTTTATTTTTTTTTCAATGTATGCATAAAAAAATGCATCGTTTACCTTCTAATAATTTTGGTGCTTGTAAATCAATTTGTTTTGCTATGAGAATCGGTTGCGCAAGTAAAGAATCAACACGCTAAGAATATTAAGACAACATTTAATATAAAACAGAGACTAAGATACTGTCATACATTTTTTAATTCAACTCGGCTAACTTCATAATAATTGACTAAATCAAGTAGTTGTTGATCGGTTAATTCCTCATCGGTATTGCTAGAATTATTAGACGTAGTAGAATTACTCGTAGTAATCTGATACATTGTCGTTGAATTTTGTGTTTTATTAACACCATTTTTAGTCTCAACCGGCATTCTAATACCGTCTACAATCAAAATGAATCTAAAAATAAAATAGAAATTCTTGTGTCGAATAACAACTGTGCTTTCATTTATAGACAGAGAAATATCACTGCCTAAGAGTATTTATTACTGTCAGACTATAATTTTGACTGGTTGCTATCAATAAAAAGAAAACCTTCGTAATACACAAGCGCCTGCACAAATAGAAGAATCAACACTATATTCAAAACAAAAGAGCTAATAAGAAAAAGGAAGTCTATTATTAGTCATTTGTCGATCTAAAAAACTCGACTAGTAAAAAATGATATTTTCCATGAAAGAAAAAAATCACTTTTTTGTGAAGGAGAGTACGAGGGGTTTCTTGTGCTGATGCGTTTGCCGAAAGAAGAAATAAAATTTGATTTCTTTCTTTCATTCCAATGCAAAAAGAAGCCTTGTCAATTTTCGTAAAAACCCTTAACTTGCTTTCTTTTATGATTGACCTTCCTATGGGTGACCTTAAGTTCCTCACTATGAACGAATCTGAAAAGAATTATTCAATTCATAGCGTTAAGAGAATTTTTTCGTATTTATGTTGAACTAATCCAATGTTCAATCATATAGATGCCGAAAATCAAATTTTCGAAATTAAATAAAACTTTCGAAGTTTTTTTCATTTCTTTTACTCTAACCTAACATTGATTTTCTAATTTTCCCTATTGGAATATTATTTATTTATCTATCTATCTATCTATCTATCTCTATACATATATTCGTGTTGTTTCTTCTAAAAGAATCATATCTGTGAAATACTATTTCTTCGCAGAATATTCCCACCACGAAAATCAGTATGCAACATAGAAAAACTATGTACTTTCAATGATCAATTTATTTTTCATCAAAAATAAATATACTTCAAATAAACTAAATTTACCAATGCGCTCATTTCAATAGAAAACGACATGGCAACAGCACTTCATTTTTCTACAAATGATGTGTTCACACTACACACATTTATGCATTTGTGATCCATAGAATACCATCTATTGAGATATCAATCAGAATTCGGACGAAAAGAACAAGACAATGCGGAAAGGAGGGAAAACGAAAACGATGCGTTTTCTCCTTGTAAAACAAAAGATGAAGCCAGCTGGTGCCTCGAAACATCATTTGCATGAGTATAATCATGATCATCACGATCATCATCAAGAAGTAACAGTTGTCTATTTTTTCAGTAGTCTGAGTAATGGTAATTCGACGACGCACTTTTTTAAAATGTTTAGCTTTAATTCCAACCATATGGATCATAGCAATTTTTACATTATCGTTTCATACGGATTCATCCCTAATATCTCGTTCAAATAATGATATTCCAATAAATGTCATCAATCAAATTGTATCAGTACCATCATTAGTCGATCGTATTCGTCACGTTTTACCATTTCGACATCAGAATATTGATCATGATCATCCATCAGAAGAACGGCTTAAAGCTCATGAACAAGAAAGACTAATGAATGGTAAAGTTCAAGTTGTTCCACCAGAAATGAATATTCATAATGAACGAAATACGAGCGGTCCAGGTGAAATGGGTAATGCAGTAAGAATCAGAAAAGAAAAACTATCGTCAGAAGAAAGAAAAAACTACGATGAAGGATGGAAAAATAATGCATTTAATCAATATGTTAGTGATATGATATCATTAAGAAGATCTCTAGCCGATGTTCGAGATCCTGAGTACATGAAATATTTTCATAAAGTTTGTTGTTTTCTTTACATTTTATTATTTAGATGTAAGAAAGTTGAATTTCATCCAAATCTACCGGACGCAAGTGTTATAATTATATTTCATAATGAAGCGCGTTCAACACTATTACGTACGGTATGGTCTGTTCTTGATCGTTCACCAACGCATCTCTTAAAAGAAGTCATTCTTGTCGATGATTTTTCAGATAAAGGTTTGTGTTGTTGGTAAGTTTTAAAATAAATCTTAAAAAACTTTTTCTTTTGTTTTCTTACAAGAACATTTGAAAATGATGCTTGAAGATGACATTGCACCAATGAACAACGTTCGATTACTTCGTACGAAACAACGTGAAGGTCTTATCAGAGCTCGTTTAATAGGTGCAAACGATGCTACAGGAACTGCTTTAATCTTTTTGGATTCGCATTGCGAATGTGCTGAAGGTAATTTTCGAACATAGATGATAAACTCATGTAGATTCTGGGTTGCATACAAAGATGTCTCTAGACGAGGATAAACCCCATCCATATGACCATCTAGTTCGATATGGTATCATATGATAATGTATTTAATGCCACCAACTACATAGCGACTATTCAGTTTTTCTATACTATCCATCTGACACACTGGCAACTCCATGGGAACATAATACTCCTCTTTGACTAGAATAGTATGTATAGAGCGGGCAGAATAATGAAGTATACTATGTGTTGATTGTTTTTAATTTAAAACTTTTGTTTTCCTAATTCCTAGTTCTCATGAATCATCACGACAATGATCGATTGATTCTTTTTAAAGGTATAACCATGACATTAGTAAAGTAAAAATTTTAATCAACATTGATGATCCGTTTGTCTTAGAAATACCTATTGAGATTTATTATTTAAGTTCATGAGCTCCTTACGGACAAAAGCTCACAGGACTTGCCCATACATACGGAGTGTATGCAATAATAAAAATATATATTTCGGTAGTTCGTGTAGTTTTAAACAACTGCATTGGTCAATTTCGAATGATTTCAAGAAGTTATATCAGAAGAAACGCTATATCGAGTATAGGACTATCTAAGACATAATGCTCAGAATATTTTTTTAAACTAAGTTGAATATTCACATGACTGATGTTTCCATCTGACTTTATTCAATCACTTTGATGAAGAATTCGCGTACTCAATTGACAAGATGCAACATTTCACGATGTAAACAGATATTATTATTATTCTTTATAGGATGGCTTGAACCATTGTTGGATCCAATAGCACGAAATCGAAAAGCATCTGTCGTACCATTAATTGAAATTATTAGTGACTCAACATTCAAGTTCGAAGTTACCTCAATAGAAGGTATTCAAGTGGGTGGATTTGATTGGAATCTCATTTTCAATTGGCATGCAACACCACAAAGAGAAATGAAACGACGCAAAAATCGAACAGATCCAATCAGGTCAATTATTTATTTCATTCAAGAAAAAGTAACTTTTCATCTACGTTCTATTACTTTCTTAAATAGAAGTCCGACCATGGCTGGTGGCCTATTTGCTATAGATCGAAATTGGTTCGAAGAATTAGGGATGTATGATCCCGGCATGGATATTTGGGGTGGTGAAAATCTTGAACTTTCTTTCAAAGTCTAATCGAGAAAAAGACTCACTTATTATTAGAATTAAAACATATCTTCTAATTCTAGCTGTGGCAATGTGGTGGTGAACTTCTATGTGCTCCATGTTCACATGTCGGTCATGTTTTTCGAAAACTTTCACCGTATTCTTGGCCTAAAAATATTAATGTCATTAGAAAAAATACTGTCCGTCTGGCTGAAGTATGGCTAGATGAATATAAAGTAAATAAGAAATAATGGAAAGAAAAATGTTTAGATGCTTACTTCTCGTTACATTTATCTAATAGAATTATTATTATGAACGAATTAATTATGATCTTGTACGCATACATAGATTGCTTAAAGAAAAACAAAATTGAATTTCATTTTTCGTTGTTGTCTTTGTTTCAAGGGTGATTATGGTGACGTGTCAGATCGATTGAAAATTCGTGAACGTCTTCAATGTAAACCATTCAAATGGTTTCTCGATAATATCTATCCTGAACAATTTATCCCAGGAGAAAGTTCGCATTTTGGCGAGGTACGATTTTGATTGTTTGAACTCAATCGAGTCCATCGTGTGTTTGTTTTTCAAGATTCGAAATCGAGGTAAAGCACAAGTATGTGTTGATTCACAAGATGTTGATAATAGTGAGAAACCGATCGTTGGTTTCCCGTGCCACGGACAAGGTGGTAATCAATATTTTCTTCTATCGAAAAACAATGAAATACGGCGAGAAGAAAAATGTTTGGATTTTATTGGTCATCTTATAAATGAACCAAATAAAGTTTTGTCTCTATCGTGTCATTCAATGGGAGGAAATCAAATGTGGTTTTATGGGGTATGTTGATAGGTTCGTAGAGATCGTTTTACTTTATTAACTTTGTATTTAAGAATGAGATGATACGGCATACAATTGGCTATTGTATGGAATTATCAGCAATAAATTATAGAGATATTTGCATGGCTCAATGTGATCCATCGAATCCATATCAAAAATGGTTTTGGAAGAAACGTCAAGACAATACAACAAATGCTCATTAACATTTTTTATTTTTTAAATTCTAATATTCTATTTTCGTTCGGTGCTGTTTTTATATTTTTTATGCTGGTGTCTGAATATTTATGCATAATTGTTATTCCATATAATAAAAACATCAAACATCTATTTATTTGATTTGTGTTTTTTTTTTCTTTTTCTATAGATAAAAAGGATGATGAATACTGATGGTACAACGGGCAACAACAATGTTGGTTTTTCACAAGTAGAAGATCAACAAATGATAACATTAGCTGATCGTGAAAATTACATAGCACGGCTGTAAATTTTCAAAATATCTATTCAATACTGAATTGACATTTTATTTTTATCTTTATTTAGAACACATCATTTAGGCGGCAATAGAGATATGGCTAAATATTTTGATGATGAAGCAATTACAAAAAGTGGCGGGAAAGCGGTAGACTTCTATTTTCTCCAATTACTCTCTAGTTTAATTAATGTTTCGTTGATTTAGGTTCTATACAAGAAAACTCTTCAAATGTTAATACAGCAAAGAAATCAACAGATACAGCAACAACAATCGATGATGGCATCACAAGTAAATACTATTTTAAATTATGTAGGTAACTCCTTTTCTTCGTAATATAGCAACAACAACATCACCACCAACAACAGCAACATCAACAACAACAGCTGCAGCAACAACAACAGCTGCAACAACTTCAACAACAGCAGCAACAACAACATCAGCAACAGCAGCAACAACAACATCAGCAACAACAACATCAACAACATCAGCAACAACAGCTGCAGCAACAACAACAGCAACAACAACAGCAACAACAACAGCAGCAACAGCAGCAACATCAACAGCAGCAACAACAACAACATCAACAACAGCAGCAACAACTTCAACAACAGCAGCAACAACTTCAGCAGCAGCAGCAGCAACAACAACAACAACAGCAAGCAATGTATATGACATCTCAACCAAATTTGATGATTGGTCAATCTCAACAACAACAACCAACTTCCACATACATAATGCAAGGATCATTAGCAACGTCATCATCAACACCAATAATGAACATTAAACAAGAGCCACAAGTACCTATGTCTAACATCCAAATGAGACCGACTTTACAAAATTTTCCTATGCAACAACAACAACAACAACAACCACAACAAAATCAGATTAAACAAGAATTGACAGTACCCCAGCAGCAACAATTGATTAAACAAGATCTTATGATTCCACCTCCATCACAACAGCAGATTAAGCAAGATTTAATGATACCACCAACACAACAACTAATCAAACAGGAATTAATGGTAGCACCGGTACCGCAACAACAACAACTACAACCAGGAATACAAGTTCAACAAATGCGGCAACAGCACCCAACACAGTTTAATCCACAACAATCAGCCCAATACAATCAACAGCAATCATCACAGTATAATCCACAACAACCCTCATCATACAACCCACAACAATCATCACAATATAATCAGCAACAGCAGCCACCACCATTTCCTAATCAATCTGCAGCAGCTACACTTCAACAGCGTACCATCGTTCAGGTAAATTGACATAATAATTTGAATTAAAAAACATTTTCTATGTTTGTATGACACAGCATTTGCAACAAGTACGTCAACAAAATCAGTTCAATCAACAACTGGAATCAAACAATACGGCTCAATCGCAACTACCGCCGCCACCACAACAACAACAAGGTCCTAACCCTGTTTCGGCATCGCAAACATCATCCATGAATAATACAGGAGGACCATCATCATCATCATCATTAACACCAACGGCTTCAGGTGGAAGTTCGGATGAAAGTAAGTTGAAGTTGATTATCTTATGCATCTTTACATGAAATCTATTTAGTTCTACAACAACTTCTGACCAGCCCTAACCCACCTAAACCACCATCTACTGTCGCCCAAAATACTGCACAAGCAAGACTTCGTACGGTAAGCTTAATCTCTCTCAGAATAATAGTCGAATTGATAATCGTGATTCAAACTCATAGTTAATCCAGAAAACAAGTCAAAGAGAAGCGAGATAAATCTTGAAAGAGTTTTTGCGTTGAATTATTTGTTAGGTGTTTTTCCATCAATATCTGAAGCATATGCAGGCATCTGGGGCAAAATTAACTTACATGTATTTCTACTTCTAATTCAGACTATGAATAAATATAATGACACAAGAAATAATACCAAACGAAGGACACGTTCATTGATCGATCTATTGAATTGCCAGCGATTAGTGATTGCTAAGAAAATAGAGTTCATCTGAGATATTCATCATTTTGATAAATGAATACATTTTTCGACTGAAATCTCGCCAGATCATGCAGAAATTCTTAGGACTATGCACATATCAAAGTACCAGTCAAAATTATTTTACTTGATTCTCGCGTGTACGAGCATTTGTCAAGTTATTCTTGTCGAATTATCAACATATTTCCTCATGCATCTACTGTAAACTAGAGCACTGAGTATCTTTTTTTGTTAAAATTTTTTCTTAACTAGCATTGATTTGTTTAGATGAATCGAAATGTTCGTAATCCGTCCGTACCAGTATCTCAAATTCTTCAACAACAGCCGAGTCCGATGACACCGTAATTTAAAATTTTTTCCTAGAGGTAAAGATTTCCTTATTTTTTTTCTACATTCAGAGGTTCTGATCCAATGATAATTGGTAATATCCCATCACCACATTCACATCCTGGTATGATGCAACAACCGCAAACTCCAATAGGTTTACCAGGTCAAAGTCCACTAGCACGCTATATGATGGCACAATCGCCACAAAACAACATGTATCGTCCGCAAATGTCTCCAATGAATATGATGAGTAAGATGGTTTTATTTTTCTCATGCTATTCTCAACCCAATAAAACCAAGACGCTAGTGACAGCTGCTTTATTATCGTTTCAATAATGAGAAGAAAGAAGCCTTCGAAATTATGTGTACCTTCTCGCTCCTTTCAGGAAGATATTTGGAAAACTAATCGACGAGAAAGTGTGTACTTATTTATCTGAAGGTATTGGTCATGATTCGAAGTGTATGCTATTCGATATTAGTATTTTTCGGAGATCAAAACTAAAATATGAAAGATATTCTTGAATGTGCATGCTTTTTTGTTTTCAATTCAAACTATCGAAAGTTAGCAGCATGTTTCCTTCGTATGTATATTGCATCAAATTCATTAAGAATTTTCTTGCCTATGCTTGTATCACATGTAACAATAAATGAAAATACGTATGTAATCTATTAAACGAATCAAATAAATTTTGCCATATATTTAAGTATCAAGTATGAATGTAATCGTTGAAATTCTTTATTTAGATTATCCGGGTAGTCCAACAGCAATGCTAGATGATGAAATGCATTATTTATTTAAATTTTTCACTGATCGTATTCATTATTTAGCTCGAATAATAACTCGATGTCAACAAGAAGGTAAAAACTATTCAAGACATATTCGGAAATTTATTTGTTTTGAGTTTCTTTTTCTTTCATTGTATTAATTAGGTCAACATGATAAAGTAGCTAAATACAGACAATTGCATGATCAAATGGCTACATTTGTTCGTAATCCAATACCAGAACATTTAATCGTTGCTCGTCGTCTTAAAGAACATGTTGATCGTTTATTTGATCCACGTATGTTTGCACCAGTTATGATGCCACCTGTTATGGATATGACTGGAATGGTACCACCTCCTGTTCATAATAATAGTCGTTGTATGGCAAACGGTGTATTTGAACAATGTCAACGTGCCATCATTGATTATCTTGGCAAGGATACAACATTAAAATATAATGTTGCTAAACGTTTTCTAGAACCATTAAGTGAAGTTCTCAACGGTGTACCACACAAGTATGTGATCAAATAGTTATATATTCAAGAATAATGATTTTTAGATATTAACTTTAAAATATTTTCATAACACAAAAACTACAATATATCTCGTTTGACAAGCGAATAGATGCGGTAGATGAAATATTGACTAGTCGAAGGTCAAAGAACAGATTTTGTAACACTTTAAAATTCAATGATGTATAATCATTGAGTAGAAACATAGTAGATTTCGATTTTTGTACAGAATTACTAATCGCATTGAAACAAGAGTTCATAAGAACATTCTATCAACGCACAGATACTGCTGAATACTGTAAAAAGATAAGCTTTATTCAACTTTTTTAACAAACTAATCTCAGTAGTGATTATTAAAAGATAAGTTTTCTTATTTGTTGTACACCAGCATTGACTTGAAAAAATGACGTAGTATTTGCCTTATGAATAGAACTAACTTCCTGAGTTCTTTCTAGAATATAAAGATCATCTTAGAACCAGTGAACTTTTCTTTAGTCGAATAAATAATTAGATAAAGATCAAAAGATGTTTCGTTTGTTGGAAACTGAATAATCATCTGAAGAATACTTCTATAAAATATTATAATCATTCAAATCGAAATTCGTTGTTCATGAACAATAGATTTAGCATCTTGCAAGATTTCATTTGTTCGTCCTTTCATTTTCTTTTGTTTCTAGAAGCATGCGATTAGATATCGTATCAAAACAAGTTGTTGAACCATTTTCTTCGTCACAGAATATTCAGTCTTCGAAACTCCTAGCGAATATCATTGAAAATGAATTTGCTCATCTATCAGCAAATACTTTTACTTACGAATTAAAACCATTGTCTTATAAAATGCCTACAACATTACCTTCTCAAAATGATTTAACAGATTCATCTACATGCGATTATGAATTGACATGTCATTTCGTTGAAATCAATATGCCTGTTGTACCACCATTGAAATTAAAATTAACGATACAATATCCCGATGAGCCACCCGAAGTACTTTCACTAACATCGACAACTTTAAGTTTGACGCCAGCTAAATTAGAAAAATCAGGTAAAAATAAATAACAAAGATAAAGATGAAATGTTCCTTACTCGAAAGAAAAAACAATAAGAGAGAGAGAGGTCGAATTAGAAACGTTAGTAAAGTAAAACAACATTTAATTGACCAATTTTTCTTCAATATCTGCTCATGAGTTTTCTAGGGCCTGCCGATTTATATCCGTCTAGCTAAAATTTCAAATGATGAAATTTTTTGGCAATGATAATTTCAAAACGTAGACCATAACGTGTAGAAAATAAAATCAAATGCTTTCCTATTTTACGATCCTAGCATATTCAGTAATCGATTTTTCATATGACCTAAATATCTAGAATAAATAATACATATTAGCCAATATTGTTTATGTATTGAATGAATTTGACATCTCTTACAACTTACGTCGATTTCATTCAATTATTAAAATATACACCTAGTGTTGTAGTTTTTTGTTTCAGACAACGAACATTGTGTGTATAGCAAATTTTCATCCTTGTTCTTTTTTTTAATTTCGTTTTTTATTTATACAGATGGCCATGCATTTTTTGAATCAATATCTCGAAATTTTATTTATTTTCTATTTAAATTACCAACACAACATACTGTTACTGATATTTTAGATATATGGGTAAGATAATTGATTTGAACCAAATCTCTTATTTATTTTCACATGTCTTTTATGTTCCAGTATACTTCCATTCGAACGGCTTCCTTGTCTGAACAAGAATAATAAAAATTTCTTCGTTTTTCTTTTTTTTCTTTTTTGTAATATATGATACATCTGTAATGATAGTATATTTCTTATCTGTATGTATATTATCTGTCTGTGACTGAGTGTATGCTCGTTTGTTCTTATTGCAAAGTTATTTGTAAATGATGTTGAGCAAAACCAAACAAAAAAAATTTAATATGTTATGCAGCGGAAATAAAAACAAAAAGATATCAATCATAATTATTCGAATAGGATTTTGTTGATATTTTCTCTTTTTATGCCTAATTATTTTTGAATAGAGAAGCACTGAGAACAAGTAAACATAGTGTGTTGTCACTATGTGTTATTTTCATAGAAACAGCTTCAACGCAAATATAACCTAATCTATGATTTTAAATGTGAACATAAGGTTCAACTAGTGAATGTACATGTTAGAGATTCATCTGAAACAGTTTACGTATGTGTTATTTGCGGATATAAATAGTTTGATGAATAAGATTTGTATAAAGTACATGATTTGAAACTAAATAATAATAGTAACTATAATACAAATGAGACACAAAAAAAAGAGAAGAAAATCTACATAATTTATCAGCTTGTGCTTGTTTACGTGAATCTCAATAAAGTTTAATAGCTAGTTGGTTGGCTTCATAATCATTATGATTAACGAAAATATTACTTATCTCGAATGAATATAATGTCAAAATAAGCTCCATGCAACAGAACGTCTACCGACATAAATTAATTGAATTTCTACTTCTTTGACTTTCATATTAAGCTTGTATCATTCTTTACGTATTTTAAAGTTGTCATTAACTGTTGAAAGAATTAACTACTCGATAGGTATCATCTTCAGATATTTAAATAAACGTCTATTACATAAGATGAACTTTATAAATAGTTCAATGTATTATTTTTTATAGAAACGTAATCTGCCAAATGAAATTCAATTGATATCATAAATAGTATCATCTGATTATCTCGACATGCCGATGATGCATGCCATCAATAAATGACATAGTTTATTTTTCATTTAAAAATGACTCTAAAACACATTGAAATTGAACGATGTTACTCTTAATCGAGTTTATGTGACTTTTTGTGTAAATCTATGTAAGAGATATTTTTATGGTTTTTGTCTCCATCCGTTCGAATGAAAGAGAACAAGACTCTTGTCATACCAAGTGGTTACATCCTTTATCATACGGCACAATGAATAAAGAGAATGCATGAATTAAAACCATTCTCTGATGAAAAGTTTGTTGCTCCATACAGCACGTCTATTATAAGAATCATCAGAACATTCACATAAAAGATATCCATCATCTACAGGCTAGATCCAAGACTTCGTTTTATAGTGCATCGTTTCCCACATGTTCATGGTTGGTAGATTAGCAACTCTTGATTTGATCAACAGCTAAACATTTGTGTTAGAGATATTCAAAACAAATAGATTCAATACATAAGATGTATCGATTATTCTGACAGTAAGAAGATCTAATAAAAATCTACAGGATCAATAATATAAAGTTTAAATTGATCTTATTCTAAAATTTTGTTCCATTCTAATTACAAAATAAGTTTACATCAAAATCAACATCGTTCATATATGGATTTAGTTATGACAATAATCAATTTAGTGTTCATGTTCTATTGAGCTCTTTTCATTATGATATTTTTTACTTAAATGAAAGTTTTTAATAATGAGAAACTATTCCATAATATTCTATTAGACTTTCTCCAATTACTGTACTGCGTATATTAAAAAAAGAACATACTGACAATAATTATACATTCGATACTATTTTAGAAATTCTATTCTACTTCGTAATGAAAATCTATGATTCACATTTACTGAATTGGCTTTTCATTTATAAGTACGAGTCAAACTTTATCATCGAATATCATTGTTTAATTAGAAATAATAAGTAGCACTGAACCACTTTCATTCTACTACTGAGTATATTGAATGTAAAAATGAAACCTTTAGAAACTCGTATGCTTGTTGATCAGAGAGAAATCATTACAGATAATATAATCATGCAATTACTATAAATAGAAGATTCTACTCTTCATCCAACAATAATCCAAAGAGAATATTCGCATTCTTCTTCTTCTTTTCTTTCACATGATTTATCAACTGTAATACTTTTTACAAATTGCATCGCGATAAAAATACTCTTTTCAGAATTAAAAGACTAGAAAGATACCCATTTGCTTCGTGTATGCGCAAATATTAACTCCTCCTACTTGTTTTTTTTTCTTATACCTTCGATAATCATTGCATTCCTGAATCTACAAATTTAAGTTTCTATTGTTTTATTCTTAATCATTTAATGTTTTGATTGTGTAATTAATGTCTGCACGTCTTTTCCTACCGGTTAATTCTATGAAAATATGAATTTTTCAAGAAAAACAAAATTCTTAATAGATACCAAATATTTGTTTTCGACAATTCAGATTCTATTGAATAGGTTACTAGTTTGTTTTAGGCAATCGTATCTGTCCAATGTGAGTCTTCTACTAAACGTTTTTAAAACTATAGAGATAAAAAAAATATCTTCAATACTATTCACATTAGTAATGTTCTTTAAATAGTTTCTTATTAAACAAAACTAAATTAGGTGAAATTAAACTATTAATCATGAGACAATACCTCTCCATAACTATGACGTCATAACTTTAGAGTAAAGCTATATTTTTTACTGATATGAAAGTTACTCGCCTAGAAAATCTTCTCTCTATCCATGGTCGAATAAATCGTCTAATCTTATAAGAAAAAAGCGAAACAGACTTCTTTTCTTTCAATCATTAAAATAGAATAATACGTGAATCTAAAGACAATATTCCGTAATCTTTCCACTCTTCTATTTAGATGAATACCTATCTGCTTTCAAGTTTTAATTTTCTTGTAAGACATCTGAAAATTGATCGTCAGCCATGATTACTACTAACAACACTTGATTTACTATAAATCAAACGAAAATAAATTCACGAGAATTCTTCAGTAAACGAATTAAATATGAACGAAGATAATTTATAGGGAATTTAAAAAAAATCGAACGATAATAATAATAATAATAATAGCGATCAAGTTTTATGAGGACATTCTTTATTGATTAGAAAAGATTTTTGTTTTCATAAAAGGAACATTCTCGATTGTTTTCTAGATATTATTATGAATAAAAAATTTATTATATAAAAGAGAATTTCGATGAAAAGATATCCAATAGACACAAAGAACGTATAAATTTCATAGAGTGCAAACTGAAGACGTCTTCTCAGTTTATGATAGAAGAGAATCCTTCTTCTTTATTATTCCATTTTGATGTTATCATAGAATGCTTTATTTGTTTGCAGACAACGTATTACTTCTATATTAACAGCATGATATTGACATTCGTTTACATGTTATTGTTGATCTGTTCAATAATAGTGAACAGTGATCAAAATGTCGATGGTTGTCTTTACGAGTCAATTCATTCAGGTCTGTTTGTGATTAAATGATTTTTTTATAAGGAAAGAAAAAATGAAACCATTACCTATACTTACAAATAGGAAAGAAATGTTATGAGAAAGATCTTAATGGATTCGTTTGTTGTCTTCGTAAGTGACTTGAAGGTGTAAAATATTTCTTTTTAAATAAACGATGTATAATTATCGTAGTTAATGATCGTTGTCAAGATGGTCGTTGTTATTCATTCGATATAACTGTAGCTTCGACTTCAATAGAAAATGAAAAATACCCTTTAGTTGCCATTGGTGTGACAATATTCTGTCTACTTTGCCTTGTCATTGGTGCTTATTATTGGCATCATAAACATATGGATAAGCTAATGTCGAAACCGATTTTGTTCGACACTATCTCAACATCGTTCGATACTTCATCTGAAACGACTGATTCGTCACGAGTTCAAATATATTCATCATCATCATCATCATCATCGCCATCATCTTCGTCTTCAGATTCAGATACGAGTATCAATTTTGAATTATCAACAATTGAGATATTGATCCATTGACCAAGTCTAAACACGATATTCAATGAATTTGAAAGAAACAAAAACAATTTTGTACATCAATTCTAATGATTTATTTTGCTTGTTGTGAATGTTAGAAGAATTTCTAATAAGCAGATGACAGTCTTATTTTTAATAAAATCTAGAAAATTTCTCAAAGAAAACAACGCAATGTCAAGTATTGTTGGAGTATTTCTCTTTTTTTCCTATTTACATATAAGCAGAACAAAAAAAAACATTTTATTGATTTAAGCTCGATACTCGCATTACTTTTCTTCTTCGTCGTCTCCTCTTTTCTACATTTCATTATTTATAATAAAAACCAATGGCTCAACATCCATCAAATTTGACTACAATCAGTAATTTAGGTATAGTTGTTAATAAATGGCAACATTTTCGTAAAACTGATGAACCATCACCGATTTTAACATTAGAAGAACAGCGAAATCAAAATTACTTAGAACGGCATCGTATACTAACACCCAAAGTCGATCGATGTGTACAAGAATTAGTAGAACGCATGCATAAACAAAATTCAGCTCTCAATTTTGAGTTGTTTGAATCACCTGCTTCAAATTTATCATCTTACTTCATAAATGACAATAAAGAATTTTATTTTGATTTTTATCTTGCATGGAAGAATCCTGGTAAGATTAAAATCGAAAGAGATCTTTCATCCATATGTTGCACAGTAAAATATCTTAATCGTAAAATATCATGGTCACGAGCTGAACAAAATCGTCTTCTAATATCGCATGTTAATAAACGATTTTGCTATTTAAATGGACGTGGTATGCGTGATTTATTTTTTGAAACACTCCACAATCTATCTCCTGATTTAATACGTCTTGACTTTTTCGAACACCTTATCTATTTCGATTTGATCATTCCTCAATTAGCCGAGAAATATATTTGTCATGTAACACTCCTTCCATGTTTACGTTCAACACAAGAAAACGAAGTTTTACTTCCATTTGGTACACTCCGTTGGTATCCAAGATCGTTTTCATCGTTCAACGAGAACTCTCTTTTGACATTATTTCAGCAACCAGTACAAAATATGGCAGTCCGTCGATATATGTCAACACAGGATGGTGTTGATGAATTAGGAAAAATCACGAAAATAGACCAACAAGAATATGCCCGCGTTCGTACAATCATACACGAATTATTCGTAGAATTTACCGTGGAACAAATCGATAGTATTGAATTACTTCAAACTCTTTTTGAGAATGATCATGATGATATCAAGAAAACTTTCTTTATTCCACATCGATCAGATAGAAACTGTAATATATTCCCAGCCGGACAATTTTTATTGGATGATAAAAAAGCTCGACGATTCTTCAAGGAATTCTTACAAACGAACATAAAAGAGCAACGTGATGTTCAAACAGATCATTAACATACATAGTACTTCAAGTGCTTTTTCTTTGATGTTATGAAACAATGTGAATGAACGTTTTGCATGTTCTTGAAAGTATGAGACATAAATCTTATTGTTTTTCTATTTAAACATATTCTTATTCATACATGTATTTGAATGAGGCAAAATCTATCGTACTAATCAACTCCAAAACTTGAATTTCGAGTAATGCACTAGTTTAAAAAGATTCAATACAATGATATAAAATATTTCGATTCCTATTTCTTCATCAGTCACTAACAGAATAATATTTTGTGGTCGAACGTCTAGCTAGCTCAAATGCAGTTATAACCATCAGCTAAACAATTCATCTTTCTATTGAATGTTAATCATGAAAAATAGTACACTTGAAAAGCAGTTAACATCATGAGTGGTGTTTATTTTTTCAAACAGAATGAAATGAAAATACATATTTGATGCTACTAAGAATAGAACCAGCTTCTTCATAATGAATTGGCACGTATGAGTATCATACTCGCGATGCATCGAATGACTAGCCATTGGACATAAAATAGCTATTAGACGAATTTTGAATCGAGAAAACTTTAATCATTGATGGCTACGTTTCGAAAGAAAATTTAGTCATAGTGTCTTGATTATAATGTAGAATTGCAATGAAAAACTGTGTAGTTATTATTACGTTTTGAAAACTAATTGTGGTTAGCTATGTATATCCGACAGTGCGATACACGCGTCATATATATATATATATCCATATCTCGTATAATTTCCTTGTTCACAAACCATATGAGCATGAGAACAGGTATTTGATTAGAATGAGTCGATAGGAATTTTCGAATTACGATCAATAACTTCTATCCTGATAGATCCTAGTTAGATTGATGCAACTGAAACTATTCCATAAAATTCTGATTACCTATACACAATTCTTATCGTGATAAGTCTATCATAATAATAAGATAGGAAAATGAACAACTTCGCATGATTGTATATTACCTGTTGTTAAAGTAATCAGTAGATTCATAAAACTTCGATGTTTCACTTTTTATGATCCCAAAGACATGAAAACAACAGACCCCACTCAACAGGACGCATTTCTAATTTAAATCTTTTCTTTCTGTTGATTATGCTTGAATGAAAGCGACATCTTATGAACAAGCGAATCTTCTCATACATATATTCTGTATTTCTCAGATTATCAATAGAAAAGTAAAACTGTTTTCAATAGTATTCAATAGATTGAAAAAACGTTCATGTCGACCGTTTGTCTCTCTAATCGGATAGATGAAGGTTTCATTGAGTTCTTCATGGCCGACGATTGGTTAGGTCAAAACGACTGTATGAAAACCCTAACTGTTGAGATAGTCAGATGATCATATTAATTTCGTTCAATGCAAGAATATTTCGAAATGTAACAATAAGATGTTTTCTATTGTAGATCTTTTTTTGTCGTTGCTTTCCATCATCATCGACCAATCATGGAACACGTACGAGAGAAAGTAATGTTTTATTGAATTTTATAAGTCTTTTATTGTAGGAACGTTCATTTCAAAAACAACCAACTATCTTCTTAAACAAAAAACAAAGTTCATCTAAAGCTACTAAATCAGGTCGTGCTGAACGTTATACACGTAATGTCGGTTTAGGTTTCAAAACACCACGTGAGGTAAATAACGCATATACATATATATTTTTTTTTCTAATTTCTATTACGTATGATATCTTGTTGATATCTAGGCTATTGAAGGCACGTATATCGACAAAAAATGTCCATTTACAGGCAATGTTAGTATTCGTGGTCGTATTCTTACTGGTACAGTAATGAAACTTAAAATGACACGAACAATTGTTATCCGTCGAGATTATTTACACTATGTACGAAAATACAATCGTTTTGAAAAACGTCACAAGAATATGTCAGTACATTTAAGCCCATGCTTTCGGTATGAAAATACATTCGTATCTAATTCTAGTTCACTCAATTTGTTTTTATAATAATCTTTTTTGTATTCTTACAGTGATGTACAAATCGATGATGTTGTTACTATTGGTGAATGTCGTCCATTAAGTAAAACAGTTCGATTTAATGTACTCAAGGTTACTAAATCATCTGGTTCAAAGAAACAATTTCAAAAATTCTAGAAGAAAATCGAAAGATCCATTAGATCAATCACATTGCAGCAAAGCGAATCTAGTGTTATTTTCTTGTGTTTGTTTTAATATGCTGTTTATTGTGATGATTTATGTCTCATGATGAGAATAAGAATTTGAAAGAAAAGAAAAACAAGATGAAATAATATAACATCAATGTGCAGAGAAAAAAAAACAATCTTTTTTTCTTTTAGATGATTTCTTGTTTAGTTGAAAAAGATGTAAATTCCATATTGCTAAACAAGTCAGCTATTCAATGTCAATTCCTACGAGAAAAAATGTGACTAAACGCTCCCATCGAATGAGTCAATGGTCTGTTGACTTTTTCTTCTAGTTGTGGAGAAATTTCTTTCTAATTTCTGTATCAATTCAAGAGAAAAAAATAATCAAATAGTGTGACACACTTTTACTTGAAAGTATGATGATAGTGCAGTGTTTTGTTTTGCTTTCTGTCATACGCAAATTTTGTAGTAGATAGTAGCGCTCCGAAACATATAACCCGATCTGTCTTTTCTTTTTTGTCTCTCACTTTTTTCTATTTGACATCATATGAGTACTGCGCTTACTTTTTTTTTCTTTTTTCCTTCTCGAATGGCTATATATGTCTTCACTTACACAAAGCAGACGTGTATTGTGTAAGCGCGTGCTTTCGACGATTATTACTAATTTTGTTGTGCTGCTGAATTTTATTTCGCACTTTATTCTATATAGAAATACTTCTAACTTGTTTTTTTTCAAAGATCTATTCATTGTTCAACTTTTGTAATAAAATTAATCAATGACTTCCACTGATCAACCTAACACAACTCCTGACAAGAGTGAACGACAACCCGTTGAAGTCACTGATTGGGATGGATTAGTTCAATATGTAAATTTATTTCTTGACTTAATCAACATACATATGTATATAAGTGAATTTCTCTTTGTTGTTCATTGTTTTAGACTCAAGTTCTATGCCCAAGTACGGATAATAAAATAAAAATATGTTTAATTGATGAAGAAAACGAAGAAATTTGTGTACAAACTAAAGATGAATTTGATTTAAACGTTAAAGTAAATAGATTCAGAACCGTTTTTTCTTTGCTTCTCCCTACTATTCAATACAAATAAAATTATTATTTGCTTTTTTTGAAGTATGCAAAAGATCATGGTATTAAATCTTTAACACTTGTAGTCTATATTGACGATAGACATATATTCAATGGAATATATCATATCGACAAAATTACATTTCCCGTTGATAAATTAAAATTACTTGAAGATAATATTCTCACTGAAAAATGGTACATACCAGTCAAATATGATGAAGCATTGGGCATTTGTCTCACAACAGCTATTAAAATAGCACAAGAAGGTATAGAATAATACTAGAGCGAAAAAGAAAGAAGTCTTGTTTTTTAAATAAATATTCATTTTCTAACAGGTAATCTTGAAGATGATGTCAATTGTAAACGATTTGTTGAAAATATTGTACCAGATGCATTGTATAAGGTAAATATGACGAGAAACAATTTTGATTTAAATCTATGAATTTTAGTTACAAACAACTAAATCAGTTTCTTCATGGCCACGCGAAGTTCAATGTGGAATATTTGAAATGATCGAGTTATTTATTGATCTAATTGGTACTCGTCTCCGTTATCCACCTGTACCAATTAACTTATTGAATGCACTTGCTCTCGTTCGTATATATGCGTAGTTAGCCTATTCTTTTTTATCTTTAGAAGGATTTTTTTCTAAATTATGAACATTAGACATTCGATACCAGTACACCATTTTCTCAAAAACATAAGAATGAATCATTACCATCACGTCGAATATATGCATTGAAAGATGAAGAATTCTTACGTGAAACTATTAGCAATGAATCGTATGGTTGGCTTCGATCGGTTCTTCAACGTGTAAGTTTCGAAGGAAAGAAAAACATAAATGATTCGCCAACACACGAATATTCTTCTTTTGTTTACAGTTTATTGCACAAAATGGTTTGCATAATATTCGTTTACAATTCGAATATATCGATTCTTCGAATTCAAAAACAGCTGTCAGGGTTTGTTTAAAAGATGTTTTTTCTTTTCTCTCTAGGGAAGGACGGATCGTTTAGAATTAAATAATGCTGGCAAACATCCTAAGAATTCGTAAAAGATATTCTAAAAATATATATTTGATATCTGAGAATCTTTGAAAAGCGCCATAGAAAGAAACTTCAATCGATATATAGAATATTCATGAATAAAAGTGGATATTGGAAAGAGTAACGTTTCCGAACATAGAATATCATGATGATAAATAAGAAAAGTTGAATAGTGTTGCTAATTAGATTTTATGATTTGTTTTAGGAATATAATTCATTGCTTAAAGTTTTCTCCAAATGTAATGTTTGTATAAATCCTCATCGTTTTCATTTGATATTCACTCGACCTATTCGACAAGCAATTCAATATCTTCAAACGCAAAATACAACTGATGAAGTAAGAAAAAGATAGATTTATACTAACTACTAGTTTGTTTTTATTTCCATACATTTCTTTTTCTAGTTAAAAGAATTATACGACACATTGATCGATATTTGCTATAAATATGAATTAATAGACGAAACATTTAAATTACGATCATTACCATATGCTTCAAATCAAGATGAAACCTCATCAATATTTGTCGATAGTTGTTCAGAAACAACACCACTTATTGAGGTAAATATTCAACGAAAGAAAATCGTTATCATACAAAATTCGCTACTCGACAGAGAACGAATTTTGCATGAGATTGATGTTAGTGTATGAATCATTCTTCATCTTGTAAGTAACTAAAATAATTTTCATCCGTATGCCGATATTGACTATAAGCGACAAAAAATAATGCCACTTCATTTCTCTTATCCTTGAAAATTGACCTCAAGCTATAGATAGATTAAAGGTGCATAGAATTTTTAAATATATACCATAATCTTGTCGGTAGTTGTTAAGTAAGACAAAATGTAGAAAACGTATTTTTTTAAAACTTCGGATAATGTTTCGTTTTATTTGTTTTTTACAAAAACACATAAAATTCTTAATATGTGCATATGAAAATAAGTAAAAGAATATTGTGTTATGTTTGTTTTTATTTTGTCGAATAGTTTTCCAGACGAAACGAAAAACAGGAGGATAATGATTCAGAATGTAGCTAGCTCATTTGAGAAAATTAAAAAATCGTAAGAATTGAAAAATAGTACAATTTCAAATAATAAGATATAGTTTACATGATTTGACTATTGATAATTTCTACCATCCTTATCATCTTCTAGTATTAGTCGAAAAAGAGAAATGTATTTATTGCCGATACAAATCCGTACACAAAAGCAAATAGATGTGTTCCATCATAATCTGATACGCTCGTCCTTTTCGATAGAGCTTTTGCTATATGGCAAAAGTAGAAGAATTTTCGCAACATTTTCCCCCGAAATAGGATTCTCATCAGTTATTATGAAACAAAACAGATGTCAAAGGCATATTAGCGATGAAACTAAAAGAGATCGAATATATATAGCATGTCTTACAATGAGTAACGTGAGCTCTGGAAATTCTAGATTCACGTTTCATTTACTATGAGATCTAAAAACTTCGCATTTTAATGTTCATTTTATTCTACGGACACTTTTAATTATGCTTCTCTGTGAATAATATCGATTGTCTACCTATGTTATCTTAATTAATACGAAACTTTTCTCATGTTTGAAATAATTCTATTCAAGTTGATTTTTTTGATCGAATACAATTGTTTTATTTCCATAGGCTTCAACTCCGGTGCAACGCAAATCTAAACATAAAGACTGTTATGAAACTCTTGCTGAAAATATTCATGCAATGACTATGCAAAATAATGATGCTGAAAGAAAAGTAAACAATTATATTTAATAAATGATTTTGTTTTTTCGAACAGAACTTTTTTGGTTTTCTATGTCAAGTACATTAAAAAACAACGAACCGATGAGCAAACATCGGCATCAGTGTTTCATCATAATTCTATCATGGATTGTATTGATGTAAGATAAAATAATAACTAATGAAATATATTCAATATACGATATGAATGTATTATT
The DNA here is from genome assembly GCA_900239685.1 of Rotaria macrura. Lineage (NCBI taxonomy): Eukaryota > Metazoa > Rotifera > Eurotatoria > Philodinida > Philodinidae > Rotaria > Rotaria macrura. Next base: position 47,567 of record OENT01000147.1, read on the forward strand.
TTAGGAATTATTAAATTCAACAGAAAAGAAGTCACTTAAACGAAAACATCATCGTGAGCAACAACGTACAACGTTAATGTCTATAAATAGTGGTCATGTAACGAAAAAAGATATCAAACGATCAAATACAATCACATTTCCAGCGACTATTAATTACGATCGGTATGTATTAAATTTATATTTGTCTGTCTTACGTTTCACCGTTTGGTTGTTTTAATATTAGATCGAATCCCGATGATATTCTCCGTTATTTTGCACCAATGAAATCAAAAATTGCAACTCTTTATGATCATCTTCAACTAGCTACATCTCAAGGAAATTTACGTGAAGTATTGAAAATTGAAGAAAAAATTAAATTACTTCGGTAAGATAAAAAGCAACATAAATTTGTTTGTTCACTGTTATCAATCAAATTCTAGCCCATTTTCTGCACGGTTCATTGCGGATGAAAATACACCAGACGGTACAACAATGAAACCTGGGAAAATATTTCGTAAAGGTTGGGTTCTTCTTAATGATGGTTCAATGCCATGGGATAATCATGATATTCAATTGATTAATTTAACTGATGGTATTCAAATTCTTAAACAACCTATTATTCCAACAACAGCTCCACATTCACGTGCTGTCATTACAGTTGATTATATGAGTTCAACTGAACCAGGTACATACGAAAGTAAATGGATTCTTGCCTATCGCCAACAAACATTTGGTCCGATGATTTGGTGTTCGATTGAAGTTTGTCAATGGTCTTTTCTTGAAAATGAAATTCGTAAGCGTTTGAAAGCGAAACAATAGTGAGAAGAAGGCATGTTATTTTTCGATTTTTTAAGAATCACCAACCAACACAAGTTCATTTAATGACTTTGAACATGTCGATGTACCATTACCAGCTTGTTTTGATTTATCTAAACCGTATCAATCGAAAATGAAAACATCAATCAGCAATTCAATGCATGTAAGTTTGAATGGTGACATATGAAACACAATCGAATAGGAACAGGAAATAAAAGATTGCTACTATAGAATCTTAATGTAGAATCGTTTGACTACCATTAAAATTTTATTGAAATCTAGTAAAGTATTCATTATCAGTTGATATACGTTCTCTCTTTAGATAGTTCATATAACGTAAATTCAGATATTTTTCTTTTGCTTGAAATTTATCGATTGCAATCAAGCGTGACCTTTTTGCTTTTTTTTTATCGAATCTCACGTATTTAATGAAATACAATTAAAAATAGGTGTTGATGTGTAATATGGGTAGAAATTGTTACCCATCTCCGTTTCCCTATTCGAAAGCATGACAGAGAAATTAAATATCAATTGATTATTGCAATGAAGAACTAATTAATTGATTGATAAATTAAGTATTAAGTCTGTGTTGAGTAATTCATTTGATGAACCAACACCAACAGCTGCAAGAGATACTCCCAGAGTTCATGCATAATTAAAATCTAATTGAAATTTAGATAAAGTATTTACTTATTGAAGTACTATGCCATAAAGTTAACAAAGGAGATGGAATACGCCCCAATATACATGAAACGGATCAGTTTTTGTGACATTAAACAACAGTGAAAATAACGCGTTTCACAGATTAATCCTACAGGGATTACACTAACAGCTGCTTTTTATTGTTTTCAGAAATTACTTATAGTCAATACAGACTTTTTTTGTTGACTGGACAGATTTGTGAAATATATATTCATTTTTTACCAGTAAATATTCTCTTATACGATATAGTTGATGGACGCTTAACACCTTGTAATAATCTTATGACAAAGAAATATATTCATAAAATCACATGATAATTGTCATATTGTGAAATAAACTTCTAGATTAAAGAATGTTTTATTTGCTATAACATCACATTTCATGTTTATTCAATCGCTCGAAAATTACACAAAGAACTTTTCTATTTCTTTTTTAGTCAAGTTCTCTTTCACAAGTTGATGATACAGCAGAATTACTATCAACATATATGAATACAGTTGAACGTAAGTTGAAACTTCTTTGTTGTTCAATATCTTTATTAGTTTTGCATTGTTTTTTCAAGTTGATGATACTCAAAGTTTATGTCAAAGTGATACGGATAGTCTTGCAACATTCGTACCTTCAACACCAGTCACACCTCAAGTCAATGAATTATTTCCTGAGAATGCATCTGAAATAATTGAATTGACGCCAACATCTTTAGAAAATTCAACAATAACACCACCTGTAGTTTCTCAAAATAACGAAGAAAATTCAGCTGCACGATTGAAGTATTTGAAGACTAAAATATTTTATTTGAAATCCTTGTCTTTGTATAACATTGCTTTTTCATATTAGTCAATCATTGGATTTTGTTGATACGGTAGTTACAAATATTTTTACCGTTGCTAAACAAGCTGGTTCAACAGCAAAAGCTATTTTTCATACACTACAAGCATACGATGAAGTATGGAAAAGAATAATATATTGAATAGGAGAAAAAGAATTCATAAATTTTCTGTTTTCCTGTACTTGTTAGCCAAGTATACCAAAAGCTCCAGTTGTTGAAGAACAAGAAAAGCCGATATTAATCAATACGTTTCATACAAATTCAACACATACTCACGGCTTTACCGGAAATATTAGTGGCAGTACAACAAGTAAAAGTTCGACTAATTCATCGGATGCAATGAAAACATTAATTGAAATGGGATTCGCTAATCGAGCAAAAAATCAACGTTTACTCAAAGAGAATGCGAATGATTTAGCTAAAGTTATCGAATTATTAACAATCGATACCAATGATTCTGATTGGTTTATTCATCGTCATTAGAGGAACATTGGAATTAATATTTGCGTTTTTCTCTGTATCATTATGTAAAAAGAGTAAATAGTTTTTTCATTTCTTCAGTCCTTTCTAACCGAGCTCCGCGTCATCCTTTGCTTGTATATTTATCTTTCTAATTATTATGAATAAGCAATGGTTGTTTTGTCTTGTAGTTTCGAATGTACAAAGTACTTGATTTTTTTTCTATGATGCATTATTATTGAAATTTATGTGAAAATTATGCAAAAAAAGAAGAAAAAAAAAAGAAAAATTAATCTCGAAACATAAACGTTGTGCGTGTGTTTATATGCCATATTCATTTTCAACAATAAAATGCAGTTTTTCTTTTCTTTTCATTTTCTTAATACTCGTCTATGATGACTTGAAGCTATTACAATATGTAAATAGAAAATATTGAGCTAAAACAACAAGAAAACACATAATGATATAGTCATCCATACGAAAATTTTATTCTTATTTTAGATCGAAAAAATTCTCTTCTTGGCATTTAAAGAAGACAAAAAAACCTTTTATAAAAAAAGACAGGAACGACAAACATGTGAGTGTCTCTTATTTGTGTTGCCTCGTCAAAGTCGTCTTATAATTATGCATGAATTGAATTGTCCTGCTTTGTTATCGTGCCTAGCCGAATCTAAATACTTCAATGTTTGCTAAGTTTGAGTGGATGCTTAATTATTAGTCTTAATTATAAAATGTCTAGGTTACGTCATAAATCGATTCTTGAAACGTATGGTTTCGCATCAAACGAAAATTCATCAACAAATGGAATGAAAAAATCCTATGATGATAAATGTTATCCACCACTACGGCAACGTACTGAACGAGAACGTCCACGTTCGATTCGATTAAAACCACAGGAATATGTTCTATTTGTTATTGCAGCTACAGCTATATTAGCACTAATTATTTACAATATTTTAAAATTATACACTGATTAATATTTACTTTTGTCAAATCATTGGTCGAAGTCAAAATAAATCTCGTATGAAATTCAATACATCTCTTTTGTACTACATTACGAGTGTAAATGAAAACAACTGCCTACTCTCTGTCTCTCTCCTGATTATCGATCATGATATTAAACTGATATGTTTTCCGTTTATGCGTATGTTGTTAACAACTTGCGTTTACTTTCAATCGTACCATGAGTAATTAAAATTTGTTATTCTCAAATTCACCGGAATTATTTAGTTAGACATGTTTTTTTTTAATTTATTTCACACATCGATTCTGTTTTTCTTTTATTGTGTACTAGACGGTTACTTTATTACCATAAAAACTCGTGATCTCTAGTCAAGTTCGAAATACGACAACAAAAAATTCATCTCATTACGTGTTCACTTGACTTCGGTTCTTGCTGTGTAATCTTAGGAAAGATTTTTGAGAAGAGAATTTCTTCATAGGAAATAAAATTATGCTATCTATCGTTATTTATTAGTAGTCAGGAGTCTGTCTAAATGAGAAGACAAACGGTTCAACTAATATATATTTCATTGATTTCGAAGTACAAGTTGACCTGCCGAATGACGATGTAGGCAAAAATATTTTAACCAAATTAAGAGAAAACTCCTTGTTTGGCAATCAAGATTTATTCTTTTTTGTATGTAAACACTTGAAGTAGCAGTTCGATATCCCATGATGGTTAATAATACTTCGTCGAAGAGATTGTCGTATAATGAAAATCTTCTGACATGTAGTTTTCATTTGTCTATAAGAAAAATAATCATTTCGACGCATAATCTATAATAGATTATTTCGAGACATCATTGCACATGGAGAATATGTTCTTGTTATTCTTCATATACTCATACTGTCTCAAAATTAACAGTGAAACTCGAGTGAAATAATATTTCTTTAGTTGGTTGTTTCGTATTCCTTTTGAAATTTACTCGTCTTTCGAACATAATGAAGTCAATTTGTTTTATTTCGTTTTTAGATTATTTATTTATTTCACCTCCGTTTTGGTGATAATGTTAAATTCAATCGTATTGATGTATCAAATATTGAAATAAAATAATAAAATGACATATTAATTATTCGTTGTCGGATATTTAACATTTGTATTAATAATAAACAACTAAAATTTACGATGTCAACAAAGAGAAAACTAGACGATAATGAAACAAATAATACAGATACGTCAATAACAAAAGTCATAGATAGTTCGTATTGATTTTCTTGACATGAGAACGAATGAAGTTAATTGAAAAATATTCATATTATTGTTTCTTTTGTTTTAGATGACAATGAACAATCAACAATAAAAAAACATAAAGCGAAAAAAAATGTTCGCTTTGATGATGTTACTGTTTATTATTTTGAGCGTAGTCAAGGTTTCGTAAGCGTACCAAGTCAGGGTACAGTGACTCTTGGTTAGTATACATGAGATATACTCATAATTGTTCAATGAATATTTCAAAGAAAATATATTCTAGGTATGGTTCATGAACATTCACATGTTGAACAATATTCTGTTACAGATTTTTCACGTATTCGTCGTGCAGTACATAAATCCATATTGCGTGAAAGAAAATTACTTCCACCATCTGCATCTTCTAGTAAATAAATAAACAAAACATAAGCTTGTTTTTTAGAAAATTCGTGATAGCATTTGTTATAATAAGATTCGATACGACTCGTTTTACTCGTCTTTCAATAGATATAATGAGATTTCTCATGTTCAGTTTGTCCTAATGGGGCTCAAAAGTTTTCGAGTTAAGTACTTGGATCAAGTTCATCTAAATATTTTTGTGTATCTTAAAATTTTCGTTCTTGATAAATCAAAAACAAACGCACAGATATTTTCACTCGTATAATTCAGAGGAGATCAAATAAAATGCTTGATTTTCCAACGTTGGATGTAACGTAGATTTTAATAATGCGATAGTGCAAATGAATTTGCAATAGGCTGTATTCGAATTTGATTGATTTAATTATGTTGTTGTCTATATACGTCTTTTACTAGGTATTGAGAGTGACAATGATGAAGATGAACCACTTCCTGTTGATGATTATTATTTTGTTCAACCCATAGCTACACGACAACGTCGTACATTACTTAAACAAGCTGGCCTTGTTAAAATCGATGCAACTGAAAAACATGAATTAACGTTAATAAGACGGTCACGTGAGGTATGTGGTTGTTCATGTACTCATGAAACAGGTGGTTGTCAACCGTCAACATGCGAATGTTATCTTAATGGTATTGCATGTCAAGTTGATCGTTTAACATTTCCATGTCCATGTGCAACGATGATTTGTAAGAATCCATTAGGAAGACTTGAATTTAATCAAAATCGTGTGCGAAATCATTTCTTCGACACGATTACAAGATTAGAAGCCGAGAAGAAACAAGAAGAACTCGGTGATTGTCGTTTTATTTCCAATATTAAATTATTCTATGAGAAATATTTTTATTTTTATTTTCTCTTAACATTAGAATGTCCCATTAATCAAACAAATGTTTCTGATGATCTATCTGCCATAGCATTGCTTGTATCATCAATAGTATCAGAGATCGAACTTGAGGATGATGAAATATTATCTGTTCTTGATTCAATTCTGTCGTCCATCGAAGATTCACTGATGGCCACCGAAGAATCGTCATCAATTATTCTACCGTGTGATATTGACATAAATGTATTCGCGACTACATCAGTATCGTCATCTTCATCATCCGAAGAAGAAGAAGAGGAAGTAGGAGTGTACTCGGGTCAAGTACAACGATCGTGTCATACAGATACATCGCCAATATATGTACGAAGAAAGTTAAATGATTCGACACCATCAGCAACACTGATTTCTACGGAACTACTATCATAGAAAGTTATATCATTCTTTCCTTTTTGTCTGTTCACTATTTTTTTTTTGTTATTTATTCCTATAATATTCCTTCTCTTCTCTTTTGTCTATGCATTTCAATATTTTTAAAGAACGTGATTGAAAAAATAAAATCATGTGCTATTCGAACGTAAAACTCTCACAGTATTGATTGTGTTTAGTTTTTTGTTTGGACTCAGAAAAAATTTATTTCTCGTCTTTATTGTTTTTAGAATTGATGAATTGCTGAGGATTGTTACATCAACTAGTTGAGAATCGATTCGATGTTATGAATCTACTTTAAGAGAAACAACGACTATATCCATAGCGGTATTCTTGTTCTTATGTTTTTTCTTCAAAGGAACAAGATAGACGCGTTTACTTGTGTATATCGATAGTATTCCATATTCTACTAGGGTCATTGTTTCAAATATTCCTACAAGAACGATACTCTTGTCAATCAATGAAATTGTTCATTACTTGTATCAGACTTTACGGAAATCCCTCAACATTATGTAAGATATACAATCTTATAGCAACTGATCATAATCCATTATTATACTCAGTATGATGAGAAAAGAGTTTTGAAATGTGACACTATTCTTACAAGGAAGTTTCTTATGCAATGGTTGATCTTAGAAATTTCCTATGACGCCTTATCTACTTGTAATCTATATTTTGTTTATGATTACTTTTTTAACGTTTTCATCATGTTAGCTAGAAGCAATATGGTGTCAGTTATTATCAGATGTATTAAGAATGAAGTAGTAAAATCGAAAGAATTGTTGCTGCAATCATTGGAATGCTTTTGCTCAATATTGCAAAGTAGTAATGATGTAGACGCATTGTCGATGCGAAGATTCTGAATACGGTTTTTTTGGTATTTTCTAAAATAACCATTGCCTGATGATAAATGAATTAATCATTTCTTTAGAAAACTGTTACGTCAAAGGATCAAACAAGACAACTTTCGATGACATGAATAGTCGATGTCTCTGATCAACACTCATAAATCTGAAGAAGAGAATTATTGTTGACATTTACATGTTATATGAATTGTATTTTCGGCAATATTAATATAGTTTGATTTACTTTTTATTTATCTATTCTATATGAAATATGAAAACGGAAATGTTAAGATTAAACTGAAGTACAGTATGAAAAAAAAAGCATGTAGAATTCAAATCATTCGAAATATTTTATTCACTGTAATTAAAATGAACATCCTTCTTAATCAAGTGCATCGTATAGAACTTATTCTTTCACATTGTGCTACTACAAATCTGATACATTTCATCTTCTAGAATCTTCATGGTATTAAGAATATAATAATGAGCTTTTTATTAGCTTAAAGATATTCCCACGACGTATGTGTTTTTCGGATAAATAAAACGCATGTCTACCTACGTTAGTTTGTCCATAAGAATACGACCCTAGGCTAATCCTTGATCAATTTGAATGAATCTTTCTTTTTTATTCTCGTCTTTTTTTATATTGAATGTCATGTGTACAATGACGCCTTTAGATTAAATAAAGAAAATGAAGAAGGTTGTTGAAGAGCATTAGACAGTCGAACATAAATACTTGATCATTTTTTAGTTGTATATGAATGAAAAATGAGACAAACAATCATGTTTCAAGGTAAGAATCGAAAGCAAGAATGCAAATATCTTTAAGACTTTTTTCCTTCTCTTCAATAGTTCTGTTGATAATTCTTGTCATTGAATTGAATTTTTTACATGCTAACAATATTACTCTTGACAGGACAATGCAAAATATGACTACAAATGAAGCTATCATAAATGAATCAAATACAACAAGCATAACTATTATAAAAATTGACAATAATTTTCTATCTTTGAATGTGGATGAAGAAGCTCTATTATGTGAAAAACGTGATAAACATTATTTTCTTCCACATAAATCTGAAATAAGTCAGTTCTATGTATGTGTGAAAGGACAATTATTTTTACTTAATTGTTCTTCGGGCTATCGATTCGATAGTCCAGTTAATCGATGTGTTCGTAAATCGATTGAAGATGAAATCGATGAAAGTAAGTTATACATTTTTGAATGATGATTCTAGACTTTCTTGAATAGAATTTAAAAGACCAACATTAATTCCACACGAAACTAATTGTGGCTGGTATTATGTTGTACGTATTGATACAACGGGTGAACAGGTTCTCAATAGTTGTCCAATGCCACAATTATTTGATATGCAAACACTTGAATGTAGAAATTATACAGAAGTTCAATGTCAAGATCGTTTCGAACCCAAAGATGCTTGTGAGTAATTTGAAAGATGACATAGAGAAAAAAATGATTAAACGAACATTTTTCTCTTCCATTGAAAAAGGTGATTATCAAATACGCGCAGCAGCTCATGCATATCCATGTTCATATTTGCCTAGTTGTAAAAATCTTACGGATGGTCTATATCCCGATCGTTTACGTGATTGTCGTATGTATTTTCGTTGTACATCAGAACGCAGTTCGGAATCTTATTCATGTACACAAAACATATTACCATTTGGTGAACGATTTAGTTTAGAAAAACAACGTTGTTTACCAGCTCAAGATGTTGAATGTGCCAATGATGAACAAAAACTTTTGTCTTAAAATTTATGTTAAATAAATAAAAATGAATTTTATTCATCATGTTCAAATAAATACTTAGAATGAATAAACAAACATACAAACAAACAAACAAACAGAAATGAGCGTGTTAAAGATCTTCTTGTTCTTAATCATTCGTCTTATTCTAATCCCATATTTATTGATCTGTGTATAAGTATGCTTTTCAAGCGTAGATTACAGATAGGAGCAGACACAAGTTGTTTCATTCTTGTTAATCCATAAGGAATACTTTCATTCTTTGTTCTTTTTATGTGCCATATTCATGAAGCTCATCTTTATCGTATTTACGCTTTGTAAATATATGTAGTCAAACACGAAGATAATAAGAGACCGATAAAGAACGAGATAGATCTTCTTTTCTCGCTATTCCGCCAATTCGCATTAAGAGAAGAGTGTTCCTTATGGGAGTCGTTGTTTCTTTGCCGATTCTGTTTGCTGTCGTGGTGACAAGGCCAATATTCTCTATTTTTCCTTTCTCTCTGTCTCTGTCTGTCTCTTTCCCTCTCTATATGTTCTTTTTTTTATCGATAGCTATTCCAGGAGAACTCTACATAGAAATCATAAGTAAAATGACCTGTCTGCTTGACACCTGATTGCTTTCCCCCAAACATCAGTTAATCATTCACAACGAAATCGTTTTTCTTTTCTCGTTCATTTTAAATATGACATGAAAAATTGATCATGTGACATTTTGACATTTTGACATTCTCAGTATACGTCGAACATGCGCATACTATGAAAATTATTATGATGAAGTGAATAGCTATAAATATCTGTTTATGTTTTTCTTTTCGTGTGTTTTTTTGTTTTTTTTTGTGTTGTTTTTTCTAAGAGTAGAAGTAAATAAGTCAATAGATCACTTTTAAAAAGATAACGCAATCGAAAAACTATATATTTCTATATGATTGTATTTGTGGAAACAAGTGAAGCGAATATTAACGACAATGCGTCATAAAGAAACATGATAAGAAAATCGACAAAAAATAGAGAGCAAGGAAAAGTTTTTTCTTGAAAGCAACTTTTCATTGCAAAGACTCCTTCTTTCTTCTTGTTTTTTCTCACTGCTCTCGACTCGGTCTGTCCGATCACGTGTTCCAATGTAGCAAGATGAGAGCCAAAGAGAGAGAGAGAGAGAGAGAGAGAGAGGGAGGGACGAAGTTTTTTCAATCATGATGTTCGTAATGACAACGTTTTCCTAATCATGATAACCGACTGCTACAAACAAGTATTTTTCAAATTTTTTTAAAAGTAAGATGTAATATAACTAACAAAAAAGTAAAATAATACTATAAAATTCATTACTTGTTGTTTGAAACCTTCAAACATTTCTTTTTTTTTCTCCTTTTCCTTTTAACTGATCGCATGTCTTTTAATTTTTTATTTCCGCTTAAAAGTAAATCATTATCGAACGTAAGTAAACAACGTGTTCACATTATCTTTTTTTCAGTTTTAACTACAACATAAGCATGGGATATATATTCAAAAACTGAATTCTATTGACTTATTCATGCGCATGACAGCATTATCTTAAATAGCTTTGTATATTTTTTTTTCTATTTACTATGTAGAATGTTCTGTCTCCATAGTTTCATTAGTTTATCAGTGCAATCGACGAACACAAATTTTTGATTATGATAGATATAGTCGAGACATATTATATAAATTGTATCAACATGTGATTAAAACAATTTACTTGAAATGTATGATTCTTATGGAAGCTTTCTTTTTATTCTATTTCTTTTCCTCAAAAGATAGATTAATGGGATTTATATTATTCACGTATATGTAAAAAGCTAAACCTTGCCTCTATCACTATTATTGATTGTACTACTATAATGTTATCCTCTGTATTACTATTGATGTCAGATACTTATTTCATTGGCTTTTATCATTCTATCAGCTCTTAACGCCGAGATGCAGACAAGTTTCTCTATGTTGCCTTTATTTATTTCGTGCAAGACTCGCACTTGTATGGATGCATTCTGCTCTTCCGTTCTTTCTTTAAGATGATGACAACGCTCTCATAAGTTTCCGCCGAAAATGCCGATGAAACGGGGTCATGTGTCAGCTCCTCAAAATACATTTATTGATACAATTATTCGTAAATTCGACTCACAAAGTATGTTAATCTATTTGTCTTGTCATTTCGATACATATTCATAAATATATATATATATATAAACAAATATTTATACAATGTATATTAATTAGATCGTCGTTTTCTTATATCCAATGCTCAATTGGCAAATAAACCGATAATTTATTGTAATGATGCATTTTGCGATTTAGTTGGATATGCACGTGCAGATATAATACAAAAAACTTGTACATGTGAATTTTTATTTGGAGCTGAAACAAGTGAAAAACCTGTAAAACAAATTCGACATGCATTACAAGGAAGTGATGAAAAAGAAGTGGACATTATTCTATATAAGAGCAATGGTGAATTATTTGTTTGAAATTTTTTATAGTTAATATTAATTAAGCACATTTGTGACAAAAGAGAAAGAAAGAAAGAATGAAAGAAAAAATTATTTCCGTCTATTTCTATTTAGGCATGAAATTTCGATGTTCAGTGCTTATCGCTCCGGTGAAAAATGAATCATGCAACATTATTTTGTATATTCTCGAATTCACAGAGAGTAATGATCGTAATCGACAACGAAGAATGCGTATGTAACTTGTAATTTGCTGAAGAAAAATCCTTCTTTCTATTTTACGCATTTAGCAAAAATTCGGGAATATTCTATTAGTCACACTGGTATGTAACAATTGTATAAAGTTGACATTACTACTTTGGTTTTGATGTACACGGTAGGCGTCCACAAACGATCATGGTTGCATATGTTAAATCCACTGAGACGACATAAATCAAATCGATCAAATGATAGAGCGACTGGTGGTACAACTGAAAACGAAGCATCGACATCACCTGATACGACCAATTACATGGGTAAAAAAAAGAATAGATCTTTCGTTGTTCGTGTCTTTGCATTTTCTTTAACTTGAATACGTATTATAAAACTAATTAATGTCTAGCCATAAGCCATTTCCATTTTCTCAATCAGAGATTCTAAATAATTTATGATGGTACGGAAATCAATACTAATCTATTAGTTTTATGTAAGAATAATGATTAGTAATGTTTCTCGAAAGCATAACCACTGAAAACGACGATGTTAGATAAACTTGTTGACAGTAAAATCAAAGATCATGATAACTATTAAATTCCAAGCAAGAAAAAAAAGTAAAGAATTGATATGCAACATGTTTAATCATCTTTCTTGTCTATTTTACTCCAGAAATAGAAAGACACATTTGTACTTGTATAGAAAATGAGAAAAACATTGTGAAGAAATTGTAAACTTTTTTCCATGTACAAATTCTATTATCTTTTTATCATAGGATTGAATCATAAGAATACAACAGCGATTGCTTTGGATGAAACGATTTCATTAGCAACGAAAAATTTACCTCTCGATTATAACCCAATTCGTAAATCATCAACAAGTTCAAATAATTTATTGAAACCTGATAGTCATCTATGGGGTGCAAGTAATAGTGATATTGAATCAATGAAAACTAAATCTCAAAGTTTGACTAATATTGCCGGTAAATTCAAAACAAACATTTTAAATAAGTTTACACTAAAAATAACAACAACAAAATAATAGTCGACATATATTTATTTATTTTACTTTCTAATTTAGAAACCGTATTTAAAAAAGAACAAAAAGGATCAATAAATAGGAAACGATCGTTTCTACCCAGCATACCCAGTCGTATAGCGCAAATTCTATCGTTAGGTGAAGATATTGTACCTGATTTTCCTTCACCTGACAGTCGTCGTATACCACGTACAATTATTCTTCATTATTCTCCATTAAAAGCTGGTTGGGATTGGTTAATATTATTACTTGTAATATATACAGCTATAGTAACACCATATACAGCTGCTTTTTTAATGCATGAAGATGGACCAAATAAACAACGTTCACGTTCATCTCGTGCATTGAATGTTATTGAGCTAATTGTTGATGTTATGTTTATTATCGATTTATTAGTTAATTTACGTACAACTTATGTTAAACATAATGAAGAACTAGTAACACGTGCAAGTAAAATTGCAAAACATTATTTGAAAGGATGGTTTTTAATTGATGTTACAGCGGCTATACCATTCGATATTTTATTTTCATTATTGCAGACCAATGGTGGTGGTGAATCGACAACATTAATGGGTTTATTAAAGACTGCTCGTTTATTGCGATTAGTACGTATAGCAAGAAAATTAGATCGATATTCTGAATATGGTGTAGGAGTATTGATTTTATTAACGGCAACATTCGCATTGATTGCACATTGGCTAGCTTGTATATGGTATGCTATTGGACGTCTTGAACGCAGTAATCAAGGTATATATATATATATACTTCGTATTATTTGATAGCAATTGAATATCTATAGAGAATAAAAGAACTTTTGTATTGAGTAATACTTCAGTATGCAATTCTTATTCCTGTTCATTGTTTAAAAACATCGATGAATGCTTCTGTTCAAAGTCATAAGACGGAAATTCAAAAAATCTTAACGAGTAATTTTAGTTGATCCATAATAGCATCAAGTACAAATTGTACTTGTTGACGAATGAATATAAAATGTAATTTTAAATATTCGTAAAATCTCTTTCTTTTAACGTTGACATATTATTTTTATAATATCGTACAACAATTGTAATCTACGATTATACAAGACTATTTAAGAGATACAAAGAAACATATTTTTGATCTTGGTTACGGTGACCATGTTTATTATTGAAGTGAGACTTTGTCGAGCCCGTCATGAACATTACGAAAAAAAAACCAAGTGTTCTCTAATGGGAACTGAAGATAATAAGATGAATAAAGTATGAGTTTTTAAATAAATCAACTCTATAAATCATATCATTCCGAACATGATCGATAAAAGATGACCCAAATAAATCGTAGTCGTCGAGTTCCGAAATAAATAAGTCTGCTTTTTTTATGTGACATGAATAAAATCTCGTATTGTTTTATTTCGACCGGAACTACATTATATTTATCTAGATTAATCATAGAACAAAAGTTAGTAGAACCGATATCAAATTTTCCTCAGTGTCAACCATTAATAATCCATATAACATTGAACAACTATGGATTCAATTGTGAAAAGAAACAATTAGTATATGTCTATCGAATATCTTGAATCGATAATGTACGAATAATAATAAAAATTTTTAAATTTATATTTATCTATTTAATTCATGTATCACATAATGTTATGAAAATATCTAATTTTCAAGTAGATGAAAGTCATAGTGAGAACTGAACGTCTATTATGATAAGTATGAAATAAAAAAATTCGTCACTTGTACGGAAAAGTAGAAGTTGATTTTTTATGAAATACAACTTACTTTTTTTTATAATGATATGTAATCATGAGACTTTTTCATATGATTAATATGCTAACATCTATCAGATTACACGGTGATAAGCTTAAATGATTCAGAACTTCGTTATCAGATAGTCTCAATAAAAGAAAATACACTCGAATATTTATGATGATTGACTTTGATTTTCTATCGAAATAATCTCTTGTTAACAAGGAAAAAAATAGAATCGAAAATAAATCTATCATTTATTTACTCCAAGGCAACGAAAGATTGATTGGCTGGTTAGCTGAATTAGCAAATCATACACATCAATATTATAATGATTCAGATCCAACGTCTGGTCCAACAAAAACATCGAAATATATAACGGCACTTTATTTCACTTTCTCATCTCTTACGTCAGTCGGTTTCGGCAACGTGAGGTTCGATAGAATGTTTCATTTTTAAGATTTTCTTTTGTTTTCTTAAATTGAATCTGTTTCTAGTCCAAATACGAATAGTGAAAAAGGTTTCTCAATCATAATCATGCTCGTAGGATGTGAGTTTATGGCTTTCTTTTCTTACATTGTTTTTCTTTGTGCTTTAGTTAACTATTGACTTGCATGCATGTTGTCAATGTTGTGTTATATTGATGTTTGCATAGCTTATTGTTTTAGGATTACGCATAACATGGCGTGATAGATTAATTTGTGCATCTGATCAACCATATAATTGCTTATCAATGATAAATTATAATAGCAGAAATTTGAATACAAACAAAAAAAAACGAAAACGCACTCGGTGATGAACCCAGTCTTCATTGAATCATTTCTCATTGCTTTTTATTTTAACCTTCTATTTCTAACATCAATCACATTGAAAAATGTCAGAGAGTGCATCAGAACAAAAAACAAGTGATATTAAATGAAAATTGCCCGTTTTCCTTGATTGATGCTGATACTGATTAGTTCTACTACATACTTGGAACAGAAGTTTCTCTTTTCACCTATAATATAGTAATCGAATACAAAAATGAGCATGCGATTTTCTTGTTTTCAAGTATATCTCTATAAATAGATAGATTTTAGCCCTAGCATATTTATATGTGAGTGTTTTCTCCTTTTTAGCTTTGATGTACGCCAGTATATTTGGTAATGTAAGTGCAATTATCCAGAGACTTTATTCGGGTACAGCCCGGTATCAAATACAAATGTTGAGGTACGCAAATAATTTTCATAAAAGATATTTCTCACTGTACGTGTATGATGCTCTATTTAGAGTAAAAGAATTCATTCGTTTTCATCAAATTCCTAATCCTCTTCGACAACGATTAGAAGATTATTTTAATCATGCATGGAACTATACGAAGTAAAACATTATTGTCATACATATATTTGTATAAGGCTTTGTTCTGAATGCTTTCAGTGGTATCGACATGAATATGGTGCTCAAAGGCTTTCCTGAATGTTTACAAGCTGATATTTGTCTTCATTTAAATAGTCAGCTACTGAAAAATTGTCCTGCATTTAAAGGTTAATGAGAGTTCGATTCGTTGTTTTTAATCATCTCTTAATTCTAGATGCTAGCGAAGGTTGTTTACGAACATTTTCAATGAAATTCAAAACAACACATGCGCCACCAGGTGATATAATTACACATCGTGGTGATATTTTAACATCATTATATTTTATTTCACGTGGCTCAATTGAAATATTAAAAGATGATAATGTGGTTGCTATTTTAAGTATGTTTCTTTATCATAGGTTGTCAATAATTTACTATTCGAGACTTCTTGTTCTATTGATATGTTCGTTAAGGTAAAGATGATATTCTTGGAGAAAATCCCGTTTTATATAGTGAACCAGGAAAATCTGCATTTAATGTTCGTGCATTGACATATTGTGATTTACATAAAATTTTACGAGATGATCTACTTGAAGTAATTGATATGTATCCTGAATTTGCACAAAGTTTTTGTCAAAATTTGAAAATTACTTTAACATTACGAGATGTATGTATAACGTGATTTTGTTTGGTTAATTCGACAATTCAAGTATGAATTTACTTTTTTGATATATATTGAAGGAAGATCTCGTTGCAAAATCAAATGAATGTCGATCGAAATATCTTCCAAATCAACCAATTTATCGAGGAAGTTCGTATATGAAACAAGTCTGTTTCTTAGTTTAGTTTTCTCATTTTTCTTTTTTTTAGGTAGTAATAGAACAGAAGACGATACTGTATCAATCATGGGCCCACAGTTCGATGAGTTTCAAAGTGGAGCAGGTAAGATATTGTTGTTTTCAACGTTGAAAAGGTTTTTTTCCGGATCGGAAGACTCTATTTGATTATAAAAATCATAATTGGAGTGTGTTTATTTTCAAATGAAATATGTTGTCTCGCATAGAAATATATTCAAGTTTTCATAAGGTCAGACTCACCTTTATTTATGACTAGCATGATACAAATATAGTATTAAGTTGACTTTTGATAGTTGATATGCGTATCATAGAACCAATTGATAGCATCAGTTAGCTTTGATAGTCGTGCATTATGAATAAAAGTAAATACGAAATACAATCTGAAACATAAATTTTGGTTCGATGAATACGATAATGAAATATATAGTTTCTTTCGTATGTATTGATTTGGTAGAGAAAAATAAGTGTCGAAACCGATTTGTGCCTTTTATTTTCGACTGGTGAGATCAATTTTTATTCAAGAGAAACATTCTTTTACCAATTATTTAGAGAATACCTAAATGTCATACAATTTCATAATTGTTTCTGTTTCATCCCTACAAGGGAAAAGATATATAATAGTTCGTCTGTATTGATCGTGTTAGTTTTGTGTGTCGATTCGTTTTTGAATTGAGTTCGTTGCGAAAGTCTTTTGTCATGCTTGACAATTGGCCTTTATTTGAAGCAACAAATGACGAAATCGACTTTCTTCATTTTGAAGACACTTAAAGAACATCAGAATGTTCGGATATGCCTTTTTGGATGCGTTGGTTCAATTCTATTGTGAACTCATAAAACGTCGATGGTGATATTTGAAAGAAATCGAATACAATTTTACTTTCACAATTGCTGCTTTCGGTGATTGTCACTTTGAACATTCGTCATCCACTGATTCTTGTGATGTATAGGAACGTAATATTTGCTTGATTGTCGCAGTACCTATGCTATGGGCCCCAAAATCATTTTCACGTGGTAGAAGAGCCAATTCCATCAACTTTCGACATAGTTTTTCCTTCTACCAAATGAATGTCATTCATTTCTCTGCAGTCGTTTTTGACAATTAAAAGTTCGTATGATTAGAAAACAAAATACAACTATCATGAACTCAGATATTACTATGTGTTATCACAATATTCTCTATAGACTAGAGCGGCTCATAGATATTCATATTGAAAAACAAAGTATATGCAAGAAAGACATTGATTACTAGAGTATTTATTCATGAAAATACAGCTTTGCTAGAATAATTACAATAATTCAAATAAATCAAACACCACTACAACAGGACGCCAATATGAAAAGTGAAGCAAGATACTATGTACACATGCATTTTAAAGAAATTTGATAAACTTTTAACACATACAGAATTGTATGACTCTGTTTTCTTGTACGTCAATTTTAACCGGTTTAGAATTTCTATAAAATGTATCAAAGTCATGCGATGATGGTAGATTATGATTAGTCGTGCTTCTTGATCTATAATTATAATTCGTTGTCAGATCTCAGCTTGTGCACTTAAAAATTGAATTTTATCAAAATCAATAATAGTTTATTTTCGTTTCAAAGTTTACTTTTTTGGTGAACACCATATTTCATTTCTAAACAACAATAGCAAACAGTAGATCGTTTCTTTTGAAATAAATGGATCGATTTCGTTTCTTACCTTGTCTCTGATTCATCGCATCAGATACGCATGCTTTAGCTTTAGTTTTTGTTCTTGTTTCATCTACTTTCTTCGATACTTGTTCTCGCAATACGACTTCTCAAAAGATATAAATATACATTTTGAATGATATGATATTGAATTGGATTGAAATCACATGTTTCGTGCTTGTCTACCTTGTTCATTTACATTATCAATTGTTTCTTCAGCGATGTAATCAAGCAAAAAAAGAATGTCTTCATGATCAGTGGCGGATCGAGGATATTAGTAAGAGGATGGCGCTCCTGGTCAAAAAAACATTTTTTAAAGCCTAATTGAGGCAGTACGACTCCTGTCTGTCTCCTTTTTGATGGGGAAATAGAAAATAATTTCGTGAGAGTTATGAAACCCACCGGTTAGCCGAACTGGTGTATCCAACAGTGTTCATGATTTTTTATTTGTTATGTATTTCAATTATGTCTACCTTTCACTGCATCGTCATCTATTGAACCGGTAGGACTAAAAATAAAGTACAATTCCATGGAGATATATTAGAAATGACGAGTTTTTCATCAAATTTTTACGAATCAAAATAGTACATGTAGACTGATAAAGACTTATTGTTTATCATAAATATACTATGGTATAATTATGAAGACAATTATTCTCCAAAAGTCTACATATACTCACTTTTTGCAATGAAAATCTTCCAGTTGTTTTTCTTTTTGGTTTTCTAAATTAAATGTACCTATGAATAACTTCTTGTGTTGATTGGATGGTAGCTGAGCTGACTTCTGTAGCTTTCTCGACAGCCTAATAAATAAAAGTCATAGATGAAAAACTTAGTAATACTGACAAAAATTTTAAAACAAAAAAATACCGAATATCCAGCGACAGTGAGTTTTTCACCAAGAAAAATAGTTGTATGAAAAGTAACTTGTGGAATATTTTGTACAGTGTCAACCGGCTAAGTATTTATATGAATTAAAGAAAGTTAACATATAAAATATTTCAACTCACACAATGCCCTATTTCTTGAACGTTTTCAATTGTATTATCTTTACCATGAATAGTTGTTCTCATGATACTGTTTGAAATAGTGTCAGTAGCGTCCTTGACTTCATCAGTTTTCTTCAATGTATGATCCGTTAATTGAGTATCTTTAAATAAAATCAATAAAATAAATCTACGTGGCACTTCACTTCAACAATGTGTATATACCTATTGTTGTAGCTTGTTTAACTTTTTCATTGACTTTTTGTGACACATCATCATAGAGTTGAACTTCAGGTGTGTTATCTAGATCAACTTTTCTCTTTACAGCATAATGAGCGTCATCATCGTTTCTCGAGACATCATCTATTGATTCGGAACATAAATCAAAAAAGAAAAGAATTTCGATCATATGTTGTATGAGACAATATTGATTTGCAGCTAGATGATCTGATAAATACTTTTTTTTATTTGCAATATTTTTTAATTCACCGTCTTTAAAATATCACTGCGTCGACAGCATCACTACTATTTTATCATCTGATATATCGTAAAAAATCGAAATCACATATGTCACAAGATTCTGACTTGCCCTCTTGTTTTTCATTACGTTTTATTTCTTCGTCAGATTTTGATTTTTAACATGTGAAGAAATCAATTTACAATTCAGTTCCTATTAGATATATCTGAAAGTCAAGTGCATCATAATGATTGCATAAGGTATACTACATGGAATTTGAACATCTGAATTGATCAAGTTCAATGTGAATAGCAGTTATTTATATTTCATTCATAGAAGGAACTGGAAGTGAACGAAGAAAACGGATTTCATGTTTGATTAGAATAGATCAACATGCACGAGAATCAATGATATAAAATCTGAAGGATTACAGATTTCTCTAAAAAAATGGAGCAATTATTTTTAGACAATGTTTATACTAGGTACATAAAACTCTAGATTTCACTATTTATCGTTAGCGAACATCAAGAAACATGGTTTAAATCATTTGAATACTTAATACTATCTGAACCGATACATAAGTCGCCGTGCTCTCGCGTGCAAATCATTTATTGTGAACATAAAAATCATATAGTCGTGTTCACAAATCTGGCTTTAACTTACCATAAATATGAGTTACTGTAACGTAGACCGGAGTATTATTAATATTTATCGATGGATTATGAATATACGACATAGTTTTGTGTGTAGTAAATTAACAAGGAAAAAAACAATGTCTGCAAAAAATTCATAATAATTGAACACTTTGCTCGTTACATTTTAAGAATATGTACTCGATTGATCTAACGAAATATAACAGGGAGCAAATCTAAACTTGCTTTCGTTTTTAACGGAACAATATTTGTCAGTTAGCGTAGTCAGTCAATGAAAAGGTCTTCTCGGTCGAATAGAATAATATTTCACAGAATAAGAGAAAAATAGAAAGATAACAGTTTCATATTGTCTGATTCAGCTTATTAAAATATATTTATATATATATAGTTCTTGCAATTTCTATTTCTTTGTCTATTCCTTTTATACTGAACAACCTCATCAAATAGAGAGAAAAAAATTTCTACATAGACAAATTAAGAAAAACCAATATTATGATATAGTAATAATGGAGTCAACAAGTTTAAATTAAGACGTATAGAACAACTTCTTGTACCGTTACCAGGAATGATCATAACCTTAATTCATGCACTCATTCAAGCAATCGAATCATTGCTGCTTTTCTTATAATTCTACTAGTGCAGATGTTAAACCAGTAGTAATGGGGATGAGTAATCATTATATAGGATGTAAATGAAATAAAACAATTGAGCAAAGAACTATCAGACAAGTCAAATTCTATTATCATGATTGAAACTGTTTCATCTTTAACTTATGTAACTCAGGTGAAATCCTCCAGCTATTTCATTTCTGCATTGGTCATTTATCAAATCTTTATAAGGAGTCGAAAATCGTTTTCATTATATGCATATTCAATATACTGCAAGTTTATCAGTCAGACCAAAGAAAGCAAAAACAATAGCTATTCAACGTTGCATAGATAATCTTGGTGAACGATATTATGACTGTACTGTAAATTCTATGAAAATTCTTAAACGTATTTTCATTTATATTTTCTAAGAAGAAAAAAAATTGGCACAAAATCAATTTTATTCTCTTTAATTATATTTCATCATTGCTAGAATTTTAGTATATACGTGTAATAAAACATGTTCTTCACAAATCAGAATTCTCTAAAAATTTATCGGCCATATTTCATCTTCATATTCTATTTTTTTGTCGACATTTGGACAATCAACCTTTGATTTTATCATTTGTTATATATAGAAATCAAAGACGCAATAGTCACATATACTCCTTAAACTTTAATAGATTGTGTATATTTACAAGTAAGAATATAATGTACACTCATATTCATTTCAAAAAAACAACTATAGAAAGTATTTGAACAAGATTGTTTTATTACTTAATTATATATGAATATATATATATCAATTAAGAACCTTGAAATTTAGCTTCTCGTTTTTCACGAAATGCATTTCGTCCCTCAATAATATCGTTCGAATTTCGACATGCATCGATAGCAGTGCTTATAGCTAAATTATCATCTTCATGTTCAATCATTGATTTTATTGCACGTATTGATAATGGAGCATTTAATGATATTCGTCGAGCCAAATCCAACACATATTGATCTAAACTATCATGATTTTCACATACATATTGAATCAATCCGATTGAATGAGCTTGTTTAGCTGATATACGTTCACCAGTGTAAAGTATCATTTTAGCCTCAGATTCACCAACTAATTTTATCAAACGATCAATTATATCTTTGGGACACGGTAGACCTAATTTAACAGCCGGAATACTAAAAAGAGCATCTTGAGATGCAATACGTATATCAACATTCATAGCTAGTGCAAGACCCCCACCTAAACAATAACCACTAATTTTTGCTATAATAGGTACTGGATAT
Organism: Rotaria macrura; assembly: GCA_900239685.1. Classification (NCBI taxonomy): domain Eukaryota; kingdom Metazoa; phylum Rotifera; class Eurotatoria; order Philodinida; family Philodinidae; genus Rotaria; species Rotaria macrura. The sequence continues at coordinate 70,107 of OENT01000147.1, forward strand.
TGAAGAAGTTTAAGACGAATATTTGGTATCGTTCGATCTATATTTTCATCTTCTTTGTCGAACAAATCAGCACCGGAACAGAATGATATTTGTCCGTGGCCAGTGATGATTAGAACACGAATAGTTTTATGATTTAAAAGACAATCATCTAATAAGTTAGAAAAACCAAACCACATTTGACGTGATATTGCATTACGTTTCGCTGGATTGTTTATTGTGATACGTCCGATACGAGATGATTCGTCGAGAATATCGAATAAGATAAGACCAGATGCATATTCTTTTGTAATAAATAATTCGCCCATTTTTCTACAATGTTAAACAATCAATTGCATCTAGTTTAAAATATTTGATTTCTATTCTTATTGAAAACGACGGGTATAACTAGAACCAATCAATAAATAGAGACATCTTACTATTTAGGTATACTCGAATTTAATCCTCAATTAGCAGGTCAAGATATAACTCCAGCTAATCTGGAATTCGGCTCAATAACATCTCGCCGGCGCGAACGACGAGGAAAATCGTTTAGTGGAGCATCTGCACTTCAAGGTAAATGCTTGAAAAGTTTCACTGTTTCACATCCAGTATTGAAAATTCAGGTAATCAACATGGGTTTTATTCGCATCAGCCGTCGTTATTTGCTGCAGTTAATGATGAAGTAACTCCATCGGTTAGTTTAAGAAAACATGTTAAAATGAAATTCGTGAGACCGTTTTTTTTTTTAATTTACTTTGTCTTTTAGGCACGTCTGTCTCAATCATTTGATCCATATCAATCAAGTGTTGAATATCGTTTGCAAGAATTGACTAAGTAAAATATCTATCGAGATAGTGTTTCAGTATGCTTTGTTTTTACTGTTCTATTTTATTTAGACGACTATCGATATTAGAGACAAAATTAACTGAAGATGTATCCACTGTTCTTTCCATACTTAGACGTCAATTTCCATCAAATAATTTATCAATGTCTATGTCTTCGACTGATATGTTGCAAACTAATTCTTAAAACAAAACAAAAAATCTTCTGTGATAATCTATTTCTCTCTTTATCTGTCTATTCTGTCTATCTATCTATCTATCGTTCATATTGTGTGTCGTTTTTTTGCAAATTCAAAATCTTGAACTGATAAAAAGAGAAAAATATTCGGATTAATCTATCTATTATACGTTTCTGTTCATAAGTTCCGTCCTGTTGTTACCCCTTGTTCCTTCACGTCGACCGATAGCAATACGTATTTTGTTTTGTGTATTAAATAAAAGAAAACTTTGCAATGTAATATTGTGTTGTAACCTTCAACAAAACGCTTTGATTGTCTTTTAGAGCGAGCAAATAGTTTACGTTAGCATAGTGCGACATCTTTTATTTCTCCTAGTAACATTGTAATTGGCTGTAATTGAATTAACCAATCGATGTGACATTCAATCGGACAAAGCAATTCATCAACCTTTTTTTTTGTATGAATGGAATTTTGAACGTTTGCTTATACATCTGAATAATCATCCAACAATGCAAGTATTCCATGGTATTTAGTAAAATACGAATGAAATCCATGTATACTATTAAATTAACTGGAAATATTGAGGAGTGTTTGGTCGATTAGAGTTTACTCAACTTGACATGAATATGTTCTTTTTTTTTGAAGACAACTGTCTAATGTGATTTTTTGTGACGTTAATAAGATCGATCAGGTGAGAAAACTTCGAAAAGAGTTCTTTCATTTCTTACGTATTAATCTTTCTAGGATATGTATCAGTAGACTATATGATACTTCACATGATTTGGTACAATCAACAGGTAACGTCATGTCACACTCTATAATATCAGATACTATTAGTATCGAATAGAATTTCTGAACTACGGATGAAATAGAAGTACTGTTAATATTAAAGATTAATACATACGGAGTGAAATTCTTCTTGTTTCTACAAGATTCAATTTACGTGTTCTTCGAATAAGCACAAATTATAAAGAACCAGCTATATTTTCATAAATTAAAAGGCATATGAATATTTTTGATTTTAAACATTTTGATGTTAGACAGGAAATCTAGTGGTTCTTGTAATTTACTATTAGATCTTAATTTAAAGTTATTCAGATGTCATACGAGAATTTTATTTGAAAAATTTAATTCGAAGTTAATGATGAAGGAGATCATTAAAATCAAAATGGAAATTCACTTGGTACTAATTTGTTTCTTTATTATATAGAACAAATGTCTTATCAATCTCTAGAAGATCAATAATTAGATACTGTCATAAATGAGTACGTTGAAGAAGCACTTTATATTATTGATACAACACCAAATTCATATATTTTGTAGATTTTAACAAAACGAAAAATGAATCTTTTTATTCGCTCACTGTGCGATGAATGGAAAATCAATTACATATGAACAGAATATTAATATAGAATTATTTCAAATGTTATTGCATTCTTTTTAAAAATTAAATTAGAATAAAATTTCAATTATATTTAGAACATGATAATTTGTAATTAATCTATTATAGATATGAACAATCAAATTACGGAAGCTTCTTCGGCAAATCACGAAGGTAAACAAAAACAAAAGTTTCGTGAAATGCAATCTAAAGGAAGTTTTCGAAGAGTTGAAGCATCAATCTACTTGTCTGAATAAGGTTCAAACACAATAACTCTAAGATAAAAAGAATTCAAGTATCTAATTATTTACGAGAGTGATAACAGTAAACCCATAAGACGAGAACTAAATTATCATGTCAGCAATTGAAACTAATAACAGAGTATTACCTTGATTGATTTCTCGTTAGAAACGAATATGACTTAACAGCATTAGTAATTGTTCATCCTTGATGGTAGAGTACAGAAGTCGAAAGCAGTTTTTCAACAAGACGTGCGAATGAATTTTCCTTAATTATCTACAGTGATGATCGTTCCACGTCAATATTCGGTTATGTTCTATACTTCCCCGACGGTTCGAAGGTATTAAAAGTACCGCAAACAACATCTCGCAATCATATTCTAGAGAAAAAAAATTCGTTGACATATCATAAAATACAATGAATCAAGTAAGAAAATCTAATTTTAAGTGACCTGACTAAATCAATCACTCTCAGCAGGTGCAACTTGTTTCATACGTCAATTTTACATATGCAACATGAATTGTTTTTTTTTCTATTGAAATTTAGAGTCCAATGTTCTTCCAACAACACGAGAATCACAACAACAAATCAATGTTGTTGATGATGCTACACTTCAAGCTGTACTGAGTTCAATGAGTGAAGCAGAAATGAATGCTTTTCTCGAAGAATTAAACAAAACAGGAAAAGCCTGTAAGATAATAACCAAATATACAACTATTGTTTAATCATTTGAATACGCGCCATATCACTGTGTTTGTTCGCTTCTGTTTTTCAGTTTTACCTGGCATAGGTCAAACAATTGAATTGCTAACTGTTGCCGCACCTGTTGAATTGCCAACAACGACAACAGCAGTTACAACAACAACAACGACTCAAACATCAGCTGAAACTCTTCTACAGGAATTAACAACACTTATTCAACAACCACCCGTTGATATCGTACCGATGAATATTGAACAAAAAGTTATCGGTCCAACATCACGCACAGGCAATACAGCTGTGAAATCAACAATAACATCCCATAATAATTCAACTGTTCGTAAACCAATTCAACAACAAATAACCAATGATGAACGTATGTTTTTTGGACGACCATCAACTATTGGTCAAGGACAATATCATAATCGTACTGGATTAATGTCAGCAAATAAACAACAACAACAGCAACAACAACAACAACAGCAGCAGCAACAACAACAACAAGCAATGGCATCTCAACAACGACGACCAATATCTTGGTTTCAGTAAATAATCTGAAAATCATTATCATTCACATCTAATTTTATTTTTGTTTATCAATAGAAATCGTTCTCGACGTCATTCATCAGATGATGATGATGATTCTGATCGTGATTCATCTCCACCAATGAGTAGTAATGATAGCTTAGGACCAACACGCCGCTCAACACGTGTACCAAAACCAAAACAAGATGCAGATTTTGTTACATTTCCATTATTAGATCGAGATGAAAATGGTAATCCAATACCACCAACACCATCATCGATGCCATTGAATAAAGCGGAAGACGACGAAGATGATATACCATATCGTTTAATGGACTATCCGCGTCCACAGCAACAGCAAAATCAACAATCTCAATTATCGACAAGCGGTCCAGGACGTAAACCACGTACGACAGCTGAAATTCGAAGTACAACGAATATAAATAAAAAGCAAGCACGTTGGCCTGATGATGAAATGTATCATGTTAAATCATTTGTACCACTTATTATGCCTCAACAAATCATTAATCCTGCGACAATGAAGAATAAAATGACATTATGTAAACCATTAGTATCTGAACGCGAAGTTGAAGCTAAGCCAACAAGATTTACAATAGCAACACAAACAGGTTTCGAATGTTTCATTCTCCTATTTAAGTCGTAACATAGTTATTTTCTATTGTAGAAATGGAAAATATGATTCCTGATGTACCTCTACTTACTTTACCTGTACCTATTTATCTTCCATCACCAACACCAAGCTACCGTTTATTTAAACCAAAAGCTGTACCCATACCAGTACCATTCTTTGTACCAATTATGATACCTATACAGAGAAATACGTTCAAAAACATAAGAGATTATCTTCAAGTAAGACAAAAGCGATGTTTATATGATGGAATATATATTCGACATTTAGACTCAACGCGATTTATTACCTGATGATCCATTCGAAGCAGCACTTGTTATGCATGCTGAAAGTCTTGCACGGGCTGAAAATCAACCACAACAAACTATGACAACAGGACACGAGTCAGTTATGATGATGGATTTAACACGTGATGGTCTGTTTGTTGTTGTTATTTTTCTGTTTCTAGTTGATTACTTTAAAATTTATTTCAATTAGATTCATATATAGCAACATCACAAACGATTGAAAATTTGCCTGAACTTGATATTGAAGCTCATTATATTGATCCAGTTACATCAAACGATCCTGAAGTTCAAAAAGTATCCTATGCTAATAATTTTTCTTTCGAAAAACGATCTAAAAAGTGTTCAGCAAAATAGTATTTCATTCGTTTCTTTTCGATTAACATGAAATGTATATTAGTCTTAGTCGACGTAGCTTTTCTAATTTAAAAAATTCCTTAATCTGACCAGCAGTTTTCTTGTTCTCAACTTCGAATGAAATTAAAGATAGTATGGTTACTATTTTTAGACTTCGCTAAATCTATAATATAGAGCGAATTTCTGGAACTACGTTGACATCACTTACTAGTGCCGTAACTCAACTGTATTGATGAATTCTTCTCTTTTAATATTTTTCTAATCTACGTCATCAAATACTTCTACCTAAATCCTACTATGAGCTTCGTAATTTGAATCCCTTGTTTCCGTAGCTTCTTCGTATGTTACCTGATGCTGGTTATCGTCTTAAATGGACTTATGGTGTTGAAGCATTTCATCAATGGTGTTCGCATAGAAATCGTTCGATATTAACAGTTACAACAGATGGTAGTATATTCATTAGGCTATGTTTTCATTCTCAGATTGATAACTATTCTAGAAGCCGAAATAGCAAAACAATACTTTGTTAAAGCCGATCTCCTTTCATATGTGAATGGTGATGAATTACAACAAGTTATGGATGTATTTATACGTGAAGTTCGTCGTCCGACAGGAGAACAATATTTACCCGAAAGTATCTACTATCTGTGTTTGGGTAAGTCGCACATCTTCATTTCTGAAAATATGTTAACGACTCATCTTACTCTAACTATTAAGTCTGTATGATGATAAAATTCTCTAGTTATATAATTAACATCATGCTACTTAGTATCAAGTATTTGTTGAGAGCCCGTATTGCAAATTCGTTCATAACGGGGGGGGGGGGGGTTACTTAAAATTAGAATCAATCGCACGATGACGATAACATGGCATATTATCTCATTTATCTTCTGCTTGAGGGAAGCTATGCAAAGCTCGTCGAATAAAACAAAATCGTTCAAATTCAAACTAACAATTCCAGTTGATTTCTTTATTTCGGAACAACAAGTTACCTTCTTCTAATTGAGTGTGACACATATACGATTTCTCACGACGGATCAAATCACGTTGTGTCTTGTTTCGTTAACTTGTCAAGATATGGAGAAAACTTGTTTCTGATGTTTAAATGCATCACGATTAATTTGTTAGCAGAAGAAAGATATTTACATGTGAACTTAAACCGTTTCTACTAAATCATCTAAAGATTTTTTAACAAATAGTAATATTACCTAATGTTAAATAATTATATTCAATCAACATTCTAGGCATACAATTTTACTTAAATTTAAACAATCGTCAAATCGATCTGTTCGACCCTCGTTATATAGAATTCAATTCGACATTAAATGGAATTCTTCAAACTTATTCGCCACGTATTTTAACTGACTGTAAGTTTCATACATCAATTGAAATACTTACAAAGCAATTCACATATTCTTCTTTCAGCGAATATATATGTATCATTAATTGATGAAGACTTATTGTATGATGTTCACCAATTAGGTACATTAACACCATGGTCATTATTAACAACATTGCTCTATACGAATTCGAAATATTTCAATTTAAAAACTGTTGAATCACATATGGCTATATCATTTGCGAATTTCGGTAAATATTCTCAATGGGTACGTTTATCAGCAAATACACCACAAGGACAACAAGTGAATTATCTACGATTCTATGCTCATAATCCAGGTAAAATAATATTTATTATGCTTGTGAAATACGATATGAACACAACATTTATTACACAAACCTATTGATAGAAACCAGTCCAAAACAAAAACAAGATATCGGTTTTTCTTTGAAAATAGATCTTGATCATTTAGATTCAATTAGGACAGTGACTTTAAACAACACGAGAATTCTTCATATCGAAATTGTATACATAAACAAGACAACTGACGTATCGGAAATAATGGGAAACTAAGGTACATCGTCTTAGTTTTATAGATTAAAGAATGAAGTGTGTTATCAAACGCTTGTCATGATCTTACTTAGAATTGAGATTTTTCTATACTGTCAAGTACACTCGTACTGAACTGCTTAGTGTTTATGTGGACCGAGTAACTACTACGAAGATATGCAAGAAATTCTTCACAAACTAAAACTGTGTCAGTAGCAATAGTATTTTAGGTCATGGATTATGTTTCACTCATACAGCAAAAGCATTTTAAGATAAAACAAGATATTTTTTAACGAGAATAAAATATTAATTTTTGATAATTTTCTTTTTTCATAAAGATCTTAAGTCATTAGTAAATTTACCAACTTTCTATGAAATCACTGAACAAATGAATGATCCAGTTCGATGTCCAATAAAACAATACGATTTCTATGTATCGAAATGGTAAGATAAAGTTTTCATTTGTGTCACGTATGATCATCTATTTCTATTCATAATATATTAGTCCTGAAGAAATTCGTGGTACAGCAGATGTGTTTTATTTACGTCCAATATCAGAGCAAATACTTGAGAATTCTATATGGTATTCCAATGAATCATTATCACCAACGATCATCGATCAAATATTAAATAGACTTAAACTTATACCTGATTTTTACAATCAGACAAAACCAGTTGAAACAAATTCAACACCATCAAATGGAAATAATACGGTTACATCAACAACAACAACCATAGCAAATAATTAACTTGTCTTGATGCATCATACATAGATTCGTTTTGTAATGCTCATTGTTGAGAGCAAATCGCATATGTTTGTACAGAAAATTCTTTTCTTTTTTTTTTTGTTTTTTTCTTTTTGTTGCTTCGATCAGTTCGATGAAAGTGTTATATTGTATACGTGCGTCTTTGTATTATTTGTTTCCTTGATAAAAGAAAAACAACAACAAGAAGAGCAAACCATGTATTCGTATAGAATCATTCAATGTATAGTAGATGCCCTTTTTTTCAAAATAGAATGACATCAGAGTAATTAATAAATGGTAAAATGTATGAATCTTTTATGAATCGATTATCAAAGATCTAACGTGAAGAATAGTGAAAATTTGAAATGCTGATAGATTTGGTTCATCATTTTGAAATAGTCAGATAAAATCGTCATCGAAACAAACGTCACGTTAAGGCCAGTTGTTCATTATATTTTTTTCAAATAGAAATTGACTTTGAATATTATATTTCGAAGAGAGTAAATTGAATTGAATAGTTTTCTATTGATATCTCTACTCAGGTGCATGAACTCGACCGCATTGTATCCGATTAATCAGCGAAAACTTATTGGATTCAATGTGATAGATGAACTCTATTTTAATAATCGGATACAAATGAATACCTGATGATATTACTACAGGTGAGTAAAAAGCTCACGCTAGATTCCTACAATAGAATCCGAGAGTCAGTTTTTTTATTTTATAATAACCCTATTAAATCCTACTAGATTCTAATTATCGGAATGCTTCTCGTGGATATATAGATACTAAAATGTTCATTAGTACAGAAGAGTAATTTGTAGCAATAATCTAAAAGCAAATAATGTTCAGACACGTACACATAATATTCAATAGAGATCGACTATCAGTTGGCATTGTCGGATGTACTCGTTATATGAAATCAATCGTTCACAAGAAAAAAAAGCGTGCTTATACATTACTCGACTATAGATATGTGCTGACACAATAGATATTCGTAGTCGAGATCAATTGAAAATATTTGAACGTAAATCCATGCCAGAAACCTACTCCTATTCTTGACACTTAGGGATGTTTTTCAGACGATTCTCACTGAAAGTATTTTATCTACGTTTGATTCGTGTATAAAAGCAAAGAAAAAATCATTGCCTAGAATTGAATTAATAAAAAAAAGTTCAAACAATTTTTCTGAAACTGAATACATCTTGTCATCGATAATGAAATATTTAAATATGCAAATGAAAGTGAACAAAAACTAACTGATGTAAATCGTAATAGGACAACTGATATTGAGTGAACTTTAATCTTTATAATTTTGTTTTTCGAAAACGTTCTTTAGTATATAAGTAACATGTAATAATTAGTTTAAAACAAACCATCCGATTTTCAAGCAGGCTTTCTACGAGTTTTCTGTTTTCTGTTTATAGTTTTATGCTGAAGAGGATTAAATTTTAGTTAAATAGATATTTCTTTTCTGCCAGTTCCTTTATGTTGCTATTTGTACTAATACTACCGTCTAATGTGATTAATTTTCAAGGTTAGAAGAAGATGTACAAGTTCATACTCGATACTGGTCTCGATGATGTCATAATTTATTTTCACAGTGACCTAGCGCTGATTATTTTATCTCGCTCGATGCTTCTTGTCGTATAGCCTTCGTTCTTTTATCGAAAGCATCAGATGATTTAACTTTCTTTTACAAACGACTTATATACGTATATGAGAGGTTTCCGATACGCATGCATACGTTTTAATCATCAACCGTCACTTTCGGAATTTAAACGATCTTTAGTTTATTAGTTACTTCTGACAAACTTCATTCTAATGTTCTAACACAAGTCATACATTTTGATCCAAAGACAATTTACGTGTAGAAAAGAAAATTGATAATAAGCCAAACGAAAAGCAAAATAAGAAACTTATTTTAGCTGTGAAAAAATAAATTTATCCATTACAATTTTTCATTGATACAATCGATGCGTTTTCTCAATTGAATGGCATCTGAGTACGACGCAGAGAGCATTTTTTCACGAATATAGAGTGCTTTCTCATAAAATGGTACTGTACTCGAAAGTTCGTTCATTTTTTTGTACATAGAACCGACGTTTTTGTATGAAGCAGCCAAATTTAGATGCTTTGACGGAAGAATTCTTTGTCAGATAGTGAGCGTTTTTTTTTAATAATATTCACATGCTTTTTGTAATTCATACTGTTTTATATACATAAGACCGATGCTATTGTACGTCTTAGCTAAGTCATAATGATTCTCACAAAGAGCTCATTGTTAAATCTTGAGAACTGTGTTGTACAATGAAATTGGTTTTTTATATTCGTCCATTTTCCAATATACACAACTGATTTTATTGTAAGAACCCATTAAATCGTGAAGGTTCTGAGGAAGAATTTTCGTACGGATATTGATTGCTTTTTTAATAGAATGAAACAGCTTTCAAGTAATCTAAAAGAATTTCGTAGATGCTGCCTATGTTGCTGTAAGAAGAAGCGATGTCAGGTTGGTTCGGAGAGAGAACGTTTTGTTGTATATTGAGTGCTGCTTCGTAAAATGAGAGAGCTTTCTAATAATCCTTAGTGCTGTAGAATATTCATCGCCATTGCTGGCTGTAGTGTATTCTATCTTTATTTGATGAGGCCTTCTTGATGACTAGTTGATAGAGTTGTTCTGCTTTTGGGATTTCTCCCATTTTAAGAAGTATTAGTCCTACTCGATACCATCCTCCAGTCGGTGTAGTAAGCTCTCAACGCTTTTCCCTCATGAGTGCATTTAATTCATTATTGCCACCACCGACTAAAACGTGATTCACTTCCCACAAGTGATCACCTTGTTCGCTCTTGATCTTTTCGATGCTGGCAATGCGAAAAATTGTGTGTTGAGAAAAGAACTTCTTCATTTTCGTAATAGCTGAGTTTTTAAACATCTGCAAAACGTGTTGATGATTCTACACAACGTGTCCGTTCGATCGTCATAGCATGTAGTATACTAACTGAATTCGCTCAATTACCGATGGACGTTTGATTCGTTTTAGTAATGCATTAAGATCACGATTTTTTTACAAAAGAAATCAGTTTTCCTTTCGTCTTTTTCATCGCTTCGAAGTCTTGTAGGGATAAAGTATCATGTCAAAAAACTTGAAATGACACTGCCGCTGTTGCTGTTGCTTTCTGTTGTTCACGATATAAATTTACAAGTTGTGAATGTAAGTCTCGGATGAAGGAACTTAGCTCGAGTATAATATCGATATCCACTACTAGCAAACCTCGATCAAGCATTAGCCCAATAAAGTATGGTGCCGTATACCACCAAACAGATGTGTTTTGATGGCTATAGTTTGTTTTAACCAGATTAATCTCTTCGTCAGTTATAGCATGTTGAAGACAGATGTATCCGACAGTATCTAGAATGGATTTAGTACTGTCGTCTTCAGCTTCCAGAGGAGCTTCTTTGAACAAGCATGTCTAAATAAAAAATGAATCAAAATTAGAGAAATCGATCGACAACACCAAGCGACCAAATCGTTCCGTATCAATTTTTTAAAGCTTGACAAATCTGTTTAATACTATGTAGTGTAAACTCCTTTCACTTTTGACACGTTATTAGCCCATTTGTCATGGGCCAATCGATCGCTAAAATATACATAAATAGAATCTAACTTTGGATATGCATTCAGTTTTTGTCCTATACACTGCCCGAGTGTACCAGAAATAATTAGGAATGTCTTTTCTTCTGTAGTTTCGTTCATGAACTTGAGGCAATCCTTACCATTGGAGAACGTTTTGATGTTTGTGATAATACGCTCCAATTTTCCTAATGAATCTTTGAAATCTTGGTTTGATTCACTAATACTAGCATACAGCCACACCAAAAGAAAGTTCCATATAATTCGTCGAACAGAATCAGACAGTACAGTACAGTACCACTGGTGATGTTACCATAATTGGTCCGGGTTTCTCGTGTACTGCCAGGATGTACAGTCGATGTTTGGGTGCCCATGATGAATTACTGCATGTGATGAGTATGGTTTCTATCTTTTATTTGTGGATTTTCTTCATACAATCAACATTTTCTGAGCAACTCTATTGTGTACGTATGTTTATCAGTTTGTTCTCCCTTTCAAACTACTTATCTCTCGTTATCGTTAGTAAGAGAAGCGTCAGTGAATGAACAGCGAAATATCTGTGTATGCAGTAAGAGAGAATATAACGCGATGGAAAAGGAAGATGCGACGCATCTTATCTCGTGAAAAGTCAAACAAAAAACAACAAATGATTGCTATGCGTGTTGTACGTCGTTTTGGATGTCAAACTGATTATACTATGATAAGAATGCGTTTTACGAGTGTGCAAAGTAGTTAGACGCTAACATTTTTTTTAATGAATTCATTAAAGTTAACTAGTCATATATATTAGGTTCCCAAGAAAAAAAGAAGAAAGACATTGTTACTTGAATTATTAGTACGTGCCGACTTTTCAAAAGTGTGGATGTGGATTGGACAGATGCGATTGAAAATAAATTTCTAGTACTCACATGTTACTTTCAGCGATAGGCGAAGCCTGTTTAGACTCTTGGATACCGTTGTGATGCTTCAGGTCTAGTGAAATCTACGCTAACTGTTTCTGGACAACTGTCTTGAAGTGATGAATATAATCTATGAGAGTTGTTTTGGCTTAAATTTTCATTGCTGCTGTCGTTGAGCCTTTCTAAACGTATGATGAATTAGAAAAGGATAGTATAATTTTTTTTATCCTATTTGTTATGGAACAAACAAGAACTTAGCTAAGTATATTAGATTGCTTTATCTTCAGGATTACTATTGAGATTTGAACTTACGTATAAAGTTGTAGAATATTTCGGTTCTATTCAACAATCTAGTTTTCTTTTCTATTTGAGAGTTCAGCGTAATCTGAAAAATGAGTAAGTTTTTCGAAGTTACAACTCGGTCTATATGGATGTGAAATATTGTAGTTCATATTTTACAGAATTCAAAAGTGTCGAACACTCTGTGTGCATGAAACATTTGAATTCAAGTCGAACAGTTGCCATAAGTCCTTACTAAATCCGATTATAGCAGTACAAAATAGTATATTATGCCAATGGACTACTGTGAACGGTAGTGAATTATAGTGACGAGTTTCACAGCAAAGCACAGCCCTTTTCTAAAGTGATTCTCAATATAAATGAATGTATGTGATAAAGTGACGTTAAAAATATGAATAGTCATAACAATGATTCAGAACTGTCGCCTTACAGTGAATCTGACCAGTACTGGATACTGTGTACAGAAATAATTATTTAAACAGAGTTTGAATAAAAGAAAACATACCCTAAAGCATCTTGTTGCAACTGTAGAAGTCAATTTTCAAATGAAAAACGAATAAATTAGTCGAAAATCATCCGATTTTGTATCATCTCGTCGTCAGAAGTAATCGATTTTTTTCTCTTTTATTTCTTGCTCATACTCTTTTCATCCCGTTGTTGACTGTACGCCTTTCTTTAATTACACATTTCTCCAACTCATTATAGTAAGAATGATGTCATAGTTTTTCTATGGATCTGTTTAGCCAGCATCAAATCATCATATCGATTACTCAACTCATACCAACCAGACAAGTATCAATTATCCGACAAATGCATTGTATATTAATGGATCTCGCATGAAGCACACATTTATCCTAGTCGTGATATTGAAGAGCATCTAATGCATCTGTTGGACCAAAAATTTCGCTATTGAGTTCCAACGTGATGAAATTGAGTCAATCACTGCTCAAACCATTCCCAAACTTAAACCGACACCCACATACACCAATATAGAAATGTGAAGATAATAGAATGACAAAAACAGGATAAAATATCATAGAAACAGTTTATTTCACCAGCAAGCGAGAAGTTCACAATAGCAATACGATAGTAATTGAATAGTGTCAACGAGCTTTGAAGAAGTGTTTTGGAGCTTGAAGATGAATATGATTGCTTTGTACGTATAGTGGAACGAATTGTTCATGACGGAAGAGAATTTTATTCTCGTCGATTGTTTTTTTATTTTGAAATGCTTGTAGAGAAAAAATTAGAGGAAACATTCGGACAGTGTCGTTCATTAATGGATATTGTTGTGCATCAATAATGATAGAATCATTTTTGATTGACTTCTGATCAATAGTATACCACTTTGAAGTTGTCAACACGTTGTCAATGTCCAACTGTACATACAGAGATTTAGTGTCATCATTGCGTATGGTGTAAGTCACTTTCAAAGTGTGGTTACTGATTACAATCAACGGTACATTATGGATAGCCACTAGGATTCTGCTTGTGTCGATCAGTCCTGGTTCAACTCGATCAGTGACACTACCATCACGGCGTCCAATACGAGTATGAATACGGAAGCTTTCTGATGGAACGCCAATTGGAATAACGAAACTTTCCCGCGTTTCATAACTCGTCAAGCTGTCACTGTTTTTGTTGATCAACTGTACGGTATTATTGATCGCTGCATCAGTATCATCACAAGTAGTAATCATTAGTACGCCACTTTGAGCGGCAAGTGGTGGTGAGGCAACTAACAAGAATGATCCTTCGCTGAATGCTGCATAAAGCTTTGTACGACATCGAAATTGGCTTTTTATGTTCACTTCTATGGCACAATCTGTACTACATTTGTATTTCCATTTACCAACATTTGATTTGTTGACTATATCGATAGTGAACATTTGAAGATAATCACCCTTCGACCATGGAACCGGACGAAATTCAGAACCTGTTGGATCAACCAAGTCCACAACGAACGATGGACTCGATGATATAGCATTAATATTAAAGGACACAACTGTAGGGTCAATATTAAATTTTCCTTCACGACGATTTGACATGGATTCGAACAATATGCACTCATGACCAACTACTTCTTTTAGACGCCGGATGAGAAATTTTCGAATATTATTTGGCTGTTGAGTGTTTACATTTATGAAATGACCACCTGTTGATTCAGCAAGATAGATAAGTGCATCGATTGTTTTGGTTCTCGATTTTGAAGTATTATCAAATAATACGTCAAGTTTAGTCTGTTTCAATTGAGTTAAACTCCGTGTTACTCCTTGTGTGCTAGTTTCATGATTAGGCGCATCAGTGAACAAGAAAACGACTGACTCCGATTCACAAACTTTGAGTGCCTCGTTCAAAGCATCATAGTAGCGCTGAGACGGATTGCGTAGATCAGTTTCATTTATTGTTTGAATTAAGTCGATGAAATCTGTGATCCGCGTAACACTATGAATAGGTCCCCAATGAGAACGGTTGAAAGGCGAAAGAATGTAGTTGCTCGGTTTGACAGTCAACGTTGGTATCATATCGACGAGTTCAGAAACCACGACTCGAATCGTATCGACTAATGACTGTAACCGATCGCTAACATCGATAACGAATACGAGACTAAATGAATTCGAAAGACCAAGTAACTTTCCGAAAGCATCTGTACTTGTCGATGTCCAAAGTTCGTTGAGCACTTTGACGGTAGCATCATAAGCGAAAGATGCTGCTTTTTTATGCAAGTGTCCGTGTGCAGAAAGTGGGCTGTCCTTACTAATACCTTCACAATATTCGTCGTTTCCGTTATCGAAGTAGCAGACGAATCCATGATTACATTTTCCCAGCGGTTTTTCAGGTAGACCTTTGTAGGGATAATAGCCGCTTGTCAATTGATCGTGGACAATTAAATTGTTACGAATACAATCTTCGTCTGTTGGACTACAACTTTTACATGTTGTCTTATTTTTCTGGGCTACTAAAGCTAGACTACGACCAGTAGATAGATCTCGATTGATGTCATTAATACCTAGTTCAATCCAATTCGAATGACTGTAAAAGTCAGCCGTAGTATGTAGAGCAACGCCGATTGCCATACGTGCCTGCATCCACTCACCGCGTGCCATACTCGATTGAGCAGCTTTTATGTGCATCATAATAAATATCATGCTACGTTCGAATTCTTCATTGTCAAAATGAGCGTACGGCAAGCAGTCATAAATCAAATCAGTCATAATATTTGCCTGATTAATGACATGACGAGCTTGATGAAATGATGTTGGTAGATAGTTCAACTCACCGAGTTCCTTCTTAATAGTCATTTGAAGATCTCTGCAATTACCATTTCCAGCTTCAAGATTTGCGTCTATACGGTTTAGATGATAAACGCGTTTGAAATACGAGATTGCCAGTTCGTAGAGAGCACATGTATTAATCGAATAATGATTTGCTTCCGATGCATTGGGTGATGTTGGCTCACCAAAAAATCTTGAACCCGTTTTGAAACAAGTCAACATACCAAATAACAGTCCGAACCAGATGAACGTGGCAATCATTAGGCGATGCCTAAGTGCCATGATCTTTTCTTCAAAACTCTATAGACGAAGCGTACGAAATTCTTGCACGTTTATTTTCTAAACAAAAAAAATAGATTATTTTAATGTCAAAGAACATGCTCAATTTGAAATCTCATCACCAACAAGTATCTATGTCATAGATCAGATTATAAAACATCAATCGATTCTTTACAAGATTTCAAACAAATTTGTACAACTATTGACCATACACGTGAAAAATTTGTGTTAATAATGACTACTCTTTAAAATTAATTTCCACGGTTGAATGAGTAAACTAAATCAAACTGTTAGAATTCTAAAAAAATGGAGTCATATTTTGAAGCTAATCTCTTGTCTTGACTACGTTAGGAACTGATAATACAAAAAGCAATGAAAGTTTCAAAGAAAAAGACTAATATACTCTTCATACATAGAAACTTGAAGAATTTTAGAAAAATAAGATTAGGTTTTAGTGTACAGAACAAAATGATTCATTTTTTTTACATTATAAATAAATGAATAGAAGTTTTCTACTGTCTATTTGATACAAGACATTTGAAAAATGACAGTTTAGAATGAAATAAATAACTATGATGATATAGTTCACTGTCCATGAATGCATTAATCTAGGATCCATGATAAAGTCGAGTTATACATAGACTTCAAAGTTATGTATTTATCTAAATAGCCGATACAATCACTGGGTTCATTTGCAAATTTTTCGATTTACCCTTCTAATGTCAAAAACAAAAATTCGAAAAACGAGAATTATAGAGATGTCGAAAGATGCAAACGTTGAAAATCATAGATAGTGAAACGATGGACTCCCTCATCCACACCCTAGGCTCTCTAAATTCAAATTATTTTTTCTAGCTATCCCTTTCGTAGTAGTACTATTTCCATTTGTCAACAATCAATTATAACAATCTGATTAATCCTAACTCTGTATGTTGATTTCTAAAGAGCATCAAGTTAAGTGTATCATTGTTTTATTTATGATTCTCATTGAACAATTACAAAATTCGTATTGTAAACAAAATAAATATAAGCGAGCACATAATTTATTAAGAAGATGATTTCTCTTGTTAATGATTTGAGCAAAAATAAAATAATACTTAATCAAGTCCTCTGCATGCATAGACTTCATTTTACTAGAATGAATAAATTATTATCAACAACATACTATTTCTATCTATACTTCATCGTATCTAATATCATATTTGCTTCTATTTCTTATTCTACTATACAAATGCTTTTAGTAGATTTTAAGACTGTAACTTCTACATGAGAACAGGCTAGTATTGGTTATAAAAAATGATTTTTTAGAACAGAATGTGTTCTTTGTAATGTAGAACGAGTAGAAAGTGTTCTGACGAGAAAATTTACATGAAAAGAAAGATTCAAGTAATGGCATACAACTGAAAAGATCGTCGAATGAGCAAGTATAATGAACAGAAAATTATAAGGAAGGGAATTTCATTTAATAAATCCTTTAGTGACTTTATAATACATACTTGAAATATGATCTAATCAAAGTAGCTACAAATTCTGGATAGTTCTTTATAGATCTCAATCTTTATTATATGACAAGTGCTGATGAGAAAAATAGATAGATCATGTTCAAATCACGAAAAGTAATTAGAGAATTCTAGAAAATTGTCGAACGTAACTTCTATTCAATCCCTATGCATCATCATATAACAGATTGAACAAACTCCACTCACCTGTATTATTTCGCGAGATACAGTTATCCAAGTGCTCTTTTATAATTTCGCATAAAGAGCATGTGATACTGTTGTAAAGGAAGTAACCAAATGTGTAGAAGGGGTACATATTCGTTTCAATCCATTTATCTATTCTCTTACTCTCACTTTAAAGTAGGACAAAGTGGATACATTTTTACAACAAAGAGGGCATCTTGGTGTCAAGTTTATGATGAAAAGGCGTTCTAAAATTGAATACTTAGAAAAATGATTAATGAAACTATTGTATATACGTTACCATGAATTATAACATGTTGTGTCGATGATTTAAATAATGTGTAGTAAGCAAGCAGCCTCCTTCGAGGAAAAATGATAATATTGCAATTTATGACATATGTTACATATTTTTTTTTTCATACGGTTAGGCTAAACTAGCTCTATGATGGGTAATGAATGAAGATGTATCGTACTGGAAAAAAAACATAAAGCTTTATTACGTTGTTTAAATTCTGGGGACAATACGAATTTTATCGTTGTAACACCTTCTGTCATGACAATCAGTGTATCTTAAGCATTGACTGAGCAACATATTTTCTCCATAGGCTTCTTTTGTACAATGATGAATCGTTTTATTTCCTCATGCTATATTTTTCCTTACATCAATAAAAAAAGAAAACTCTCCATTGACTGTGTTAATAAACTATTGGTCATTTACAATTTACGACATCCAGCAATTGGCAGTATGAACGAATGTAAGCGACTAGTTTTTATCATAATCGAAGTTTACACAGAAAGTAATGAATATGAAGTCAAATCTTAATTCAATTTCATTTTTCAACTTAGTCTCAAATGAAAGTGTAGTTGGTGAGAAAATGTGTGTGTGTGTGTAAAAGCATCATCTCTGAAGAAAATTGTTTCAACTGATTTTAGATCAATAGGAATAACCTAATGATACAAATGTTTTGTAAAATAATCGATTACCGCCTGCTGCAACATAGACTTCATAGAAAAATTGGCAGGAGTACACATCTATGTAAATGAGTTAAACGTCTTTCGAATTAGAATGTTTATTCCCTATAGCTTACATGTGATCTTCTACAACATAACAGTACATATTGATATTTTCGGATACGCATTCCATGTGTAAATATCATTGTATGAGGCATATGAGAGGTCATTGTTTTTAAATGTGTATACTAATCGATGAGAATCGTTTTCAAATACTATCTCAAAACATTTTCTTCATGATCTTCCAATGACAAACAAGTAAAAAAAAAGAAAATGATAATAGTCATGCACAATTAAACAAGAATAAGTCATGTTTCACTTACTAGAATAGTCTATTCGATGGAGTACAATCATTACATGAAGTATACTCAATCGCTCACACATATAACTCTGACAAAAATTACAATCATTGTACCTTTCTCAAGCTCATGCAAATGCTTATCAAAAAGAAAAATATTGAACTAACAATAATTCTAGATAATCCTTTGTTCTACGATTCTTTATACAAACAATTATTCCGCTCATTCCTCTTCATAATTTCTGTTCGACCCATGGTTGTTTTTAGATAATTATTCTATATCAAAAAAAGCTATGACGTTGATATACATCGTCTAAGAATGTATTCAAAACGTTCAATCAGCTGATGATAATAATACCAATACAAATGGACTCATAATAATTTCGATACTAGCTGAATAATTGGATATTTCTCTTTGTTGCTTTTTTTCTTGTCATATTTATCAACTTTGTAGATATCGAAATGAAAAGAAAATCCAAGTCTTGTCCAATGAAATCAAAAGATTGTATTCTGTGTAAATAAAAAATCCTGAACAGTTTATCAAATAATCTTTGATCTGATTAATTTCATTGTGTGACTCTATGGTTGTCCAAATAAATGCCGATCATTTTAAAAGTCATCTTGACACTTTCGAGAATTCTCGAAGAATATAATTCAATGAATTCTGATTATTTGTTATTTTACAGCGAAAGTTTTCATCGTTTTCGACTTTTCAGCTCATTCTGTTCTTTATTAACGAAAGAATTGTAACAATAGATGTATGGATACGTATCTTTTCCGCAAGTAAGACCCATTGTGTAAATCACTAGACATACGGGATTAAGAACGAAAAAACCTAAGTTGAATAAATTTATCAATTTCATCTGTATATTAAAATTCGGATAAAGAAAAAGAAATTCTTTTTTTCCTGTTTTTTTCTTCTTGAATTGTTTCTAAATTTTTGAATTTATAATTCAATAGACAATGAAAATAATGTGAACAGTTTATTCAGTGTTTAAATCAATATTTTTTTTTCGTTTACTAGCAGTAATGCAAATATTAAAAAAAATGAAAGAAAGAACTTCATTATGCATTGCTTAATACAACTTTGTTTTTTTTTTCTTTTCACACAGTCATCAGTTAAACATTTATGTACAGACGAAATTCATTCTTTATGTTGTGCAGAACAACATTGTTTTTCTCTCTTAACGTAAAACGGTCATGAGCTCATTGAAGTCATCTTCGTTTCGTATACCATTACTACCACAAAATACTATTAATCCACTTAACGATACCGATATTACTCTATCACATAGTTCATTCTTTCGTGATGCATCGAGTTTATCAGCCACCGATATTGGATTTAAAAAGGTCTTAGAACAAGATGGCGATGTAGCAGAAGAGACTCTCTATCAAGTTGAAATTGAAAATGAAAATTTAACTCGACAAACTCTACGATCCGAACTAGCCAGTAAAAATGCATGTCTAACACAACGATGGCAAACAGCATTAGTTTCAAGTATAGTAATTATAGCATTAGTTGGTGGCATCGGTAAGTAAAACAATATTTTAACGTATAGTTTACTGAATATTGTCTAATGTTGAAAGGTGGTCTTGCCTATTGGATACAAATACCGAAAGTTATAACACAAGCCTATCTACTGTATGGTGTATCATGTTATACGAATTCTCGTTCGTGTGATTCTACGCGTATGCTTTGGTGTCCAGCTGGTGCATGTGTATGCTTGGGTAATTATCAATGGAATGCGACAGCTCAAAATTGTTCATGTGGTTTGTATCAAAATTGGACCGGTTTTGAATGCACAGATTATGGTTATTATGGTGATCCATGTACTCAAGTACCTTGTCAACCAACTTTAACATGCTCGACAGTTGTTAATCAAACGTATACTACTGCTCAAAAGATTTGTGTTTGTGATAATACAACTTATTTAATGACGTATGGTACAAATCAAGGAACTTGTGTTTCTAAACTAACGTATAATCAAAGTTGTCTAGCAGCAAGTGACTGTAAAGATTGGCTAGGCCTTTCCTGTAATAGTGTTTCATCAAGTAAATTTGAATGCATTGAAAATTTATTATTGATATTTTATATTATAGGTCTTCTATGTCAATGTAGTTCAACATCTTATTGGGATGGTACAATATGCGTACAAAGTAATTACGAATTTTCAAGATATTTTCTTTTTAAAGTTCGTTGGATTCCTATAGATGCTCTTGGTGGACAACCATGTAGTTCATCTATTCCATGTGATACAACAAGAGGTTTAACATGTCAATCAGGGACTTGTCAATGTAGTCAGTACGATTATTGGGATAATGTAACAACATATTGGTGTCAAACAAAAGTAAGTTCAATCCAATTTGGTTATAATCTACTATACTGTCATAGATTCATCATAGAAAACTTATGCAGTTTCATGTCAATATAGTTTTCAATGTAACACAACAGTTGGTCTTTCGTGTCCATCGGTAAGCACATATTGTAATTGTTACTCTACATCGTATGCATACATTTGTGATTGTGCATCGAATCAATTTTGGGATGGACAACGATGTACAAGTAGACATTCATTCAATGGTACATGCCCAGGACAATACGCATGTACAGATAATCTTGTTTGTTACTTAGGACATTGTATATGTCCAGGAAATATGGTATGGAATACGCCGACCCCGAATTATTGCGCCTGTCGCACCGGTACTACGTGGAATAGTACTGTCAGCACGTGTGCTTAGATATGAAGATTTATAAAACTTGTTTTGTTTTTGAGTTTTGGAATAAAATAAAAATCAAAGCGAAATTATTGTTTTTTCAATGAATAATTTTTTTTCAAATATCACGTGACCTAATACAATACATCTGGGTATGGATTAAAGCATTTTAAGTTCGAATTGAATTCTTTTCACTTATGGCGAGTTTCTATCAAAACAACTTTTTCTCTTGTTTTGCTTCTTAGTACAAACAAAAGGTACGATCGACAAAAATCTCGAAGTGCATTCTAAATTTCTTACTGTCAATGTTGGCCGGTAAGAAGCACTTCTTATTCGTTGAATCCAATCGATCGACGATATTTTCAAAACTTTTGTTTGTGTTTCGGTTATATTTATTGACATTTTTATGTGTTGCATGAGATTCAATTAGGATGTGTTAAATTTTTAAATGTCGTCTAGGAACAATTGAAACTCTCAAGATACTAAAGTATCTCAAGAGAACTAAATACTAGGCGCTCATCTATGTCATCATTGAATACGTATATAAAACTTGCAGTTACAGAAGCAGTATCTATATGTAAAATGTTAATGAAATGTATTGTTGCTAAATTTCCTCTAGTAAAACAATGAAATTATCAAATTTAATCGTAGTACGTATATTTCTTTTTCTTGATACAATAGATAAAATCTGAAAGTGTCTTGTCTTTTCTTGTGTTATGAAGTAAACACGAGCAAATACATACATCGATAAAGTTTTACTTCAAAAACTTCAGTTAAAAATTCATTCAACGAATTTAAAAAATCAATTCGGAAAATTTATCGTCTTCACTGACACATTAAATAGTATTTTCGATACAGAAATTCATGGATGATTAAGAAAGATTTCACTTGAATTTACCCATATATTCAATCACAATGTTGAACTATATCAACCCTTTTCCTCCTTTTTTTTCGAAATATGGTATCCTAAAATGAAAATTGTATAAACATCTTTCTCATTGGCTAATTATTATGTTCTATAGCCAATAAAGTCATAACTGTGTAATCGTTATTCTTTTTGTGTTATTCTTTGATCAATCGATTGATCTTTTATCGTTCTTTGACAATTAATTAATTAATCCGATGAGCTCATTTCGTCGTTATCAATATTAACAGAAGTATCGTTCACGACATGTTCATTTCTAAAAAAAAATGTCATCTCAATCACGTCATGTTTATACTCGTGAAGAACGAACCATATTGGAAGCAAGTTTTTTCCGGCAAACACATCCGGATATTAGCGAAAAAGAACGTTTAGCGCAACTGTTAAATTGTAATATTATTCAAATATCGAATTGGTTTCAAAATCATCGAGTAAGTGAACATCATATTCATAGAGATCCACACATCGATACACATGTATTACTTTAATTTTTAGCGGCGAATGAAAAAACAAAAAAAAGTTCTTCCATCAACAACTTCAACAAATATGAATGCCACCATTGTCAATACTCCAATGTATCAAACATCGTGTGTGTATCATCAAACAACATGTCCATTGAACGTGAGTCATGATCAATCATCGTATTACTATTACTATCCACCGACATCGCAATATGTTTATTCTAATGAACCTATGTATGCACAAGCAGTGTATTATGATCCATTTGTGACTTTCGAACAATAAATTGTATAGAAGTTTTTGTTTTGTTCTTTAATTTTATACGATGGAAAGAAAAGTATCTAATGTTCAATACATGAGTAGATTGGCGCTTATTCATATTTGTAGAAAAAACTTTCTTGTATCATTTCTCTAAAATTTTTTCTTCTTTCTTAATTTTTCTTTATCTTTATATAACAATGAAAAAGGTTAGTCTCATACAACGTCGTCGGAATGAGAAAGCTATTATTGATGCTCTGTTGAAAATATCGGAGATCGTTCAAAAAACTGATACTAGTAGACAGCGTCAAAAATCAGCACATACAAATAAACAATCAAAGAACAAAATTGGTGATGGTGATTTTAATGAACGTCAGGATAATGATGAACAACAAAAAGTTCCCGTACCTCCTTCACTTCGTACGAT
Organism: Rotaria macrura; assembly: GCA_900239685.1. NCBI lineage: Eukaryota > Metazoa > Rotifera > Eurotatoria > Philodinida > Philodinidae > Rotaria > Rotaria macrura. Next base: position 94,036 of record OENT01000147.1, read on the forward strand.
TGATTCATATGTCACAGGTTTCAATCAACAGTCAGTAGTAGACTCTGTAAACTGTAATCGTACTTCACTATACACATCAAAACAATGTATGTCAGCTACTTCGTGGAATTCAAAAGAAGCAGGTGAATAGAAACATTTTTAGAAGAAACCATGCATGATCTATAATTCATAGATAAAGAACATGATGGAACATTAGAACAAGTACATGTTGATAGAATTGAATATACAAATCGAGACCATCGAAATAAACGTTGTTATTATGATTCATCAACGACATCATTGCTATCGAATGATAATGATCACCGAAAGAAATCTGCGAAGCATCATTCAAGTTGTCAATCGATTCACTCACAGAAAAATACACAAGTAGTTAGAGAAATGAGTAGAATTCGACAAGATCGATATTTCATTGCATGATTTAGATATGTCAAGAATCCGAGAAAACGGACAATCAACCAACAATAGCAACTTTGAATTCACATGTTAACTCCTACCAAGTGAATTCAGCAGCGACAACTATTCCTGATGATCAATCATCATCTCTTATTATGATGCCAATGAGTTCAGTCCAAGCAATGCCATTACAGGTTGCGAATGAACAACAAACTGAAACAGCAAATCCCACTGCTATTCATGTTGAGCAACCACAGCAACATCTATCATCATCATCGAATATATCGACAGATTTTGATAAATTTATTGATCAACAATTACAAACTACATTGGAAAAACATTTAAAAAATCATTCATTCTTTTCAAATAAACATGAACATAATTCACAACGGCGAAAACCTCGATTGCCTACTTTAACGAAATCAGAAACAGGAAAATTGATGAATGAATCAAATTTTACGAGACCAGTTAGTAACTTAGAACATTATGAAAAACAGGTTAGAATGAATTCATATGGAGGTATTGTTTCGGATTTGCAATAGATGCATGCGATATTCCAGCCATAGTCAAATGTAATACGCAATGTATGATTGATGTTACCATCGACAGGACATACCTGTCTCCGTCATACTTGAGTACCATTGTCCAGAAGTCCAATAAAAAAGGGGAAGTTACATCTGACTATCAATTCGCTCTCTCGGATCATAAGTCAACAAAGGATCAAGTGATCTTTGTAATGGGTCCGTAATTAGTGCCGTATCCTAGATTTTCCATTATACTGGATCTCCACTTAAGGGTATGAGTCCCACATATAACTTGTGAAAGATCATATGGAACTCAAATGATGAGGTTTTATCAAAAAATAAAATGTTTTCTCCTGTTAGTAGTATTTCGTTTTCAAGAATTGAATAGTAAGCCACACTGAATTTTTTCGCCAGATTTCAAATTTCATATAAAAATATGAATCCGGTTAGGAGTTGTAACGTTTTGCATTTTTGCTACATGTTGTTAAGATTCAGGGAAAAATTCAAAACGGGATCTATATTTTTTTTTGTACGAAACTCGATGTAGTTAATCATTCAATTCTAGCAAACGAAACGCTACTAACAGCAAAAACATCTTTTATTTTTTGCAAACTCCAATTAGAAACGTTTTCCTATAAAAGATCTTCATTTGAGTTCCATACGAACTTCTTTAAGTTTCATCTAGATTCCATACCGTAAAGCAGAAATTCAGTATGCTGAAAAATCCTTGATACGCCCCATTATCCGTAAGTACGAAATTCGGCTGTAACGTTTCTGTTAGATCATATTCGCTATCGTTATTATTTTCGTGGCTAACTAGTACAAGAACGAATATATTTATTTGAAAATTCGTACTATATACAAGAAGACCATGAAGGCAAGGATAGATTCATTGATAGTAAACAATTTGATTAACAACATATTAAAAAGTGTTCGTTCCAAGGAATTTGAATTCATTTACGATACTTAGATTTAAACGAAGTAATCTTAACATCATATTCATTTCATTTACAGCGTCAATTAGCTATGCTTGCTGCTAAGCAAAATAATTATTCATTATCTTATTCTATCTATACTAATCTATTACATGATAATCAATATGATTGTAAATTAAAATCGGAAATTTTAGCATCACGTGCAACAACATTATTATTAGAACAAAAATGTTTTGAATCAATTGATGATTGTACACAAGCAATTGCATTTCATGAATGGAATAAATTAGCCTATGTTGTACGTGCTGCATGCTGGATGATAAAACAGGAATATTCGAAAGCTGTTGATGATTATTCAAAATTATTTCATTTTTTTGATCAAAGTCAACATGTTTTAGATCTATTAAATTTAGCTTACGTAAAATTAAAATCCATTAAAAATGATTTCGATGATGAACAATCGACTAAAATGGAACAAGAAAAAGAGGATATTCAATTGGTTAAAAATCTCAAAAATAATAGTATCAATACACAACCCATGAGATCATCCAACGATACAAATATTAATCGAACAGAATCACTTGCATTAGTTTCACCTACAGCTTCGTTTATGCAACCAGCTATTTATCTTTGTTATCCTTATCAAGCTTGTCCAGCGTGGTACGATTCGAATAGAGAACAACGACTAATCAACACAGACGATGTTCAACAACCAACTTGCATGAGTAAAAGAAAAACAAACAAAAAAAACATATTTTGTATTCGTTGTCGTTTTTGTTTTACTTAGTTGCAAATCATACTTCTACGTCACAAATTGATCAATCAACTCTTAAATCTGAACGACCATGTCAAAGTTCGTATGATTCTAAATACAAATCATCTCAATCGATACATTCGAATAATAACAATAATGCTCTTCTATCAACAACAGATCGAATAACAACTATTGAACAGGAATCATTGCCAACGAATAAATACTTACAATCAAATAGAAGATTGGTTTAAAATCTCTAACAATCATTATGATTTCGATGAATACTCATTTATTTATAAATATTTTGTTTAAATAATAAAACATCATTACAAAACAACGACTAGAAGAATTTTTGAAAAAAGATAAAATAAGAAACTTGACTGAATTAAGTATAAGAGATTCCTCCAACGGCGAATTCCATTTGAGTTTGTTGATCAGCAAATGCAATCCAATCAGAATTATAAGTTGGTAATAAGCCCATCGATTGACATTTGTATAAAGCTAGTGCTAAATGTGTGAGATTACCCAAAAAATACATGATTTTATGCATCCAGATATTTCCGACTAGACCTTCTTGTTCTAATGATGAGAATGCTGAACTAAGTGAGAATATGGCCTACACAAAAGAAAAACTAATATATTAGCTGCAATCAACGGCTACTAAGAACACTTACTTGTATAGGTTTCATAAATAACATGACAACAATCATAATTGACATAAGTGAAAATGTATTTCCAGCCATCCATGCTAAAATAACATTCATTGGTAACTGTTTTATCGGTTGTAATGCAATATCCCATGAACGTTTAGCTAATAAACGTTCATCATCTTCTTGTATGATCAAATCTGATACTCGTTGTTCACTGTAGCCAATAGGTGATAGTAGAAGTTTATTATTAGTTGTAATTGTTGTCGTTAAATTATTGTCATTTATTGTAACAGCTAAACGTTCATTTTTACGAATCTGTAAATCAATAAACCATTTTCGACGTGTTGGATTCGTGCGCATAGATGTTATAGATGTTGAATGTTGACTACACATCTGAAACTGGTATTCGAACAAGTAATGAACGATACGTTGTCGCATCATGTGTCGATTATTAGATTCATATTTCCTATTGCAGATTGAGTCCGATCGATGCACTAAACTCACTTTACAAGCTGTAACTACGTCAACTAATTAGTCGTATTTAGTTTTCTTCGAAGAAGATTACAAGTACGGAAAGTTCATATCTTGAAATGCTCGTTTCAAAGTTGTAGAAACAATATGAATGAGAATTACTATGTGATAATAATGGAGAAACTATTTGAAATAAATAACACTATCTTATAGAACTAATAGGTGGCTCGTTCGTAGTAAAATATAACTTAATTTTAAATATATGATTTAATAGAATTGTGTTATAGTATACCATTTATCATGAACGTCTACGTCTAGCAATGTTGTATTAATTTTTTCAAGCACAAACAGTCATTTAACAAAATATTTGACTTAGATTTAATAGCATGGGATGCGCTTTGAAAAATTTTATATAAGTCGACTCTGATGAGCAAAACTTTGTACCTTTCTTCTAAAATGAAACATGTACAGTAGTGTAGAACATTGTAAAATCATCTATTTAATTCCACCTATTTCCTTGTAACTTTGCTACGTTACATTTTCAAGAGAAATAAGATTTGTGTCACGCTCTATCAAACTATGAATTCAGCTTCATTAATAATATTATTAAATTGTACGCAAAAGAAATTTATTCAAGTCGTTCTATTTTATCCTGTGAAAAATTGAAGAATCATTTTTAGTAATTTCATTGTTGTTGTATAGAGATGAGTTCACTATGGTTTAAACTCATATGCATACATCTAGAAACGCATTTATATTTGTTGAATTTTCAATAGTCTATTTTTGATCAAGTCGAAATGACAACGAAGTTTATTATGTTCATTATTACAACTGAAACATATTGTTGTGATTGGTTTTTTTCATGAGTGATTTAAAAAAAGAGGTTCAACGATTCACCAAGTCAATTCTTCGCAGATATGGACACGATGTCAAAACATATGTTACTTTTCTAAACAAAAAACTGCCTTAAAACTCTCATATTTTCTTCATTATTAATTGTCACATCATACTTATACCTACGAAGAATGGATTTAGTAAATCGGCGAATCTTTTATTTAGTTCGACAAAATTTTCTCCGTTTAAAAATATTCATGAAAAAAGAAACAATTAAAACACATCTGCATCAATTATAGGTAATAGCTAAAATACTTGATTCGGGTTATCATTTTGGTTTGATCTATAATAGATTATTGAGAACTAAACAAATATAAATGGGTTTCTCAATCTATACATATGAGTTCAAGCCATAGTGAACTCATCTCGATACAAAAACAATGAAATTAAGAACTACTGTAGTTGAGGTCATTTTTGAATTTTAAGAATTCTGAATCGTGAGCGTTTACTTTTGTGTACGTGTACGTTTTCTTTAGATAGTACGTTATACCATAAATGCCAACACATGAAAGTAAACTTGAACTTTCACAGATGTTAATATTAGAAACATTTTAATATCTAAAATAAAAAATTAGAATAACAATTTCCAATCACGTGTCAAAAACTAGAGAACTACTTTGTTGAGCCAAGTTTTTAGGACTTTTCTCAGTATTACAAAGTCAATGTAAATCCAACTGTATAGATGAGTAAAGAATTTTCTCTTTCTATGATCCATGAAGTCTACAGTTCAAATAAAACGCGTTGGATAATGAAAAAAAATATGATGAAAGTAAAAATTAACTCAATTATTCTGTTACTAGCTTGTATTTTATTGTGTTTGAATCTCATATTAAACGATTCTATTCATCGACTAGGAAATGAGAGTCAATGATAACACTAGTAGGTGCATTCTGAGTATCGTACCTTCGATACGGATATCAAATATAGCAAGCATCTAGCGTACCATGTTATAGTTGTCTATGATACGAAACAAATTTTCTTTTCATAAAAATCTCTGCATAACTTCCAATATGAAACTACTTAGACATGTTTGAAATCTATATTTTAAATTTCCATTAAAAAATGACTACGAATACGATTTGTTTACTTAACAATTTTCAATTTAAAAAATTTCAAAACAATAAAAATAACGATTCATCTAAATAGCTTTTCATTCGTCATAACATTAGTTGAACAGATTTCTTGCATGTTTTCTTCACACATCAATCAATAAATTTGTTTTTGATTATTTTCGTTAGATCATAATTTAGTAAACCAAAGAATATAATGTTGCTATGTCATACCCTTGAATGAGTTACTTCAAAATAATTATCGATCCATTGATGGTCAGTCTATTATTTATATAAAGAAAAACAAAAGAATTTAAATGAATATGAAAAAGAAAGTTCTTTTTTTTTCTTCTTCTAATAAATAGTTTACTTAAAAAGAAAATTATATCGACATATAAAAAGATAATTATTGGAACGTCAAAAAAAAGAGGCAGAAAAGAAAATCCATGCGATCAAAGTATGTAAGATAGTGTCTATTTTGGTTGATCTTCAGGTAAATTTGAATCTTTTACTGTTTTCTTTAAAAATCGACCTGCAACATGTACGAATGGATTATTGAACGGATTGAATTGAGGATCATCGTTTCGATTCACATATTCATTGTTATCACCTCGTGTTAAATTATATAAAATTGTTAAAGTTGTAAAAAATACAAATAGAACAGCAAATATCATATACAGTATATAACGAGTACGGGATATTTGTGATCGATTAGCAGTCGAATCTTTTCGATTTGTTGTTTGACGTGAACGTAACCATCGAGCAAACCATGTTAACACACTACGACGTTTATACTTATCTTCGTCATCGGGATAATTTTCTTCTGGCTGAAATCAATAAATAACTCGCTCATAGATTTCAAAAGATGTATGTTAATTTACGAATGAACAGTAGCAGAACATAGATGTAGTTCTGAAAAAAAACATGAACTTTTTATCTCTGGACCTGACGTATATATATGTTTAAATAACTCGAATATGTATTCTTTGATTGAATTTTATACATCAGTCTATAAAAGTGTGGTATAGTTCTATTCGTTGCATTGTATATCTGAAGAATAGAATTGAAAATAATTGACCTTTTAAATGATTGTAATAATCCATAGACAACAACAATAGTTCGTCACAATCAACACAATTTTGAAGAAATCTATTTCATTGACTCTGATACAGAACTCTATAATTTATATAGATTGCCCAAAAAATTCTCCTTCTATCTACATGTCGTTTCATTAGTTCGATATTATCACATTGTATTTCACATGCACAGCAGATTTGTTTTTTTCTCTTCAATCGTTACTAAGTCACAATGATCATTTTTTACTCTATTCTAGATTGATAGACAAGTTTTGCATATTTGAAAGTGTGTCTACATAATAGGATTGTCTCATGATTTAAAAACATAATCTTTGATAGATGAAAATAGATAGTTTATTAGAATCACTATGCGCTTGTTGCAAACATTCATGAATACTTGGATCCTAGACAATAACATTACTTATAGGCGAAGACAAGAAATATGCAACAGCTTGTCTTTCAGAAGAACAGTTTTTTTTCTTTGTATGCATCTTTTAACATGGATACTTTTCAGTGAGTGCACGATCTGATATCTAGTATTTTTTTTCTTTTTTTAAAAACAAGAAAACATATAAACATACTTTAATTGTTAAAGTTGTTGATTGCTGTATTGTATCAGGTGCTCGATTTGGAAGGTGTGATAATCCACTAGTGCCGACTGGTGTAATAGTCACATTAGGAATTGGATTAACAATAACGTAACCATTTTTTTCTGCTTCTGTCAGTGATGGTTGTTTTTCTTCTTGTGTTCCTAATTGATTATTTGATGGTACTGTTGCTAATCGTATTGCCCAATCAGTCGTCTTTAATTTTTCTCTTACAAAATCAGCTACTGGCGAAACAAGATTCGATGGTGGAAATATACATGTTTGACATGTTGGACATGTATAACCATCAGGTGCTGTGTGTAATGGGAATGAACGGAAATATTGATCGAGACATGACCAATGAAATAAATCGTAACAAACAAGTCGTATTGTTTCGTCATTTGTATCACTTAATGATCGGTTACATAGAGAACAATTGGGATTAAAATCATTATCTTGTAACCATGATAAATAAGAACGAACAATACATTGTGGATGTTCAGTGACAAGACAGGATTCGCAAACATTCACATGATGTTGAAAACAAAATAATGTTGACACTTTACGTTGTGGACATCTACAAAGTCCCATGGTTTGATCTAAAACAGAAAGAAAAAATATGTACATAATTTTGAAGGCTAGCTAAGGCACATTGCCATTGGATTAAAGCAGGTATTTATTAGACAAAAATCTAGCCAATGAGACAGCTCGCTAGTAGAGACATAATAAAAATTGTTTCAACATTTTAAGAATCTATATGTGATAAAAAATATTTGTCAACTTAAATTTTAAAAATTTAATTAATCATCCAATAAGAATCTATCACTGCATAATATGATTTAGATCACAACCTTCTCTACTACTCATATTCAATTAATCAACTTTATATCGCCAAAGAACGAAACACTTTATTTATGGCTGATGGCTCATCTTCAATAACAACTAGAAATCAACGAACACCAACTAGTAATTCATTGCCGATCGAATATCAAGTTCGTCCACCTCATCTTCCGTCACTACGAGAGTCTCCATTAGCTGGTATTGCAGCACATCCGTATCGACCACGTTCGATTTGGTACGAACTTTGGAAATCAAAATTAGCTTTCATACTCTTCTTTACTTCATCAACATTTATCTATTACGATTATCAACGTACACAACGTTATAAAGCACAACAAGCTTTAAACGCATCATCAGAAAAACACGAAACGAAGAAATAAAAACATGGCTCTTGAAGTAACTCGTTTTTGGCTGAAAGAAGTGTGTATTAAACGTTGGTATATATTTCCTATTATTGCTTATTCAATATTTGTTCACAAACATGAAAATCTTCGACAAGATTATTTTCGTAATCAAAGTCAACTAGTTGGTAGAATGAAAGAACCGAATTGGTGAACAAAAAACAGAACAATGAATTAGATCGTTATGTTTTTCCTTTTTTTCTCATCTAAAAATAAATTCATCTTTAAAATCATACATCTTTTTCTTCATTTAGTTTGTAAACAAAAATAATAGAATGATACAATGAAAAAACAAAGAGAAATAATGAAAAGTAGTGTTAGAACAAATAATATCATTGATTTATTGACATTCAACGAGAATCTTTGATGTAAAGGTAATAGTTTTGTTTGATATTGTACATCGGAATGATGTTCATGAAACCAAATATTAAGACGAAACGATTGATACACTGGTTGATGATTATTAAGATAGTTTTCTGCATAGCATGTATAGTTTCCTACAAATTGAATTCTATCATATGAAAGAAAATATTCGTTCGTTCCCAGATGATCTTTTTATTCTATGAGGGGGGCAGCATGTTTTAGTATCAGTTTATTGTATCAGAGATTCGTGGCTATATCGTACTTAAACCGTTCGAATTAGTAATTAGGCGTGTGAAACATATCTATAATAGGCAAAATGAAAGTAATGAACACTAATAGTTTGTGGTTTTTAATTTAAGTTCATTTTGTTGAATTTAAAAAATCCTTCTTTAAGATAGAATAATGGATTTACTTTCGTTCATTGGCACTGAGCAATCATCTTCACTGAAATTTTTATCATTAATAAACTAATTTCTTATTTGGGATTTCGTTTATTTTGGTTAGCTTAGTAAATCCATTGTAGGCGATGAGGATTTTTATTAAACAATAATCGTTTCACTTCACAGATATGTGTAATAAAAGTATTTTCTATGTAAAAAACATTTCATCGAATATCTAATTTAATCTCTAGAAATGAACAATAACGAAACAAACTATTCGTAAGATATCGTTGTGCTAAACAGATGTTCTCTCCTCAATCAATGCCTTTACGTTGCATTATTGTAATGAATAATGTAGTAGAGAATATTAATTAGACAACATTGTCAGTGTGCTCAGTACTAAGTCATATTAATGTACAGCAAAATGAATATATAACGACTATCACTCAAATACTTAAACTTTGTGTTGGATCAATCTCAGGTCAGTTTTAAATACAGAAGAAAAGTTCGAAAATGATTTCAGTTGTTTCTTTTAAAAGATGGATGGCTTGTTGAACGTATCTAATCAAGATATAGGATAATAATTAGAATATTAACAATAGATATTATATCGTTCTTACTTGAAATCGATACAATTACAAAAAAAAATGTATTACTATCGACCCTATCTATTATATATAGTCACTACTTTAATTATAGTATTAGTATGATACTTAACCTCGATGTCGCCATGTTGCATTATCGATTAAATATCGTCCATGTTTTGTTCTATTCAATAGTGTTTGATTTACTCCATTTAGTGTCCATACAAGAGTATAAATTGGTTTTGGATTTCCATGAAATTCTTCACAATCGATTTCAATTGATGAATAACTATTAAACGAACGTACAAAATAATAATTACCATATAGATATGCTTTATATTCAATATTTAATATATCGATTAGAGTAACATTGAGTATAACAAATTGTTTCATATCTTGTTGTATAAGTGCACACGATACTTGTTGACGATGATCATTTTGATTAAGTTCATAATTTAAAAGATGTGCTGTATATAAATAAGAAGTCGATGATGATGATGATGAAATTAATTCGTAACGATCAGGATCATTGTTATAGATAATCATATACCAAATCGATGAAAATAAAGGACGTATTTGTTCAAAATATTTACGATCAGCAAACAACGATATTGAACAAGTCAAATTAATTGATTGTTCAGCATGATAAGTTACTTGTTTATATGATGGAGGCATTATGAAAAATGACAGATTTTGTGCAAAGAGAATTACCTAAAAAATATAAATTTTCAATTAAACTAACTGTAGAATATTAGTTACGAATTAAAATGTACATGATAGAAATAGTGTTTATAAGTATTGATATTAGTTTGAAGTTTTAATACATAAAAACCTTCATCACCAATTGTTGTCTGTTCAATGACAAGTTTTGTTTGATTTACTATGTAATATCGTGATTGATTTAGAATCTTCGATTCAACTGATAAATCTATAAATGATATCGAATTAGATATGATTGGTTTTAAATTGATGATATCTTTGTACCAGGAGACTGTTTTAAAATTCTCATTAGTTTTCAGTGGATCATTTATTTCGACATTGAATATTAGTCGTGTGCCAATTACAGATGAAAGCAATATAATATTATCATGATTATTGACTATAGTATGTTGATTTTCAACAATAGCCACATATAGAATAACCAACAGATGTAGTATCTTATAGTTGAATAACATTTAACGCGCCTGGTTTAATCATTATGAATCACGAGTGATCTATCTAGAAAAATTAATCATTCATCGTTCGTATGAAAGAAATACTTGAACAGATAACTACCTATCCCTTTTTGAGAATGTAACATTCACGAAGTTTTTAAAGTACTGCACATTTCTAGATAATCCTTCATAAGACATACAACGATATGCATGATATTCATGATAGACATTTTGTTTTGATACAAAAAAAATGCATCGTTCTACAGAATGCATTCAAAAAACAAATATTACTGCTATCGATGTAGTAAACAATCGTACTAGTTAACCCGAGAACTATGACAACCATATGATATCTTATTCATATTAGATTTTTTACAATCATGAACACTGCAAACACTTGTTAACAAGTCACTGCTTCTTTGAACATAGGAAATTTTAATAAACCTACACTTGAAATTAAATTCTGAATCGGGAAAGTTTACCCTCCATAGATAATTAGCATAGAACCATTTGAGATTATGCACTCTATTCATTTTCACGAGTATGTAATCGTATATGACGATCATTTTCTTTGACATTACATACGCACTACTAATCAGTGCTACTCATGTTCTTTTTTCTGATCTCGAATAGTATCGTTGTAAATGCCATTCATGAATCAAGAACTAATTTTATCTTCTTTGACATGTTATGACATAATCTCGTTTATTTATTCATTCAAATTAACATCATGATGTTCTCATAAATGCACATTATATCTTATCGGTAAAACATTGAATCATGCTTTCTAGGAATATGAATATTCAATCGACTGAAAGAAAAACCCAATGATCAATGTAATTCGTAAGTAATTTATTAGTATTCTGCTATGATTCCATTTTCGTATTAGAATCGACGATATAAAATCGTAACATAAGTCTGAAATACACATGTACATCGTATTCACTGTCCGAACAGAATATTAATCAAGCTTTCACTTAGTGTAATTTATTTTAAATTCGACAGAGATTTTCAAAATTAGTAAGTTCCTACAATGTTGGCAAACAGTTACATAATAAAAACATACGTAAACACTGTGAATACTATATTCTTTTGAATTTCTTTATGTTTATGTTTGAAATATTTTTTGATTAGAATAATTGCGATCACATTCCTAAAAAATATCATATTTTTTTTCTAATTCACCCAAAATTGAATCGAACATTACGTTGTTGTGACCTTGCCATTTCCGATTTTATTTTTACCGTTAGATGTATTCCGAAAAAAGTTTAAAAAAAGCCTAATTCAATGAACGATTTCGGTACAAGCAGTATAATTCAAGTTGAAAACTTCCACAAGTAATGTAGAGACAAAATTACTGGTCGCTAAACTTTGAATAAATAGTCTAAATTAAATTAAATTCTTTCACATACTCCTCAGAACTTCTACGGTTAAAAATTTGATTGTAAAAAAACGTTTGAAGCATTTCAAAGTCGACTTCAATTGTTTTGCGTAATTTATAAAACTATGATAACTTTCGGAAATAAAAACACGATTATTCGAATTGAAAAACATTGACAGCATAAATATAAAGAAATAGGTGTTTACTTATGTTTTTATTCTATAAACGGCTGCCAACATAGTAAGAACTTATTAATTTTTGAAAACCTCTGTCGAATAAGAAATGAGTTTCATTAAATGCGAGCTTGATTAATACCATGTTTAAACAGTGAATACGATGTACATGTGTATTTCAGACTTATGTTACGATTTTATATCGTCGATTCTAATACGAAAATGGAATCATAGCAGAATACTAATAAATTACTTACGAATTACATTGATCATTGGGTTTTTCTTTCAGTCGATTGAATGTTTATATTACTAGAGAACATGGTCCCTGGCTACCGACAGGATATAGTGTGCATGTAGCTTGTTTCTCTTTTGAGCTATAGCTAATTCCATTTAGGCTGATGACAAGTCCATGAGACCAAATTATATGAATGCTTTCATTGATAACAGCCTGGAAATTAGGAGTGCGTTTTGACGTATTCGCATTCTCATTGATATATTACATAGAAGTGACGTGTTTCTTAAAATTAATATCGATGCAAGAGAAGGGCACAACACATTTCAATAGAAGTGCATGCAACAGCATACGTAGAATCCATTGAAATCCTCTTTGATAGATAGAACAAGAAGAACCTATCATAGTAAATGAAATATATCGTGTTAATGACTCCTGTAAGAATAGAAATACACTGACAAACTTTATTGCTGTTCTTCTATACTATGTGAGGTAAACGAGTGCATTTCATTTATTTTTATAACTTTTATTATCATTTCCACAAAATGTAAACTGACTTTTTGTTGTATACATAGTAAGATAAAAAAATTACAAATTTGACAAATGTTTTATTTTTTATTTTTAGCAAGAATAAAAATAACAAATTTACATTATGAATTAAAAATTATCGAATAACTTAAAAAGAAACAGGAATGTGCTCGAATAAATCAATTGTTGAACGTTAATTCTTATGAGAATCTTCCACTACCGATGCGAGCTTGACGTGTTTCATTTTTGTCGATATCATCTTCTGACAGATAGTCATTCTTTTCTTTGTCTTTAATTGCTTCAATCGTATCAGATTGAAGATCTGACATTTCCTCGTTGAAATCACCTTCTTTCATGGCATGTTGTTGTTGGCCTTTTATAATTGCTTCTATATGGCAAAGTCGTACGTATATAGATTAGAGGAGAGAAACAAGTATATATATATATATATATATAAATTCGTTGTTCTTACCACTATCCGAAGCCACAGTATCTAACTATTTTTGTTATTTTCGCGTTTTCAAATCTTCACAAGCTTTATCGATAGCTTTCGATGACCTATGATCACCATCACCTAATTTTTGTCGACTTGTATGTAGTGAACGAAGATATTTTGTCGCCAATGGTCGCTGAACAGACACAGTAGTAGAGATAAATCGTGTTAGCATTGTTGCAAAACAATATACATTAAATATGTAACAGACTCGATGATACTCTACTGAATTTTTTGTATCATCGTAATTTGTGAGATTCATCTGGCATCGTAGTTGATCAGTTTTTCATTGGTTATTTGTAAACCAGTGAAGAATTACGATAGCACAAGTAGTCGAGTGTACTTGCTGCGCTTCTATATTTATCCTATATTCATAGCCAAAACGAGTGAAATAATACAATAATTCACTTAATTTCATTTCAAATAAAATTCAAACATTAAATGCTCGGAAAATTGTTTTTTTCTAGATGGTTGAATTTCTCTCGGTAATCAATTTTTATCGAGGGTTGTTCTCTTTATATATGATTGTTAGTCTTTATCAAACGAGAAAATGAAAGAGATACTATTACTAGACTTTTCGTGTATCAAATAGTTGAGGAAGAAAAGAAAGAAAAAAAAACGAAAAGAAAAAGACTGGTAGTTAAAGACCAGGGGGAAAGCGTGTGACACTATCGTAGATCTTTATTTCTTCTATCAGTAGTTATTCGTTGTTCTTTTAGATTTCTTTTTCCTTGCGCCATTATTGTTGCCGGTTTCTTCGTTGTAAAACGACACAGTCTCCAGAGATAATCATCGTTTATTGTCATAAGTTCATATGAATTAGATTCTGTAAGATCTAATATTAATGTATCAAAAGTCGTTAGAAACAAACAAAGAACTAAACGAAATTCTTCTTCACATTTTCTTTTAATAAAACAGTTCAATAACTCCTATTCTTCATCTATTGTCATCATAAATTATTCCATCACAATATACTTTCAAGGATGGCCAGCAACGATGATGAGCATCATCTGTTAACACAATCATTTATGAGTATGAAGCCAACGCCAGATGTACACAATGTAGTACAAACATTTCCTATGAATTCAAGTGAGATTAGAGAAAAATGATGCTTATTAAATTTTTATCCATTGACATTATCTATGTTCGTTTAGATAGAGATTCTAAACGACCACGAGCTATATCACACCCAGAAGGAACTATACCGTATACAGTACGAAAGAAGATATTCTGATGAAATTATTGATCGAAATAGAAATAGTTCTTCTACTTTCTTCATATCATTAGGTTACTGTTACTGACACATTAGAAAAAGTGGCACTTCACTTTAATTCAACACCGTCTGAATTGGTTAAAATCAATAAACTCAATATACGTACACTGTTTCCGGGACAAGTTAGTTTTTTCGAGATTTCCTTAATCAATTTTGATGAATTCTCGTCGTTATTTATTAATAGATATTACACGTGCCTGAAGTATCTTCATCACATGATGCAAATTTACAACAATCAATTACGAACACTTCAACGACGCCTACTGACAAGAAAAATGTTTCTTCAACAAAGAAACTTAAAGATACAGATGCAGTTACTCATCATAGAGATAACCATACATCGAATGAATCATCAGCATCGTCATCTGATCCTGCATTGTATCATCCACTAAAAAAAGATGTCGGTCCCATGGTTTGGTCAGTAGGTCATAATCCGACAGCACGACCCGGTCATCCTGAACGAATGAAAGATAATCCAAATATTGAAGATAAATTATCGTCGAAGTCGAATCCCGATCACTCGAACGCAGACAATAGTAAACAAGTGAAATTATCACAAAAACCTTTATCAATCGATAGGAATCGTCACTTAGATGAAGAATGTCTTCAACGTTTTATTAAAGTCAACGTACGACTAATGACAGAGGATCATGTATGTATATTCCTATTTAAACATAGAATAATTCGTTTGTTTTCTAGTAGATCTTGTATTAACATGAAAAGAAAAATGACTGTAGTTTCTATTGTAATGCATACTTTTCAATTTTAAATAGTCGATGAAACATGATTGATGTTCTAGAAAAAAAATGTTTTTATTTACAGACATTAGAAAGAAACATGTGGTAGTCTCTGACTATTTTTAAATTATATACATAAGAAAGATTGGAATACAAATGAATGTTTCATGTGAATAGAATCGCATGAAGTATTACCCAATCCTAAAGACTCATTGAAGAGTCGCGTTCCCCTAAAAAAAATGTAAATTTTTCTCAAATTTATCGATTTTATGATTTCTACTTGGTTAGGTAGAGCAAAGCTTTTATTCCTGATTACACACTATGCCCCATTGGTTGTATGATGAGTTTTGAAGACTTTTTATAGATTGATTTGGATCCATTTTTATAGAAAACGTTTTTTTTCTTCTTAAAACTGATTTTTAGACTAATTCCATTATAAATCTTTATTTGCATTTAAATGATTCGTTTTAGTGCTTGATCCATGAGAAATTACACCCATAGTATTTTTCAATCAGTTTATGGAGCAAAAAGTCTTTATTTTCAGAGTGGAAATTTATTTTACGTTTTTCTCGAAATTTAATTTTTAATTTTTCTTTCCTTACGTCCCACATTTCTCTCGTCAGTTTAATTGCTTGCAAGCTGGGGTTGATGTCAAACTGTACGTAAACTCAAGTCTACAACTTAATGGACTCCGATCTTCCAATGTATCCCCTTCCATGTTCATGAAAACTTTATCGGCTTCAAGAAAAAGTTCAGGTTTTTCCGATATTCTGCCGAAGAAGTTTTCTAGAAAAGCAAACGAAGAAAAAAATCGAAAAACATGAATCTGTTAGGTCGTAGCGGCAGATTTTGACTACACTTTAAAATCAACCCTACCCAGGTCGAAAACTCTGACACAAGATCTTATGAACAACATACAAGATCTTGGAATATGGGTGAAATCTGACAAGAATCTGACAGAAAATCGTCGTCTCTGAGATCTTGCATCAGATCTCACAGTCAGATTCTGGAAAGATCTTATAAATGTGTATGATCTTTCAAGAATCTGAATGTCTGATCTGATGCAAGATCTCCGAGACTACGATTTTCATACGATTTTTCGTCTGATCTTACAAGATCATACAAGATCAGATGCAGAATCTTATCAGATCTTAACATCTGGTTGTTTGCCCTGGGTAGTTTTCTAGTCTTTAAAATGGTTGAGAAATCTGGGACGCATGGACACCTATATTTTCACCCATAATCGTAAACTAACTCTTTGTAGACTCGATGTATACAGGTGAAATTGTTCCTGTGAGAAACCAAGTTCGTAATACATCTTTCCTGAAAATTTCACCATGACCAGAGGCTTGAAAAACAGACCTGTTCTTGAGGACGGGGTTGTGCCTTAAGTGTTTCTGATTGACCGAATAAAAATATATTCTAACAGTTAACTTCATGAACAACAATTCATAGATATCATTAAGACAAACGAAATGATTGGATTGATCTTTTTTCAATTTTGTTAGACAAGAAAGAGTATGAATACTACCCGTCTCGTTTGAAAAACATTGTATGAATCATTGCGTAACAACTTTCGAAAACTTAATCTAAGAATCAAGGTATCTTAATACTTCATATTTCTTCTCAATACGTGCATCTTTCAAAACTTTTTTCTCCTTATATCAATCGAAATCCTTTATTGTTGATATTTGAACTTCCAAAAAAAAACATAATTTCATGATCATTTTCAATAGAACGTTCATTGAAGTAAAACCTTGGACATGTTATTAGATTTTCCATACTTACTGAACATATATTCTTTAAAAAATGAGTTCAATTCATGTGTTCTTTTGAAATTTTCATTTAAGGAAAGTGTCGCCGGTACTCTACTGGTTACACCTAATGCAGTGATGTTTGATCCTGATGTACTCGATCCATTAGTCAAAAAACATGGTATTGAAAACTATGGATTGATGATACGGTTAGTTGATTATTTCATGAAGCTTTTCATGATAAACATGTCATGATGAATGCAAACAAATCCTTTGCCACACTCTATCTACTATCGCACGAGAGAATTGAAGTACAAACATAATTGATTTCCTATCTCATGAATTCGTCCATTAGAATGAAACAACTGTGAATCCTATTGTGTGAGTACAGAGATCTATGCTACTGAAATTATTGAACGTCACAAGATTAAAGAATAGCATAGTTATTAAGATCAGAGCTAAGAGTAAATCTTGTAGCAGTCAATATTTTCCTGATAAAATTCACAATCTTTAATAGTTGACAAGAAAACAGAATATCACCGTTTCTTTTATTTTCTAAATCAAAATCTCCAACAGTTGCCTAGTTTATTATTCCGAATTGACAGAAAACGAAGAAAAGAAAAACGTCGAATAATCTAATTTAGAATATAAAAGTTACGAAACGGAAGCGTTAGAATCCTGAAGATGCCAATAGAGAACGAAATTTTATTTTCCAGACTACTATTATCTGTTACTAGAATAGTTAAAATTTATCTTTCTCATCGTCTACAGTCAATGATAGTTCATTTCTAACGCGTAAACTATTTATATATTTCAGTATAGGATGTGAACAATCTTAGATTCTTTTTCTATTTATTTCATTCGATATTTTGAATTTTTGTCTTCTCCATCAAATCCATTTATTCTAAACACTAGATCCGAACAGATTTAAATCCTGATTGAATCGAAGTTGCTGCCAGTATTGAAAGAAGAGGAGGACTTCTATTAAATGTTGCCAGATATCCAACGTCTTATGTTATACATTTTCTTTCTATTGTCTTATGCGAATAAAATTTGAACTCATTTTTCTCTTGGCAAAGATCCTGAAAAAATTTCTTCGCACCCATCTCAAATATCATGTGCATTCAACGATAAAGAATCATACTACTATAGAATTTTCTTCAATGTCAACATTGAAGAAACGAATATGATCAAACATACTGTTCTACTCTTGTACATCTCGCTTATAAATTTATTGAAAAAGAAAGACTTTTGAAAATAAACGAGTAGCATGAATCTATATCGATTCACGAGATCCTAAAGAGTGTTCAATTTTAGATAACTGCAACATACCAACATCTATCGATCAAATACGTCTAGTAAGGTACTACAAAACAACTGTTCGCTTGTGTCTGTCTGCAACACTTGATGAATGTTACAGATAGACACGGGCGTCTTTCCATTTCTAGATCCTAAGCTTACAGTCTAGAGAAAATAAAATCTCTCATATACGATAATATTTATTAATCAGTGCATGCAGTTGATTTTCTTTAATCGTATTCATGATGAATCATTCATATATACTTAACTTAGTCAATTACAATACTAAATATTTGAAACATAAAACACTAGTAATTTTATATGAAGTTCGCTTTTTTGTTTCGAAAACACAGAAACATCTTGTATTCATCGACTGGTGATAATTTTTACGAAACGAAAACTCTAATTTTTAAATGACAGTATTGTCTCGGCTATCATTTTGAATAAAATATAAAAAAATAAATGCTGATAGATTCTTCTAGTCATGTAAAAACTTGACTCGAAACTCGATAATATTCTTCCAATAAATCGAAGTCATATTGTATATTTTGAATAAATTTTTGTTTTTCATTCTACTATTAGAATGGATTATCTTGCCGGTATTAGTCTGTTTGAAGACTTGGCAATGTACGAACATGAAGCAACTTTTCAGTAAATAAATTCTTTGCTATTTTTTCTTGAATTCGTGTCGATTGTTCTTCATAAAATATGATTTATTTTTATCGTAGTGACGAAGAAAAACGAAAAATGTATCATTCTACAAGTATAAAAAGTTTTCGAAATTCTCGACAACATACAGCACATAGCGTTGATGATGAAGATATTCATGAATTAATGTCATGGCTACTAGATAAAATCGATAAAGAATTAAATCCTAATTCAACATCAGATGATGAATGTTGTATGTTATTTAATGCAGCATCAACAATAAAAGGTCAATTGTCATTAATATCTCCGGATAATAATTATGATAATGAATCATTCCTTCCGATACCAATCAATGATGAAATTTTAGATGATTCATTACTTAATTCACAGGATCTAAATCAACAATTTCATGATTATAAAAATTCCATTGGAATACTACTTGAAAATGATGATAGCATTACTGATAATAGTAGAGATGTAGATATGAATTTTCATCAAATACCATCACGTAAGTTATTAATAACATGAATTTTGTTCGTTTAAGTTGATTAAATATGTATGTTTTTAAATGAAAAATGATCTGTAAAGAAATTTCTCATGTTTTCGATTGGACACGATTCAGACGTGCTGTAAAGATAAAACGTATGTTCTGCTGCTTATATGTTTATTACATTAAATAAAAAACAAATTAAACTAGGAAAATAACATTAAAACTATCGCATTTGATTCAATAAATATTTTCTAATATCTAGACGGATGCCTTTTGAAAAGTCATGTGCCACTGGAACAATTGAATAAACGTTTCGATGAAATCGATGGTTAGTTTTTTTACAACTAATCTTTGTATGAAAACTAGATTCTCCTTTGTTCATGATTCTTTTTTTCTATATAGACTTATTACGTAAACAACAAGAAAATTATTTTGGACCGCATCTTATTGAAATACCGTATTATTTATGTTTAAAAATTAGTAATCATCAACATAATGTAACATCATCACATGCAAAACAGCATCATAAGAATCATGATAGACATGTTGATAATGTTTATAGTAGAAAAAAAATTAAACAAGAATATTGGTTTTCAGTGCCCAAAGAAAAGTAAGTTATAGATCATATGAATCGTAGATATGTTCTATTGTTTTCGTTTTTCATAAGTGAAAGTTAGATTTCGAAAGATAAAACGCCGAGATGATAGCGTTGAAAAAGCTTGAGTTTCTGCCGTTATACATAGTCGCATCAACACATTCTATAAATGATACGGTGATAATCTTATCGATGCATTCGGCGTGCTTACCGACTTGTCCTTTGTAGTAGCGATCAAAGCCAAATGATTCTATTCAAATAATATTGAAGTTAACCAAGTCATCCATCATCCGCATGTTGAGTTTGTTTCTTGATTTTAACGTTTCCTCGTTCAAAAAATAAATAAATAGTCATTACTCATTCGATAATTTTTCCTTCTCAATCAAAGTTGGTATCACCAAAATTAATTATCAGAATAGGCTATCGAAAATCTCCAAAGATTCTTGAACTAAGGAAAAGAAATATTATGTACTGTAAATAGACTAGAAATTATCAACAAGTTCATTGTTTTACCTTGATTAATATTTATTAAAAAAAGAATTCCTTTGAGTTAAGGCAAAAGTAACTTTGACACGACAATATTACAAAGAAGTAAAAATTCTTTTGAACTAAATAATCTGTTGAAAAATCGTTCATAGTTCGTTTAGAATTAAACCAAGAGATATTTCGCTGCTAATCATCCTTTACTCTTTCATGCTCATTTTATGTGTTTCAGTTTGCACTAAAGATTTTCAAGAGGAAACTATTTGAAATCTAAATTGACTCGGATATATGTATATATATATATATAATGTCTTATCAAATGTGCAATTATCTTTAAAAGATATCCAAACTCTGAAGAGACGAATTTATTTTTTCACTTCACAAATATCCTGGTAAGAACAGAGTTGAACTCCCAGTAGGATTTATTCTATTTTTGTATGGGATGTTTAAAACATGATGAAATTTTAATAACTCCTTGTATACATTCTTCATCTCTGACTGATGCTCAATATTGAAATGTTCTCACTTCAATCAAGGATCACGTTAATTATCATAGAATCTTTTTTGACGGGTGCAAATTAAGAATGCATCACATAACGATTGAGATTCCAG
The DNA here is from genome assembly GCA_900239685.1 of Rotaria macrura. NCBI lineage: Eukaryota > Metazoa > Rotifera > Eurotatoria > Philodinida > Philodinidae > Rotaria > Rotaria macrura. The sequence continues at coordinate 115,789 of OENT01000147.1, forward strand.
TGTATACATGAGTCATTTTCAAATTCATCTTAACGGATGCAAGGTACATTTAATATCTAATTACTGAGAAGTAAAGTTCCGTTAATTTTCAAAAAGGATAAAATATCTATTCTATCAACACCGATACTCACAATTGGAGAATACACAAAAGGTCAAAACAAGGTTTCGAGCGCTTATTCCGATTAATGAACCTGTCAGACAATAGGCTGTTGGGGGAATTCATATCAATTGTTGATCGGAGAAGGACTTCATTTGAGTAAAATTAATCTAGAAGAGTTTATTTTTCGGTATTGTATTATAATCGTTTTACTTAAGTTTTAATTGATTTCTTTTAATATTATGCATGAGATAAAAAAAGCAAACCATTCGTAGAATGTTTTTCAACAATTAGTTCATGTTAAAAAATCGAATTTGCAATAAAATCTTGTCTAACAAAGAAAATGCTCATCAAATAAAAATTGTTCATAATACTGAACGAATCAGTTGTAGGTCGTATCTCAAGGTAGTACATCAAGTCCGTATGACTTCATCTCATTTTTCATAAGATATCAAAAAAACAAAACATTTCAACCGAGCCCTAAAGGTTCATAAAGGCAATCCTTTCGGCAAATATGATCGGCTCTTTCGAAATATGCATTAAAGATTTCCAGTACTCGATCTGTACTTTATTTGGTTATCTCAGTGCATCATAAAAAAAGATTCGATGATTATTCAATGGTACTTTCCTAGTTTCATGTTTTCATATTTATTATCAACTACACACACGCACACAATTGTGATTATTGTGCTTGATGGTCATAAATAGAAAAATTGATGTTCAATAATTTAAAGTTTATTTCGTTCTTTTACCTTATCTTCATGGTCACGTTAATATTGAAATATAATTTCCCTAGAAAGCAACCGGAAATATTTTCAATGTCAGGTCATACATAACTGTAAATAGCTCGAGTGTTATTTCATTGTTTTTTTTTATTCTGTAAAACATCGATCTTTTATTTGAATCCATACTAGCAATCGGTATATGAATAAAATTATGAGATTAGAATGAGATATAAGCAATAGTTGTCTTGATAGCCGTGCTTTTTTTTCTTGAATTACGATTGTATGAATAAAAATCATTGCATTTTCTTTCTAGAACTGATCCATTACATTCATTTTTTCTTCGTTGGACTCCTGAACGTGCATTGGATCCATTAATTGACGATGATAATTTACCGGCAAACAATGATCAATCAACATATAAAAGTCAATCGTCTAATAAAGGTTTCGTTTTGCTTACTGATGTGAATAGCCAATTAACTAAGGATTATTCAATATCTCAAAAGCTGGAAAATCAAATCCAAACTAATGAGACAAAGAAGAGATCTCATTATCTATCACGACAAAATACATTATACAAAGATTGGGAGGTAAGACGGCAATTTTCTAGGTCGCATGAGTACGGATACGTACGTGTATATGCAACATAGAGCACAGAAACACAAAAGCTTTTGTTAAAAAAACAGACGTAAAGATTAAAAATTTATAAGATAGCCATTATATTAAATCAAACGATGAATTTTATTATTAATGGTCTATGAACGATGAAAGCTTTATAATTTCAAAAGTTTCTTGTATTCAAGTTCAATTAATTCTTTGAATGAAAAGGAGCATTTGAGTGTGTCATCGAATGCATTTAAATGTAAAATTTAATACATTTATTTTATTTTAAAATGACAGCTTAATCTGTAAAGATTCGTTTTGTATTTGTTGAATAGTATGAGATATTTGTATTTCTTTTAGTTTGACCTGTCTATTTGACATGTATTTTCATGTCATTGATACGATTTTACAGGATGGAGCGGTAGAAAATACTCAAGTCGTTTTTCTGTGTTCGGAGCGGATAGAAATGTTTAAGGCAATCAGTGTATTTATATATTCTACTATATATTAGTTGTTTATATAAATAGATATTAAGTTTGAATAGTATGAAAATTTGAATATGGAAATTGGTTAATTGAGTATAGAAGAGAAATTCGATTATGAACTTCCTTGTGATAAAATCTAAAACCATATAGTCATTATCAACACACGTCAATCGACAGTCATCAATCGATCGCCAGCTACTTCATTTTTTTTTCGTTTTGTGTGGTTAACATTCGTATGATATATCCGCAAACGTGCATTTGATGTGGTATGCTAAGGATTGATGAGGAAAAATGTAGAACAATGAGAATATGTTGTTAGTTGAGGGATCAAGGTATGTAAGAAAGTAAAGTAATCTATGAAAGTAATACTAGACTCACATAACAATTTATAATCATTAGAAATGTATGTTCTTTTTTTTCGTTACATGGTCTTTAGACCTATTCGAATGGTCATGCCTTTTTAATAATGAACAAATAAATATCTAATAATAAGAATAATTAATCCACTGTGCAAGAAGAAAAAAGCAGCCACTATTTCATTCAATTTTTCAGATCTTTTCTTTTTGTGTCTCCTTTTCTTTCTTTTCTTTTCGACATAATCATGTGTTCTCTGATGCAGTATAGCGATGGAAGACGAGACAGACGAATAAAGAATAGCGCTCGCACACATAGTCTTGGTAAAAACATAGATTCGACGAAAGAGAAAGAGAAAGAGAAAGAGAGAGAGAGAGAGAGAGAAAGCGAAGCTCAAATAGTCTTTCTCTTCGGTTGTGGTACCCTCTAAATTTATTAGTATAACAATTGACGAACTCATAGAAATATGATTCGTACATTATCTACAGCATCATCAAATACATCATGCTCATCTAATGAACCTACAATAGCATCATCATCACGTTCACGTCGTTTTACTCTTCATTCATTAGCATCGCGTTTATCGGATTCTAAAAAGACAATTCTCCAACAGATACCTCATCATCAACAACAATTAACACGCTTTAGAAAACGTGCTAGAAGTTTCTTAACATCAACATTAAATGATCATTCAAGAAATATTCGTTCATCATCATCCGACGGACGAAATTCTGTTTCTGGGGTACATATTCAAATACATACACCAATATATATATATATATATATATATACATAGGGAGAGAGTGAGAGAGAGACTAATATTTTCTTTTTTAAATGTACTGAAGAAAAGATATTTAGAAAAGGATTACTTTTATTTATTTAGATTATCAGTGTGGATGAAATTTACCGACGTATTAGTTCATCCCACATACATAACCGTGATGACTATAGTGTTGGTATTCCAGCACCGAAACTTCTACAACCATCAACTCTTGTCAATGAAGAACAATCAAAACAAGTATATCGAATAAATATTAATTAGAAATTATTTAATTTCTTCTATAATTTTAAGCTTTTACTTGAATTACCACCTCGTGTACATGGTCTTGACTGGCATCTTGTATTTAGTACAGAAGTACATGGGTTTAGTTTGAGTCAATTATATCGTCGATCATTAGAAATTGAGCATGATCTACCATCGTTAATTATTATTAAAGATATAGAACAAAATGTAAAGAAATATAAATATATTTTCTATCATTTTATTTTCGACTTTTTTGTTTTTTGTTTTCATCGAATTCTTACAGATATTCGGTGCTTTTTCATCTCATCAATTGAATGTTAGTGAAGGTTTCTATGGTACAGGAGAATCATTTCTTTTTACAATTCATCCTGAATTTCGAGTAAGTCGGCACAATTTGAAAATCATAATATATTATCAGAAATAGAACATGAATACTTCAAGAGAATTCATCACCTATTGAGACTAATTGGTATCACGGTGTTTTGAAAAATTTTCTTCCGTTTCTCTTCAGTCGTATTGTTCTTTGGTTCTTTTTTTCTTCTAAATAGAATTACACTACGAATTAGTTGCTTAGAAAGGAAATCTTGAAAATCGTCATCATACTCTGACAAAATAGATGAATTTCTTCAGTGTTAATAGAAAAGTACAAACTAGAATTGTTGCGAATAAAACCTATTTTCTTGAAGTGTCAATTTTCATATGAGTGAAAATCTGTGATCTTACATTTAGCATAAATTCTAAGAACATTACGTAAATCATTTACTAATCTATCATCATATCTACTAATTAAAAATTTCAGATCGCACTAATAAGAAATAAGACATGACAACAATAGCAACAACAATTGAAAGTAGAATTACAATCTTTTATAATACTATTCATTCGTTATTAAAAGGTCAAACATGCAGTATATTTTTTATTGTGCGAAGCACGTTGACATTAAAGTATACTTATTCATAACATCAAAAGTAGTATCGTTCATTGTTCATTTCTTTTTGTTCTTATAATTATATAAGCTCTGAATAAGCTATGAAAAAGAAAAACTATAAAGCTCATTGAATAAAAATAGAACGGAAATACTGAAGGATTTCTTCTCAATAGAATAATTTTTTCACTATGTTTTATTTGACATTGATATTTGAGAATTTTATTATTGAATGATTATTCGTTTACTAACTGATTACCAGTATAATTGTTGAGCGTAGATTTTCCGAGAACAAGTCACAATCATTGTTTGTTTATGTTTAGGTGTTCAATTGGACAGGATATAATGATTTCTTTATCAAAGGTGATCTTCATTCGATTGGATTTGGTAGTGGAGAGTAAGTATTAGCGTTGTTTAGTTTAGAAAAACATTTCCTATCTTTATTGACTATCTTCAACATGTTTTCAGTGGAACATATGGTTTATGGCTCGATAGTGATTTATATCATGGTCGTAGTTGTTCAACAAAAACATTCAATAATGAACGATTAACACCAAATGAAGATTTTATAATTGGAAGTATTGAAGTATGGACATTTGTTGATTGATGATGACTCGTTTTCTTATTTCTTTCGTGCATAATAACAACGAATCTGATCATGATAGAAACAGTATTCGAATTTCTTTTTCTTTTTTTCTTTTGATTCATGATATACTTATTGTTTGTTTTGTTTTATTTTCTATTATTACTATTGATTTCTATCTACTATGAAGCCAATGACATAGAAAGAGTATATTTCACCTTCTACTCATATTTATATGTATGTATATGTATATATATATTACTATTATTCATGGAAAAAATCATTCCCGGTCATTCATTTTTCGTTGAACATTGAACAATTTCAATTATCGTTACAATAATTTCAAATTAATACAAATGAAAATTTTTTGTTTTTCTGAACAATAAAATTTTACTTATGATATGTTGATGTCTAGACGTGCGACTATCTTTGTATAAATACTACACTATCTTTATTTTTCTTTGTAATCAAAAAGAAAAACAATAGGATTGATTGATCATGGAAAATATGAATTGTGCATCAATTGATACTCAAGTACTACTGGGTAAATTATTCGTAAGATCGTATAGAGAGATGTGACAACATGATTGAAGTCATACATTTCGTTGTATTATGAAGAAAAACGATAAGTGATTCTTACACATAAATTGGTCAATCGTGTAAATGGAAATTTAAGTTGCAAAAGATAATCATTCTGATCTTTTATTTCTCGTATTGATATATTCTTTCTATATAATTAAAAATCAATGGAGTTTTTCACGGATCTGTATTATCTATAAAAATTTTGCTAATCAATTTCTATAGCGCATTCGTTTTCGAATGGATCAACTTTCTATATGATCATATGTAACAACTTATCTTTTATTCGATTTATTTGCAAGATGTAAATTCATAAGGAATTAATTACTTTTGATGAATTAGATGTGGCTTGCTTCTGGTACAGTTGCTCAATCGGTTCATCGTTTTTCATATGAGTAAGATTCTGTTCGTTTGAAGAGCCTAAAAATCATCATTCAATTATTTGAATTAAGCAAAAACGAATGTTGATATTAGCTAAGTTTTGATGATGACTAATTTACATATCAGTATTGATGAAATCGGTGTTAAACATAATTCTCATATCAGGTATTGAGATAAGGATTTTATTATATTAGTTAGTAAATATGCATAAAGTAATAAGAAATATATCATTACAAAAATATTTCAGAGACTTTTATTGTGATTATATAAAATAATGATGTTAATCATAACTGTTGTAAAGTAGAGAAAATCTCAACAAATGCTTCGTTCAACCTAGGTATTTAGTTGTAAATTTTCAGCCTTCCGATTACTTCGTAGCCATAATTAATAAATAATCCTATGTTACAATTTTCGTTTCAGTAATAACTACGACGTTTAATTCAATATCTATTCTTTTTCACAATCCAACTGACAATATGAAGTTTTGCACCGAACAAGCATAACGTTACTTCAATAGATGTCTATTTTTAAAACTCAAGAGCTTATAAATCTATTCTTTCACATCAAAAAATACTAGCAAACTGATTGACAAGCCATCTCAAGTCAAAGTGATTGGTATTCGACGTAGAGATGCTCTTTACTTAAATTACGTTTTTCATTTCTATTTTTGTTTGCATGCATCATAGATGACGTTCATATTATTCTTTCATGATCTTATTATAGCAATCAGCAAGACGTCTAATAGATCATGAACAGATTTATTCGATTCCCCTAATGAAGATCTCTGGGGATGATGCATCACTTTTAATATTGTATACAATTCCTGTTCAATATTACAATTCTGTCGCAACCATGTGAAAAATCGACTCGAGATCAATGTATTTCAATATAATTAGTTTTTGAAAAGAAAGAGGAACACAAGTTGGTAAAAACAGATTCAATGGGTTACATTTACACAGTCTCAATCGAAAGTATATTATGAAGGTAATTTGTTTAATGAGACAAAACTATAGTGATCACCGATAGCTGTAAGAAAATATCATTTTAATTTTTCATTCATCTTTCAGCTGATCTTATCAAAATATTTTCCCAATAATAAACAATCGTATTTATTTTTTTGATGACTTCCTAAAGAAAACTTTCTTTGACTATCCATAATTTTAGTCAAGTAGTGATTCGAGATGATCGTATTTCTATTAGATAGGTAGTGTTAACAATTACTCAATTAGCATAGTGTATTTCAAAGTCAATATCTAAACGCTGTAATCAAGGACGTTCTCATTTTCTAGTTTCAGACTTCTTTGAATATAAAAAACTCATGTACAAAAATTAGATAGCAATGATTAGTTAGTAAATTCAAGATTACAAATAACAAAATTGTCATATTGTGTTTTGAAGTTGAAAATTACTGTGCTTGTTTCTTTTATTTTAACATGCTTTTCTTTGAATGGTATTTCTTTTTTAATTTGCTTATGAAGGATTTCATAATACTTATCTGTCATAAAAGAATAAAAAATACTTACAAGTTCGTAAGCATTCTTATGTTTTGCATGATTAATTTAATCATTGTGACTAGGTATGAACTCAACAACATTACTTTGAACAGAAAATAAGATTGTAAAATCTTCGTATACAAGGATCAACTCAATGATCTATATACGTAATAATAATTGTCTTATTTTTGTATTCTAGAAACATCAATGAATAAATTTTGATCTGATGAGAATGCAATGCGAGTGATTTTTAGTTTACTCATGATATGTACATCATAATAATTGATTTAAATAGTTTATTCTTAAATGATCACTATTAGATACAACAAGGTGCAGGGTAGAGTACTTTGATTGTTCTGAAGAAATTCATCTGAGAAATGTCTAATCTGTATTCTCTAAATGTCAAGAAATACATTGTCAAAAGAATAATGTGAATATCTATGAAACTGTTGAAATTCTCTTGGAAATGAGAGACAGCATGTTATTCAAATCTTTTCTTCAGAATGCGACTAAGGACTCTGATGATTGATTACTATTGTTTGCAACAAGTACATATTAGTACTCAACTTATTGTATAGTATAGAATTGTTGAATCCATTGTTTGTTCGATCTCTCGAACTCCGATAAGATTTCATCGATTGATCAGATTCATTCAACTGAGTTATGTAAACATGATGCTCAGATTCTCTTATCATTCTACTCTGAACCCTGTATAAGGGTCACTATTTCGACCAGCGCAATTCGATTTCTAAGTCAACGATCGAAAATGAATTTGTAATTCACAATCATTTATATGCAGATATCACCGATTTTTCAGCTGACGATTCCCAGTGATATCAAATATCTTATTCTTTATTTTGCTTATTGTTTTAATCTCGAGATCACATTTTTTAAAAATCACAAGAAATGTGATATTTAATTGTGAGTTAAAAATAGCACTGTGACAACTATGTCTCGATGTGATGCCGTTTTATGTAAAGTACTTTGTTACAAGATTAATTTTCTACATAATTGCGTAAAGTCGATTTAAATTATTAAACAGATTTGTCCGTTGAAGAATATTTGCCGCTTTAAAAACTGAAAGTCAATTTTTCTCATTATTGAATTATATTGATTATGTTTATCAATTTGAAAAATCTACATTCTTCCATTTCTAATTTCAATGGTAATAATAAAATTCCACAGTACTATCATTCAATCAATAATAATCAAATAGTTCATGAATCTTCGTCATCACTAAGTTTATCATCTATTTCATCATCTTTATTTGATCAACCAAAGAATAAATCGAAAGTAGGTCATAGCAGCACTGACCAAATTCTAAGAATTCTGAACGTGTACTCGATCATGTAAGAGTATGCTTATCAGTGTATCATATCATACGCCAACGTTAACACGAAATTCTCCTTAGAATATCTGAATTTTTCGTGCTATTTCCAGGATGTTCAATGAACATTATAGCAATGTAGAATGGGTCTCTTTTTTATCACCTCTACGACGAGTTGACACTGTAACATAGCAGAGTACTTCAGAATTCTTAATACTTGAAGAATCATTTTTTTCATTCATAACGATTTTCTACTTCTTATCAGAGATATACAAATAGAAAGTATTCTAAGCGAACAGATTCATTGTCGACAGCATCATCAATGACAATTATTCTTCATGCATTACATGAGAAAAGTCAAGAACAAGAACGATTGCATCATCGAAGAATATCGTACAGTAAATTTCATGCACCATATCAGAATAATAATAATAGTAGTTCATCATCGATTTCATTATCTCGGTCCACGAAGACGAGAAAAACAAAACAATTGTTACATGATTCAATGTATTTACGAACTGAAAAACAAGACGTAGAATTTATCTCCATACCAACTGACCGAATATAGATAATCAATTGTTTATTCTTTAGATTAAATTAAATGTTAATCATTCTTCAGATCGATGGATTAAGAAAACTCGTAGAAGCTTACAAATACCGAGTGAATCTTTTGAGATTAATGTAATCTATTGTTATTGGTAAAGAAAGAATTATTTTTCAGAGAAACTACATCACATATTCACGAAAGAGAAATCGAATCATATTTGTGATTTGAGTCATAATCGTTTTACAATTATAAGTCAAAATGAAAACTTTCAAACGTTCAAACGAGATCAAAGTAATCTATATTAATGTGCTACATGTGTTCTAATTACTATGTCTGTCAATAATAGGCTCACAAACAGATAATTATTTATCAATTCGACAACAGTATCAATATGGAAATTTACGACGAGTTAATAGTGATTTATTAGATTATATTTTCATTCCGATTTCGAATGGATTGATTGAACAATAATAAACTGAAACAGAAATCGTCATTGGTCACGTGAAAATGTCTATGCTGTGCTTTTGATTTTTTTCTTATGATTCAATTTTAGTTAACAAGAATAATAAAAGAAAACGTAATATAGTCACATTGAATGTGTACACATACATATATATGTATATATATATATATGCATGTATACTTTAAATCATTTAGTTTTCTCATATGCACGTGTAAATAAGATTATAGATTTGTTATTTTTAGCAAACATAAACAAAGCACATAATGTTTTCAAGAGAATGTGATAATTTTATAAATTGTCCTTGGGATGAAATTGAGAAGTATTCACAACAAGTGGAAATTGATTTTCAACGAATAGGAAAACTCGGCGAAGGTTCGAATTCTTGATGTGTGTTAATTGTTTTTTTCTTCAACGAACCAACCGATTTTTCTCTAGGTACATACGGTGATGTTTTTTGTGTTCGTCATCGATCATCTGGTCAAATATATGCTCTAAAACAAATTCGAAATGAACATGACATGAATGGAATTCCAGCAACAGCGATGCGTGAAGCAGCAATACTAAAACAACTTGATCATCGAAATATAATTAAATTGGAAGATGTGTTTTTAACTGATGAACGTTGTTATTTTTTACTTGAATATGTTGATGAAGATTTAAAACGTTATTTAGATCAAAATCGACCATTGGATAGAAGATTGATTAAAGTAGAAGATTTCATTTATTTACAAAAAAACAACAATCAGGAGAATCACATTTTTATTTCTCTCTGTCTTTGTAGAGTTTTATGTATCAAATACTCGATGCAATATTTTATTGTCATAAACATCGTATAATACATCGAGATATCAAACCCCACAATATTTTAGTTAACCATGAAAATCAAATCAAATTATGTGATTTCGGTAGGATGTTTCATTTCGTAGATTTCTATTTTTCTTCTCTCGTTATTCATCGTTTTCACATGTTATTTTAGGTCTCGCTCGTGCATTTTCTGTTCCAATGAAAGTTTACACACATGAAATCGTTACATTATGGTATCGTGCACCAGAAGTTTTACTTGGATCATTATCTTATGGAACTCCTGGTTAGAATAAAATTGACTTCAATGCAATTTTTTTTCTAATTTTCCGTGAAACACAATTGACAAGGCCGCTCTCGTTCAAGTATAGAAGGAAGATTTCGAGTCTGCTGAGATATAAGTTATGGCAGATCATCGAAATTTGAAAAATTGATGCGTTTAAATATCAATGCGACTTTAGTTAACAACATTTTCTCTTGTTAAGACCATTCTCTAGTCTATGAGTTCTATTTTAAAATTCTCATACGTTTGTGACTACATGTGCAGAATGCTCACTACCGAATACTACGACTTATTCTATATAGTATTAAGAATGATGCCGTAAGACAATGTCATCGTGTTTCACATTTTTAATTCTGTAGGCATGATACTATTAGCTGTATTGTTGTATTCATTTTTAGTTGATATATGGTCCATAGGTTGTATATTTGGTGAATTGTATCAAGGCTTGCCTTTATTTCATGGTGATTCTGAAATAGATCAAATATTTCAAATGTTTAAGTAAATTGTTAATATTTTAGAAATTTTACATTCTAACGCAATATCTTATTACACAGATTATTGGGTACACCAAATGAAAATGATTGGCCAAATGTATTTCTATTACCACAATTTAAATCATCTTTTCCAAAATTCAAACCTCAATTAAGTCAATTGAAACAAATTATGGATAATGATGACGTAGCCTATGGTTTATTTAAAGTAGGAAAAAGCATAAATTTTAATTTAAGTACAAGAAAATAAACAATATTATTGTTTTATTTTCTAGCAATTATTAACTTGTAATCCATCGATACGTATTGCTGCTCGATATGCTTTACAACATAGCTATTTTACTGGATACGATGACAAGACATCTGTATCATCGGTAGGAACTATAAAATTAAATCAAATGCAATACGATGAAAATAATAATATGATATAAAGCAATGCTAAGGATAATCAAGTATTCTTTTAGTTCTTTTTCTTCTATTATCGTTAATTTTTTACTTCTTTTTTTCTATCTGCATATATATTCTAACGAAGCTTTACTGCTTGATGATATTGTGTAATATTTCCAAGCAAACGTAAGAGATCATTTACAAAGGAAAAAAACAGTCATGCAATCCATTTTTTACATAGACTTATAGAAGAATTTATTCAGAAAACGAATGAAAGATTATGTTTATTATAACTTGATAAGAAACATCTTTCGTATAGAAACGAATTTACTCAATTGAGACTCATCATATATCATCTACAGCTTATTATCTAATTAAATATTTTCACATAAACTGACTTCAATGTTGTTTTTGTTGCATAATATTGATAAAATTTGAATAGATTGTTCTGTACTCTAGAAATCGTATACATGCCATCAATCGGTATAGCTTCGTAATGACATGATTATATTTATATTTATATCTATCGTGTATATTAATTTTATTTTTATATTTTTATCATTAAAGTAAATGTATATTTTGAAGTGAATAAAGGAGCGGTACTCTTCCGTTGGTTTTTAAATCTTTTCTCTATTTAAAAAACTCTAATTATACGTTGCAAAATCTGGCAATCAATATGCAGCAGTACTTTGTTACTTGTTTATCACACAAATCAATTATAAAATAGATTGAACATTGTGGTCATTCTGAAGAAAAGACTTGTTCGGAAAATGTAATACAACCTATAAATGTTAACTAGTATTCAACACTACGAACATGTACTTCAACTCTCATTATTATATACATTTTGTAGTCATAAGGATTAATTTGTGCAGTTGCGGTGAAATCGAATTGATTGCATCCTTTCTAATGTCGGAAATTCTTCTTTAATTAAAGGAAAAATGTCCACGAAGCAGAATCGATGGGGACGGAATTATTTGCATTAAGGTAAGAAACTAACATTTATTCGTCATATGCCATTCAGACCATTTGATAGACATCTATTGTGATAGAAAAATATAAGCCTAGATGTATTAAATACAAATGCCCTTTATGAAAGACGATATCTTTCCTCTAATTACCATACCATCGGGTAACGATGATATCATTTTCAAAACTTATCATTTTGAAATGAATGTCACATTTTGATTATGAATCTAAAAGCAATTAGACTCTACAAAGCGGACACTTTGACTTCCTCCGCTCCTTCCTACCAGTTCCGCTTCGCAGAAATTTTTTTTTGTTAATTAGCAAAACAATATGTCTGCCATCAAGATGTAGCCGTTTGACATTAAGCCTTGTATGTATTAATGATATAATCATGGGTTTTAAATTTCAGTCTGTATTGAATTGAAATGTATTCATGATGTTGTATTGTCGTGCATGATCGAAATTTGTTGTGCATCACACAATGAGACAAAATATTTGATCAAATATTCATGTTATCGTATTTCACAATGAAAACTAATCTCAATTAGATTTGATACTTTTTGTATATAGTCTTAGTCTCTTATTTTGATTTTATATTGAAATGATAGTGCATGAATGTATTGATTTTGAGATAGTAGAACGGATACTAAATTTTTAATTAATTGAATAATGAAGAACCAATATGAATCACAAATTGGTCTTATATACATTAACATAAGATGATGTTCAATATGAATGACAATTTCAAAGACGTACGCGATTCGAATGTTCGATGTTAATATTTATCTTGTCTTAGTAACATCGAGCGAAAAGATAAGAAGAAAACAATATAGTTATGCTTTTCCTAGTCATGATTCATCAATGGCAACAAAACATATAAACAAACATGAGATAATCGTAACATTGTTCAAGTTATTCCTTGTAAGCAAAGTAAAACGAAGAATGTTTTAACTGATGTATTTGTTGGCATAGAACACTGTAAGAAATATATTGAATTTAAGAATTGTCTGTGGAAAAAGATACATTGTCCTCAATAGGCATTACTAATAACAATACAATCGATATAAAAGTAAGACTTGATGACAACGAGCACTTTGCTAAGTAAACAAATGTTGGTTCATGTAATTTTTTCAAGATGTGAATGAGAACTAGAGTGAATTCTTTTTTTTAATATTCTGTACTGCATATGAAATTGACTAGTGTTCAAATTAATTTGTTTTTAGGGACATAAATTAAAAGAAATATCAAGATTATCAATCAAAAATAAAGTATTTTGAATTTACCATGAATCATAAGATGAAAGTACATCGACAAACATCCGAGAATAGTCATTTTTTTTTATTCGTTCTCTATCCATGTTTAAAGAAAAATGGGAACAACTCACTCGTTTACAAATCACTTCTGTAGTTTTTTACTTTTCACATGAGAAAAATTTCGTTATTCATGCTTAAGAATACAGAAATTAATATGTGCATGGATATGACAATACAAAAAGAAAAACACCTATTCCAAGCTCGAGTTATCCATCTTTTAACCATGGCAAACTTAAACTTGTAGAACTACATTATGAGTATGAATTACCTATATGGACAGAGAATCAGTGAACAGGATTCTTCTTTAGATCGACGACACCTTTTACGCGAATTGCTCCTCTTATTGACAGCACACATCGCAGAGAGTGAGTACCATGGTGTCGCTGACCAAAAGAAGTATCTAATCCACGATTTTTGTTTGTATTATATATAAGAACAAAGAAGAGAACGATCCATGATGACGTTCGCCATCTGTCGTCTAATCTTCTATTGGTTTTATATTCATTCCCAATAGTCAACTTACATTTTCATAGTATGATCCTTTTACCTAGCCTTATCATACACCTGTAGGTGTGTTAAAGTGCCAAATTTCTATCTATCTTCTTATCTACTGGGCTTTGTTTCATTTTCGTCTACTATTTACTTCAAATCTAACATCATCTAGATGCTACATTTACAACAATGACACATAACATACCGGACAATCGCGATGTCTCCTGCTATCATGTTACTAAACATTCATGGCGTGGTAAATATAAACGTATATTTTCCGTTGGTACCCATGGTATTAGTACATATGAGCCATCAACACTCGGTCTTACAAATGCTTGGCCATATGATCATGTTGTATCATTAACACTATCGAAATCATCGAATACATCTGATAAATCTCAACAATCAGTAGCGAATTCTTCTCCTGTGGCAGAATTTATTTTAACATTTCGTACTAAATCAAAAAAAAATGATACTATGCGTTTTTCAAGTGAATATCGTCCTGAAATTATAACCGATGCTCTACGTTTTCAAGCAGCATTCTATCATCCACAAGCGTTGAGTCAGCCGAAAATCATTCAAGCAAATAAAATTCATTGGTCATCACAACGTATACAAGTTCGTTTACGTATTCAATCACATTGTATTGATCAAATCGATGCAAATACAAATCGTTATTTATGTTCATATGATTACAAAGATATTGATCAACTAATACCGTTGATAAGCGAAGGTGATACAGTAGTACGTGGCTTTCTTATACAAGATAAAAACTATTCACGTTTACATGCATTTGTTACATCTGAAGCACCATCATTATTTCAAAATATAGTTGATACAGCACAAACCAATATCGGCATACAAATACGAATATCGAAAAAACCCTATACATTAAATGATTACAATCAATTACGTTTTGGTTCAACATTTATATCTGATGAACATTTAACATCATTTGCGGAGTTTGTTGTTTATAAACATTCAACAAGACATGATGAACACATAAGACGTATACTTTGTCTAACTGAAACATGCTTGATTGAGCGTGATCCTTCAACATATCATATATGCACATTAAAGCCATTAAATGAAATATTTGGTCTTGTACGACATAAAGATTCATTACAAGATTTTACGATTGAATATATAAGAAATGATCCAAGACGAGCAAAATGTAAATATACATCAACAGAACGTGATATTTTATTAGCAACAATTTTGGATTGTGTACGTTCAGCTGGAAATAATGATTGTTGTGTTAAGACAAATCCAACCGATAGAGGAAAACGTTTTGCACCACTAGGTCATTTAGTTGATGATGAAGTTGAAATACAACATTTAAAATTTCTCGTACAACTACCATCGGGTATGAGTTGTTCACTGATTGTTTTTTGTTCTTCTCCCGGAAAAAGAAAAACATTCGTCTTTTTTCTCTTTCTGTCTAGGTCGATTATCATCCCCACAAGACTCAAGTAATTCATCAACATCTCAAACTGGTGTTTCGTTTAATGAAATTCTCAAACGATTTAATGCCAATGTGCCCTATAGTGGACTCATAAATGCTGTAACTTCTGAAGGTATAGAAGAAAGTTCGAATTGATATATAAGACAATAAACAATAGCAATAAGTGAAGAAGATCAAATGAAATTATATAAGATGTACAATCGTACTCGAATATTTGACCTAGATGGTTTGCATAAATATAACTTATGTCAATCATCGCCGAGAGTCATATAGATATTGATTTATACGGATGATAGTCGTCCCTCCGAGCATTTCAGTAAGAGTACACTAGCATATGATATAATCACGTAAATTTGAATATGATAAAAATCTGAAAGTTTGATAGACATTGTATCTGATGCACATTATACATTAAGAGAAGTAAATGAACAAGACAATAATTTGAATGACATGTGATAAACAATAAAACAGATTAAACGAACGATCGTTTCTTTTATCGGCGATGAATTCTTCTCTAGCAGAGCTAATAGTAGTAACAAGATACATGCATTCAAAGGTTTAATGAACTCTTGTATCCTTGTTATTTTGGCATGAGTTAGTTGGATTGTCGTATTCAATGCAACATTCTTTCACGATCACATCTCATCATGGTTGAATTCATTGTAATATGCTTTGTACAAGACATCCATCAATTTGCATAGTACTAAAAGAACACAACTACTAAAGCTCGATGTCGAATTTTTCGTTTATAGATTACAGATTATTGTATGTAACAATCGGATGAATCATTCGTGTTAGTTAGTAAGATATTGTATTCTGTATCAATTGTGGAATGATTGAATTCATGCTTTCATAATAGGAAACTAACATCAAGCAAGTTGATTGCATATACATAGAATCTTCTTCGTTGTGAATATTAAATGTTCTTCATTTATTCTAGCAATTTCAGAAACAAACATTGTTTGTTTTTCAATGATTAGATTCGTACTCTGCTAGTATAGCGTACAATAGAAGTCTTTCACATGCGAAGTTTTTTCTTTTTGAATAGTTGAGATTTTTCAAGTAGTTTTCTTGTTGTTGAATATTCGTTCCTGAGTTTTGGTAAAACGACAGATGATTAATATGTGTATGGAAGGTTACATATATATTTTTTTGTTTAGTTGATAACAGTCAAAACTATTTTCATGATACTGAAAGTACTACTCGTTTGTCTTATTTACTTACGTTATCTATTTGAAAGCAAAAAAACCTTTGAATACATATCTAATATTCACTGAAACAATCTTTCTCTAGTAATCTATTGATACAAAAGAAAATATTCTATTTTACAAGTTTCTTTTTATAAACAAAACATTTGATATCAAAAATTTGTACATGATTCGAATATGTTTTTTTGATTACAACAAGTATTTGATCATATGTTAGCACTTTTTGTTGTGCAATAATGAGAAATGCTTAAGACATATTCTTTAAGCAATAGAACATATTTTTATTTTACAAAGTCAATAGCCAATCAAACAGTACAGTATGTGTCTAGGAAAGCAATGTCTTTTAGATTGAAACGCAATAGTCAAATGTTGAATCTGATTATTGAAACAATCGGGAATTCAATGATTTAATTTCGTGCTTCTTTTTGAAAGATAAATATAATATTCTTTCGTCTAAATTGTTCAGGATGCATAAAAGTATTTCCCTAGAGATGAAGAGCTTCAATTTTTAAAACAGAACTCATTATATATAGATAGACAAAAGCTTTTACAATAGTGGAATTTTCCTTTTTCTCTCATAATGTACTCATCAAATTAGGATTTCATTGAAACTTCAATTATCATAAATCTATGTTAGGGTACTGAAGAATATTCGATACGAACAAGAAACAAATTATGAATTACTCATTATGGTTTTTGATATTATTTTCTTTTAGGTCTTTTTGCTGAAAATAAAGAAAAATTAATACATTCAGCTTTAAATACTCTACTTGATGCTGATGCAACGAATACGAGTGTTGATCTTGATTTTCTTGAAGATCAATTTCTAGCATTTCGCCGTTTATTAGCATCGAAAGCTGGCTTTCAAGCATTTACACAATTGCCTAAATTTCGTGAACGTATAGGAACTAAAATTGTTCGTTCATTAAAATTAAACGATGATCAAATAACGTATTCGGCATTAGAAATGTTAAATACATTATTACAGCCGATGCATTTAGATTATGATTTACGTCAAGAACAACAAAATAAATCGAGTATATTATCATCGAAAAAATTTCTCGAAGGTCTATTAGATATATTTTTAAAACATGTTAAACAAAATACGGGTTCATTAATTATTTCATCGTTTCTTGATTTTCTAACATATACTTTATGTCCACCATTTTCTGAAACAACAGGTAACTAAACATTGATCTTTTAGTTCGATGTACTTGCTTTTTTTGTTAATTACACTACTTGATCTATTATGTAGATGGACAACATTTCGATGTTTTACTTGAATTAGTATCATCGAATGGACGAATATTTTTCAAATTATTTCAACATTCATCATTTACTATTGTTAAAGGTGCTGGATCAATTATGAAAGCAATCATTGAAGAAGGATCACCAGATATAGCTGCACATATGCAAGATTTAGCATTGACTGAAGGTGCTTTACCTGTGCATCTATTACGAGCTCTATTTACAGCTTCAAATGATACTCGATTATTACCATTGAAATATCTTAGTCAACAATTGCTTGGCTTATGGTCAACTGGACATCCAACAACATTTGGATTATTGAAAAGAATTTTTCCACTCGGACTTATTGCTTATTTAGATTCAAGTGAAGAACCGGAAAAAGATGTCGGTAAGATAAATCGAGCTAATACTTCTTATATAACTATCGAGTATTTGTAATTCATGGCTACAATTGAATATGAAATATATCCATGAAAGAATCAAAATCTAAAAGTGATTTGGGTTTATGAATTGAGTTTTTTTTTTTCGTTGGCACTTTCAGAATTATCCAACGGCTGTTGACACGGCGTACAGAAAACTTTCTCAGCCTTAGTTTCCTATCTGTGAACCATTGATTAAGATGTTTTTTAAAAGTCTTACAGTAGATGATAGGTAGGTAGAACAGTTTCATTCGAGTTAGCCAGCCGTCAATTATCTGTAAAGATCATTTAATAGTTTCGATTTTTTTAAAGAACAAATTATTTGAATTTATTATAGTTTCTATGGAAGATTGAAAACCAATATTGTATTCGTTCGAATTTCGATAGTTTCATTTCACGTTCGAACGACTAAACTCAATCTTCGGTTCATTCTTAGGATCAGCATAGGTGAAAGAATGAAAGTTTTCGAGTTTGTCTGAATGAATATTCTACTTCGTATCGATTTCTTTCAATAACTAATATCATATCGTTAGTCTAGCAATTACGAATGATTGCATGCATATATATACATTTCCTTTCTAGACGAATTAGCCCAAAGTCGTGATAATCTCCGTCTAGCAACTGAACAACATGCTCAGACAATCAAGACGAATGCTCTTTCAACATCAATAATAAACACAGCAAATAAACTACGCAATGCAACTCAAGTAAAAATTCTTGAACAACATGTTCAACATACATTTCAACATTGGAGTTTAAAATTAAAACAGAAGAATAAATTTCTATCATCGTCTGACAATTCGAATTCAACAGGAACAAACGTATCGAATCATGTCAATGATAAACAACAGCCTGTTGTTCTACGTAAACCACGTCAACGTATTCGTGCTGAAAAGAATTGGCGTTTATTTTATCAAAAATTTACTATGGATCATGCACGACCAACATTAATATGGAATAATAAAACACGTGACGAATTACGTGAAACAATCGAAAATGAAATAAGAAATTTTAATATTGATAAAGATCTTGGTCATGGACATTTAATATCATGGAATCATAATGAATTCGAAGTTTTATATCAATGTTTAAATGATGAAATCAAAATTGGAAGTGTTTACTTACGTTTATTACTTGAACAAGGAGAATTAACAGCGAATAATGATGCAGCAGCAGGTAATTGATAGTTTTATTTTTCGAAGCGCTATCATTACTCTTTTCAAAAAATGAACAAGTTCTATAAATGTTAAATAGAAAGCTTGACGGTTGCTAGACTATTTTCATCAAAAACTTGATATAATTATTGTTACAACTTATTTTCTAAGTGTAATGCTAGTTTCAATATTAATCGAAGAATTCGTTTCAATAAGATGATCTAATGTTTAGCATTATGAATTTATATGACACTATCATCGTTGAATAGTTTGGATGACAAATAGTATTTAAATAAGATAATATGTTATTTCAGTATCGAAACAAAGATACTGTATAAAAAATTTATAGTTGATAGCATCGAACTACAACTATCAACTATTACATTGTCACCTACTATTATTCAGAAAACAAAATATACAGAATACAATTATTCTTGATAGATAAGTTGACGTTTAGCTTGACGTATTGTGAAATATGATCTGAAAGATGTGTTGAAGGGTTTAGGGTAGAAAATTTGGACCCAACACACACAGGGTTCTACATCACCAGAGACATTTCAATTCATTGCTCGTCATAGACAATGAAAGATGACTTCAAAGACTTGTCCAATATCATTTGTAATTGAAATGTGATTCGAACATATATATATATAGTGTATTACCTAGTTGAATTTCTATATTGTACCGTGGCTAATGATGAAAAACTATGTTCCGATGTACTAAGAAGACCAGTTTTTTAAGAATTAGCACTAGCAACTACATCGTATTTCACATTTTAATCCCCAGAAGAATTATGCTAACAATATTTTTTATTGAATAAGTTGATGTTTTTGTCACCTCGATAATTTTTTCTTGTTGTTTGTTAAGATGCTTATAGTCCATCGGAATTTTTCAATGATCTCTATCATCGTTTTCTATTATCTCAACCAATAAATTCAAAACAATCATCAATGAAATCTATGTGTTTACAAGCAATGACTATTGTTTATGCTCGTCATTTTGAAACAATAGGTCCATTTAATGATACAAGACATATTTTACTTATGCTTGATCGTTCAATAGATAAATGCGAACGTGATCGTCTACTTATGTTTATTAGTAAACTTATATTAAATCATCGAAATGTTCGAGATATAATTGATTGTGGTGGTATTAAAATTTTTATTCAACTTATGTGTTTAGCACATTTACATATTAATCGTGCACAAGTACCATTAGCTTCTAATGTACTCGAATCATCAACAACCATGACAAGAGAAAATGAAAAAGAATGGTACTATGGAAAACAAGATAAAGAAAAAGTTGGACCATATAGTTTTAGTGAAATTAAAGATTTACATAAAGAAGGTGCATTCGATGGTAAAACTCGATTTTGGGCACAAGGTAAATTCGAGTTTTGTTTTCGCTAATAAGATAATTGGTCGATTATTTAGAAAAGAAAGATCATGTATAATTTGGTCAGAATAATTAACATAGTAATGTTTTATAGATCGCAAAATGAGTTCTATCTGTGCCATCTATTTGGCTCATGCATCTAAAAATTCGTACAGGCATTTGTCCTCTATGATTCTGTCCATAGCGCACAGTAGTATTTTCTTTTGCTGATTTCAAGAACTACAAGAAAATGCATCAGTGATTTTTCCGAATGATCTCTCCTTTAAAAAAATCGAAGTCCCATTTCACAAATCACTATGTGATAGCTTCTTGTAATTTCAAAAAAGTGAACTTGAATTCGTGTATACATGACATTGTGTGGAATGAAATCGATTGTTCGAATATTTTCTTTTATGAATTCTTAATGTAAAATTTTAGGTCTTGACGGTTGGAAAACTATGGATCGTATTCCACAATTAAAATGGACATTAATGGCTGGTGGACAATCACTGTTTAATGATAGTGAAGTAGCAGCAACTATACTTGATATTCTTATATTAATGTGTAAACTCTATCCTTCACGTGATCAAGTAACCGGAGCAATAATTCGTCCATTCCCCAAAATAAAACGTCTATTAAACGACTCGACATGTCTACCACATATTGTACAACTTTTATTAACGTTCGATCCAAATTTAGTGGAAAAAATCGTTACATTACTTAATACACTTGCTCAAGATAATCCATTATTACCACAATTTTACATGACTGGAGTATTTTATTTTATTTTAATGTATACGGGTTCAAATATTTTACCATTAGGACACTTTTTAAAATATACGCATTTAGCTCAAGCATTTCGTTCTGATGAACAACAACAACAATCGGGTGAGAAAAAGGATATCTATTTTCGTTCTATACTTGGCCATTTATTGCCCGAGGCAATGATTTGCTATTTGGAAAATTATGGATCCGAAAAATTTGCACAAATGTTTCTTGGTAAATATGCGAATGCTAAAAGAGTTTTTTTGCATACAAGAATCTGTATATGTAGGTGAATTTGATCAACCAGAAACAATATGGTCAAATGAAATGCGTCGTTTAATGATTGAAAAAATTGCTGTTCATATAGGTAATCGAGTGAAACTTTCATACCTAGTTTTGTTTTTGTTCTCTTCGAATCTCGTCGATTTTCATTCGCATATGTATATATATACATAAATATATGTTTTGTTTTTAGCTGATTATTCTCCTCGTTTAATGTCAAACATTTCAGCTATCTATTCATATTGTACGATTCCAATTATAAATTATCCACAATTAGATAGTGAATTATTTTGTAATACATATTATTTACGGCATTTATGTGATGAAGAAAAATTTCCTGAATGGCCCATACGTGATCCAATTGCACTACTTAAAGATTGTTTAAATATGTGGAAAGCTGAATTAGAGAAAAAAGGAAGTGATATGAGTGTTGAAGAAGCTTATAAAGTTCTTGGTAAATATATTTATAGATATAGAACATTGTCTTATAAGAGAAGGAAAAGAAATATACGAATCCATGGATTACATAGTTAATCAAAGAAGAAGGATACATATACTCTGTCAATTATTCGACAATCGATTGCATTTTAGTTTACAATCATATTAGATACAAGATGTCCCAACAGACATAGGGCCTGCTTGCCTGTCATTTTCCACAAAGAAAACTTCACCGTCTGAGCAGAAAATGTTGATACCATTTTATAAAATGCGAAAAATCTTTGTCGTGTAGGATGAAAAATGATTGCTTTTATTAGATTGACTCAGCACAATCATGTCTACGACAAGATTGAGACTAAAATTCTCATTGTGTATTTATGTATTCAATTTATTTATCCGTTTTGTTAAATTACGTTTCACACGTTTTAGTTGCTTAGTATTGAAATTTTACGAGAATCGTTTACAAAGTCTTATCTTCCTAATTCATATTTATATTACTGTAACATGATCGGACATAGTATATCCTCTTCAACTAGTTCATCTAATTCATTGCAAAGATTTCCATTGAACAACAACTTTTTCTAAGTGTTAATTCACTTTTTTTTAAAAATTTACTCAATAGTTGTATACTGTATTTAATCAATAGATCTTTTGTTATATTGATGGATGTATGTAAATTCCTTGTCAACTCATAAAGACAGTTTTCCTCATTCACTTAATTATCATGCCAACGCCAAGATGTGAAAAATAGTGCACAGGCCTGATTGCATCTTTGTTAGATATTTCTCGACATCTAATTAGAGAACGAGAAACTTTCGGTTCGACTTAAGCTAAAATAACTATATTCATCTGATAGGATGAATAATGCAGGATGTTCAAGTTTCAAGGAAAAAAATAAATATACTTCGTTTATCATTTGATTTGTCTAAATAGTTTCATATCAAATCCCATAATCAATAGCAAGGTAATTATCTTCGAAATTTGGTTTATTTTTATTACGAAAGATTTCTATTCATAGATAGGAAAATTAATTTTACTTGACATTTACAATTGAATATGTTTCAGTTTTTTCAATCGACTAATATTGTTAGAATAATTTGAAATTTATTTTTCATCGATACTTCATCGGGAACAATAGTTCTTTGTTGTAACAAAAAACTAGCGATAAACTAGTAATTCCGTAATAGAAGTTCATGTTAGGAAAAAAAAAACAAATTAAATTTTTAGTCTTTCATTATTGTAAAGAATAAAATTTAACGAAAATCGATTGAAATCATAGTACGAACAACAATGACAATTGCATTAAAGAGCTTCATATGCAAGTCATCATTCGAACATATACGACTGAAAGAAGTAAAATAGAGTACACCTTTTTACCTAGTCGATTTCTCGAGTAATTCTTCGAAATCTAAACGTCCTGTTGTATACATAGTTGTCAGAATACTCCAACTGAGAAATTTAATCAGTGATTATAAATTTGTCTTCTATTTCGAGGTCTCAATACCACAAGTGAATCCGATTCTACAACTTCGAATGGACCACCAAATGAATCAACTATTCGTAAAGCCTACTTTCGTCTTGCTAACAAATATCATCCCGATAAAAATCCAAATGGTCGTGACATGTTCGAACATGTGAATAAAGCATATGAATTTTTATGTGCCGCATCGAAAATTCAACAAGGTCCAAATGAATTTAATATTTATTTATTACTCAAAACTCAATCGATTCTCTATCGTCGTCATAAAACATTACTATCCGAATATAAATATGCTGGTTATCCAATGTTAATACGTATACTTGAAAACGAAGCTAAAAACGATCAATTATTTTCTACGGGTAACACAACAAAAGCAACAGCTCTCTTGCCAATTGCTATTGAATTACTCTACTATACACTTGATTGCTCAGAATTAAATTGTGAAGAATTAAGACGTGAAAATGGTTTAGAAATATTGACACAAGTCTTCCAACGTTGTTCATCTGTTATTACCAAATCGTCGAAATCCGATGATTTTGTTGTTTCTGTTTGTCAATATTCAGCATTATGTTATAGTGTAGCTGGTCATTTCGAAAGATCTCGTGATTTATTTATTGATCCAGATAAACTTCAATGTGTATTGAGAGAACTATGTCATTGCTTGAATTATACACATTTAAAACAATTATGTACATGTATATGTAAAGCAGCTATTTCATTATGTGATGGTGATGTACGATTAAGAGATTTATTACATCGTCATGGATTATTTGTTTATGCTTGTCGAGGTTTATTTAATTATGATTACACATTAGATGTACGTATATACAAATATACCAACGTTTATACTAATCACACTTTTGCTTTCATCGGCTTAGTTTTGAATCTAGTTGTAAAACTGAAGAAACTTTCTCCATCGTTGGATATTTCATGTTGATTTTAGATATGAAATTCAATTCCAATATAGAAACATTTTCACATTCGAGAAATTATTTATTATTTCGAACATTCTCGTTTAATAAACAAAATTTTCTGCATTGCATAGTCAGAACTACTATTCTCTACAGAATTCGATAATTTCATTCTTTTAAAAATATAAATATATTCTTTTTTATTTTACATTAGGAAAGTGGAATTGCTGATCCAAGTAATAAGCAATATGTCGATAATCAATTAGCTTATGATTATTTACAAACTCTTGCATCACTCATACCAAATAATCCGTCAGCTTCAATAGCTGCATCAACATTTTTAACACCCTATATTGTATCACAATTACCTGATCGTATGATACTTAAATTACTTAATTCAAATCAAGAACAACCGTATTTAGTATGGGATAATTCTTGTCGACAGGAATTAATCGATAAATTAGATGAAACACGTGATTATTTAGTTAAAAATGAATATAAATTAAATGTTGACAAATTCGGTAATCCATCGGAATTTCTCTTTTCAGCACATAAAAATGAATTAATTATTGGTGAAATATTTGTACGCATTTATAATTTACATCCAACGACTGTTTTAAAAGATCCGAAAAAATTTTGTTCAAATCTTATCGATTTCTTAGGTACAAGTTCACAGTATATAAATACTCTTATGGCAATGCAAATACAAGATGAACAACAACAAAACTCAAACGTAAGTATAATAGGATTGTTTCTAAATAGAATAACATAAGAAGATAAGACCATGAATAGATAATTGAAAACTAATTCGAAAATGAAAAAATTGTACGTTTCATTGTTTGACAATTAAAAATATGGAATACGTATCGAGAATTTCAAAGTACTCGTTTGAGTTGATACATTGTCAGAATCGCTATTTTCAATCAAGTTTATGAGCAAAAGTTATCTTCCACATTTCCATCATACAATAATGATTTATTCGAACCCATTTTACAATAATAATAAATCCCAGTATCCATAATACGATAATTGTGTATCAAAGAAAAATAAGAGAAATTAACAACACAATAGATATGTTTAAGTTGATAAGCTTCACTATAAAGCGTGCTTTAAAAATGTTCAAGAAAAAAAATCGACAAACGAAAGGTGATAGCTCCAAGAGTTGAAACCAGAGGTATTGTCCAAAGGGTGATAGAGTCTATCGAGTTCAAAAATCTAAGGATCCCGACCCAATCGTCAATAATCTTTAAGGCTCAAATCTGAATCTAAAGCGTAATGTAATAAGTCTAAATGGCATATTCTAACCGAATTTAGTAGTCATTCAGAAAATTCTGGACAGCCGAATTTTGTCAATTACTGGCAAATTTTAGGTGGAAATTCACCAATATTCATGATACTCGACTAGGAAAATTTCCCTTTAGTAACAGCAGACGTTGAATCATTCAACGTATGCCTGAAAAGTTGCAGTGTACTTGAAAAATTGGCAAGAACATAAGAGAAATCATATGAGAATTGACAAAAGTTCAAATTACATATCAATATTTTCTGCTCTAATAATAAAGAATTAGGTGGAGTTTCACGAGTATTGGCGGCTGTTCATTCGACTTTCGTCCATTGACGAATGACCTGGCTGCTGAAAGTCATATTAAACAATTTCAGACTACTCGAAAATTCGGCGTATTTCTTTGTTTTGTTGTCGATGAGTGGCAAAATCTACATTGTTAAACGATCCGCTTGATATTTGTATGGAGTTTTCTGCTGTAATCTTTATCTAACCACAGAAAAATTTTCTGTGCAACCCGGATTCGTTGAAACGAATTTCGTAGAATCGAAGGACTCTACCACAGGGTGGCTTTTTGTACCCTGTCCTGTCCTGTCCTGACTATAGCAGAGTAAATATAACTCGTTGTACTCAGCCCTGCTAAAAGCAGAGTTACTCTCTTCTGTGAACACCTCTGATATGTACGTTTATACGAATCTCTATAATAAATAGATGAATTCGTTCATTTCTGAATCCAAACGAAATATTCGCACAAAAAATAAAGATGAACCATCACCGATATTGTATCATGTGTAAAATACTTACGATTACAGATCGTCTAGAAGTAAAAGATTTTAAATTTTTAGAATAGATAGAAAATACAACAATCTCGAATAATTATTCTCTTTAGGATGAAAAGAAATCAGTCGAAGGCCTTCAAATCAATAAGCAAGAACATATATCACAAGCGCTTGAAGCTTTAAAAAATGTTATTCGTAATAATATGGGCATCGAAACTTTATGTGTTGGCCATTTTAAATTATTATTTTCCCTATTACGTATGGAGAATGTCGGTCGTTTACAACAATATGCACTAGAATTAATACTTCATTTAAGTGGTTCAAGTGAATGTGTCAATGATGTAGCGCAATCCAATGTTATTGTTTATTTATTACTTGTTTTACGTTCATCAATATCAAATCAAGAAACAACATTAGAAATTTTAAATGCATTATCGTCGAATGGTAAAATTGTCCGAGATGTTGTAGATAGTGGTGGTCTTCTTTATTTACTTGATGTATTCGCAAATGGACAGAATTCAAATTTACGTGAATATGCAGCTAGTGTTTTATCTAAATTAATGAACGATCGTTTACATGGTCCACGTATACGTTTACAATTAATTAAATATCTACCGAATCTAGTTGTCGATGCAATGCGTGAATCATGTGAAACATCCATACAATTATTTGAAACGACGCATGAAAATCCTGAACTTATATGGAATGATCATACACGTGAAATGACATGTGAACGTATTGGAAAGCAAATCAACGAATTTTATGTACGGCAACGTACAGCACCCACAGAAACGAAATGGTCGATTGATGATTCATATCAATTGTTAGGTGATGACGAAGAAACACAACGCATACGTCAAAATGAACTGTTAGTTGGTGGAGTTTATATTCGTTTGTTGATTGCAAATCCTGGTTGGGTTGTACGACGACCAAAAGAATTTCTTACGGAATTACTTAGTCAATGGACAACACATTCAAAGTAAGAAACAAATAAATCAATGTAGTTGCGAAATATTTTTTCAGGTGTTATTGTTTTGTTTTAAAACAAAACCTAATCGTTATGAACGATATAGCTACAAAACAAAAGAACACGTTCTGAATAAAAATATGAACCACAATCATACATATTTATGCTAGCAAGACTCAGTCATGTTCAAGCAACAGTCTGATATGCGGAAAAGAAAATTCATACTAATCACTTCTATCGGAAAAGACTACGATAGGAAATTCTCATAAAGAAACTATGAAATTAAGATATTGACGCCTTCGTTCCGAACGTCTAGAATACATTCAATTGTCTTGTTGTTCAAAGTCATTGAGCAACCGTATTTACCATCGTAGAATAACGGTATTAACCCTTTCTGCCAATTGTAATTTCTGCCAATTCCTTTCTGCCAATTCAAAAAATTGGCAGAGCGTCACAAAATTTCTGCCAATTGGCAAAAGTATGTTGTAATTGGCAGCGTGTCTTATGATTTTCTGCCAATTGGCAAAAGTATGTTGTAATTGGCAGCGTGTCTTATGATTTTCTGCCAATTGGCAGAAGTGGCTATGAAACTATAAACTCGAATTTCTAAATTAACTTGAAAAAATATTTTCGACCAAACTTAAAAATATATTTTTCTTCTGTTATGGTTTATTAGTTGTCGCTTCCTTGGAAATCAAAATCCATTCAAATTACATATTAAAAAATATTGTCTACAGTAAACATACATGATTCTTTTAACAAGAAAAAATTCGTTTGAAAAGAGAGAAAGTACAGATTCAGTGCACTTAGAAAATAATATATAAGTTAGGAGTAGAGAGTAGAACGAAGTCCAGTCGAGTATAGTAGTAGATAAGAGAAATAAAACATATCTAATGACCTTTGCGGATGAAATGAAAAATCAAAATGATGTGAAAATGTGATAAATAGCCCAGTATTTATACATTGTGATAAGTCGGACTGTACATGAATGCAATTTAGTTCAGTAAGTTGGCTATCCAGAAAGAGAATGTCGGTCCGGTAATTCGACAAACTAAATCAGTTAGATCGATAGAAACACGAAAAATAGAAAAGAGAAAAAGAAAGAGGTGACGATAAAATAGAGTGATTCAATGACTCATAGCCATTTGAAAAGATAAAATCAGTCGTATTCAATCAAGTTTCTTCTTTCATATTTCCCTATTATAACCGGGCGCCCTCTTTTACATATAGAAATAGTATTAACTTAAGTAATCCGTAAGTTCCCATGGGCGACTTTTTGCCAATTGGCAGAGATGTCTGTGACATACTGCCAATTGGCAAAAATTACTATAGTTGGCAGAGCGTCAGAGGGGGATTCTGCCAATTGGCAGAACGGAACTGGCAGAAAGGCGAATTGGCAGAGTGACATAGATCCTGGAATAACTATATGAAAATTTTTAATTTCTTTATTCATCTAACAGTAGGAATAGTAAAACTAAAACTCGCGTCTAAAAACCAGTTACTTTCTACAGCGATACATATTCTTATAGAATAATGTTATATGTACATCAAATCTTTGTTTTCGTCAAAGTAAATATATGCGCATCCGTTCGGTCTCTTCTAGTTCGATATCATCACTAGAGATAATCAAATTTCTATTGTTTTATTTCTAGACAACCGGAACAACTTCTTTCGTCGCATACAGATGAATTTGAAATGTTAACACAATGTTTAATTCAATTATTACATGCTCAACCAACATTATGCGAACATTTGCCATCCATCGGATTTTTACCATCAATCGTTCAAGCATTAGAATGTAAAAGTAATGATGCTATTGTTGCATCATCCATCAAAGTTCTTTTTGCTCTTTGTAAATCGGATGTGTGTTTACAAACATTTTCAACAAAATGTCCACAAATTATTAGTGGATTTAAACAAGCCATGCAAACACGACGTGACCATCTCGGTATGATAACAACAGAGAAATCGTTTTCTTTGGTTAGGATTCATTAATATGTTTCGAAATAATCCAAAAAAAAAACGTTGAATTATTTCGAATAGAACACGAACTTATCAAAATCAAGATTCCGAAACAAAGATTAAAAGTATTTTTTGTTGCATATATTGAAGTTATTTTTAAAAACAAATTTGCACAAACTACTAACACCTGCGTTATAGACATTATCAGATTGACGAAAAACGTAGAAACATGTAGAAGATGAAAATAGTGACAAGAAAAATGTCAGAAGGAAATGTAGAAAGAAACTAAACGTCGAAACCATAATACATTAGTGAAAAACGCAGAAAGCACAATCTTGAAAAGAAAAATGTCTAAACTTTCAGTGAATTTTCAACAACAATTCTTAAAACGCGGAAAATAGGTTTCAAGAATAACAAGATTAAGTCAGAGCAGTTCTGAAATAGATTGGCATTATTGCTTGGATGGCACAAGAATAAAAATACCAAGATTTTTCTTTTTTATTGCCTTTTACTATATGATCCGATAAACTTCTAATTTTTAAGACTATTAATAAATTCAATTTTCGACATTCTCCTTGTATCAATTTTTCTCGTTCGACGTTTTGAAATTTCTATTCGGCATTGTCCATCAAACTCGAAACTATTATACAATCAAACTATGAATTAAATCATTCTGAACTATTGAGTATTTCATAGTCTTGTTTGTGAAAATATCTGTAGCGTTACATTTTTTAAAAATCTTACTTATCTGTTTTTTGAAGGACTTATTGCCGAATGTTTACATGACTTATATCGTACTCCAGCACCTGGTACGCCTGATGAATTTATCAAAGATGCATTACGTTGTCAATTAATTGAATATATTCTAACATTGCTCAATCAATCATTGAGTGATGTTGAAAAACCTGGTTCATGCAAAGCACATCTTGTTGATTCGTGTAAGATAATGGCTGAATCATTGGTTTATGGTGAACAAGTATCACGTATACTTCAATCATCAACAGTATGGAATGATTATAAAGATCAACGACATGATTTATTTATTCAAACATCATCCCATGTACAAGCATTAACTGGTGGCTCAGTTGGTCCACAAATAGCTGGTTATTTAACATCGTCGGCATCGTCCACAACAGCTGGAAAACAGAATATGACTATTCCACCACCTTTGATTGATAATTAAAATAAAGAGAAAAGAGTCCTTGTTTTTTTTCTTCTTTTCTTGGTTTCAACTTTCAAGTGAACTCTTTTCTTCTTGTTTCTCTGTGATAGTTTGTTTGTTTTTTCTTGTTGCAATATACATTGATTTCGTTTTTCCTCTCTTATGTGTATTTACTCACTGATACCATTCATTTATTTAAAATAGTTTTTCATTTGCTAGCATATATCATAACGCATAGAAAATTCTCTTCTCTTATTGTTACTCTGAACAACTCAACCGGTAATTCGATTATCTTTATGTGTGTGTGTGTGTGTATGTTTGTGCTTGATTCTTTCTTTTTCATTTTCATGTCAAACAATAGGTGTAAGATCGTGACGAATGGTGACATTTGAAAATATAATCTTCGTCATCTTTTTTTTGCTATGGAATGATTTATTGAGTAATTGAATGCGTTACATTTAATAATACACATTCTCTTTTCTTTTTTTAATCTGAAAAAGTTGAAAAACAAATATCTACTAACATTTATTGATTTTCAAGGAATACATATTCAAACGAAATATTCATCTTATCATAGCGATTTTTAAAATATGGAAGATTTCATCGATGATACTACTCATGAAGATTTGCACAATCATGTTTATTTGATTGACTAACTTTTCTAATAATGATCAATAATATGAAGAGTCTAGTTCTATTCATCATTTCTCATATGTTCAACTCTTTCATTTATAGATTATTATGGAGGTAGTCATCTCAGAGCCAGATGTAGTTTCAAAAAAATCTAAAATCGCTTATAGTGTTGGTCATATTCTTAATGATCTAACAGCATCGATGTGGTTTTCATATTTACTTGTATTTTATCATCGTATTGTAAATTTTACAAATGCATCCGCTGGTTATTTACTTTTAATTGGACAAATTGCAGATGCTATATCGACGACATTTGTTGGTTTCGAATCTGATCGCACGCGAACAGGTCTATTTCATTATGGACGACGAAAAACTTGGCATCTTGTTGGCGTTATTTGTGTACTTGGCTCGTTTCCGTTTTGTTTCAATTTATGTGTTGGCTGTAAAGACAGTGATTTATGGGCAAAATTTATTTACTATACCATGTTCATTGTTATATTTCAATTCGGTTGGTCATGTTCACAAATTACACATTTGTAAGTATTTTATTCATAGATATTTTTTTTCCTTGTAGAAAAATTTCAACAAGAATTTAAATTCTAATTAGAGCAATGATCAACGAACTAACGCATAAAGATGATGAACGTGTTGCACTTAATTCATATCGATATGCTTGGACTGTTATATCAAATATATTTGTTTATACGGTGGCAAGTATTTTATTAGGCTTCCATTCCAGTAGTGATGAAACAGATATAACATCTGTTGATGCACCTATATTTCGTACTTTAACATTAATTGTTATTAGTATTGGTCTTATTTGTATGATTATATTTCATGTTATCGTAAAAGAATCTGAACAACCAGCAGAAGAAACTGAATATCGTCTACAATTATCAGTTACATCTCAAGGACGATTGAAACGAATGACATGGAAAAGATTTTTACGTGAAAAACAATTCTATCAAATAACATTTATTTGGATGTGTGCAAGAGTTATTCTTAATGTTACACAAGTGAGTATCTCATTCAATAGTATAGAATAAAATTCGAAAATATTACTATGATAATACATTATTATCAGAGTGATTCTTTCAATATCAATGTTTAGATTTACCATGAATCTAAAAATTCTCCATTTCAGAAATATCAAATCGAATTTTAGTTTATTTTATTTAAAAAAATATTTTCATCCTGTTTTTTTTAAGGTATTTCTTCCATTGTATATAATTGATACTATTTCAACATTGAATCGAGTATTTGTTGCCCTTGCTCCATTATCTGCTTATGTCAGTGGTCTACTTGCATCCTTTCCTATGCGTGCAATAAACAAACGATTAGGTCGAAAATCGACTATTATAGTTGGCCTTTGTTTTACATTATCTAGCACGATCCTATTCTGGTTTATTTTTACTCTAAAAAATAAGATACACATCGAAATAGCTCTAATATTAGCTTGTGTTCTTCTCGGTATTGGAACATCAACGACAAATATTTGCTCGTTTTCTCTTGCATCGGATTTAATTGGTTTAAATACGGAATGTGGAGCATTTGTTTATGGGATTATGTCATTTGCAGATAAACTTGCTAATGGCATAGTCATTGCTGTTATTCAACAATTTAATCCGTGTACAATGACATCAACAAGTACCTGTGCATCATATTACAGATATATATTAACATTTATTCCGATCGTTGTTGGAATTCTAACGATTCTAATGATCTTAAGTATTTGGAATACAAGTATAGGTAGTAATCGTCATGAAGGCATTCAAGATCAACAAAATGATATACAATCAACTAATGCAGTTGCAGATGAAAATGAATACAATGAACGTAGTTCATTGATAACTTAAGATCAGTACTTTGATTACTGATACTTCATGTAAATGCATCATGTATTTCGTATTGCTTTCCATTTGTGAAATAGAAAAAATATTTTTCTTGTATTATTGATGTTTTCTATAGTTCATTCAAGTACTCCATATCAATCACAAGTAAAATAATCTAGTTTATTAAGGATCTTAAAATGACTTTAATAACATTGCGATGTGTAAATTTGATCCATGTAACTTTCTATCAACTTATTCAATCTCGGTTCTATTGATTTCTCTACATTAATTTTATGGATATTTGATCTTCGAATGATGAATGATATCGGTGGTTTCATCATTCTCGTTTAAGATATGAATAAAAACTTAACAAAGACCAATGCAATTTTTTGAAACAAATACTTTTAGTGGAATCTCTACGGGATTAATATGTGAAACAAAATGCAGACGTTGTAGAGAAGTTTCTAAAAAAATGATCAGTTCATGCTTATTGAGTCATATCTCTTCATCGCTGCTTAGATTGAAGTATAGAACTTCAACAAGGATGCTGGTAAAAAATGATCCTCGGCAGTGTCTTAAAGCCATCGGTGGCAGGAATGGCTCTAAATTTCTATCCTATATACTTCAACACTCGTTTTAGATCGTGTTTTACAAAAAAACAATAGCCCTTCACTATTTCGTCTGAATTTGAGAACGAATATGGCATGAATAAATTTTGTTGGTACGGATATCTAACGATGGGTGAAAATAATTCTCTATTTATGAAGTTGAATATACAAATATATATATATATAATGATGAGTATGTACGAAAAGTCATGTCGAAAAATAAACATGGTTTGATCATGCTTTTATTTTTGATTTTCGATTGAATAGATGTTTAAAAACTGAATCTTAAACTTATTGTTAAAACCTGAAGAAAGAATCATGATACTCATAGTTTTCTTTCTTCTCTACGGATACTTGATTTTCATCGAATGGTGAGATTAGATTCACTTTTATCAAAACTCAATATGTTTACTCTCCTCATGATTTCGTAAGATATGAAGTATTGATTCTATTTGTGTAGTATTGATTGAGGATCGAATAAAGTTGCTGGTGTAACTTCAATTATCAAGAATTTATAATTAAAAATCTTTTAAGAAAATGTTAAACCCCTCGGAATAGGACAGTCAGATATTCTAGAAGTGTCGGCCAGCGAATAACAAAACATACTACTTTACTTCATGATTTTAATATATCATTTTAATTTTGAAATTTTCTTGTGAGCCAGTGTACTTCGAAAAGATTTTGCAATCAGTTTGTCCGTGTCATTTATCTGTTAATATCAAAATTTTACTATTTTTCAATCGATCACGAATACTTATAATGTAACGATAGAAAAGAACATTTATGTTATCCACGTTATCTATTTAGTTGGTTTTCATGAAATTCCTCTTCGTTGAATAATCTCTTCTATTGTGCTAAAATAAAATCGTAGAAAAGTGTATTGAAATAGGTTTAGCTCTATTGTGGTAACGATTGAAACTTGCATTTCCTATCGTCCTTCTAATGTTTCGAGTTTGATATTTTAGGTAAATGCTCAGAGACGACACGAAGACTCATAGTGAAATGGAAATATTCCGGAGTTTTGAATTGATTGCATGTATCTTCATCTTGAATGTGTCCAGGATTTTTTTGGACCGTGAATAAACTGCAGCATTCATTATTCGTCGAGAAGATGTACGTGTTTCATGATGTACACCATAGTTAACACTAACTTATTGAGATATTGATTTGATCGTTAAAACATGACTCAGACGAGTCAGTTTATCATCGCCTGGTAAGTTTAAATAGGTAGCGTCTATCTACAATAAGGAAAAATTATTGGCCGTATTTTTAATTTTTGAGAAACACGCTCCACTTATTTTGAGCAGCTCGTTTCTCTTCTCTTTAAAATTTTCCCAAACATGGTAAACTTACATTCGGATCCGCATTGTTTTTCTGTTCGACTCCAGGAAAAGGTTTTTTTCTGATGAAAGTTACTCTCTCGTCATAGTTTGATGGTTTATTGTTGAAGAGTCTCACCTGGAAAATCAGCATTCAGTCCGACGTCTTTTTATGCACTAGAAGAAGAAAGCTAGATTTCTGACTGCCAGTTTGTTGAAAATGAGACGACAAAACGCACTGATCTCTAGTTCAAAATTATCGCATTGTTATCTTCATACCGTTGATCTTTACTGTAGATGACAATATCATATGTATTGTACAAGTTGCTTTGTAAGAGAAAAGAAACGACGCGCATCGTTTAAGAAAATCGATTATAATTTTCCGCACGATTGCATTAGATTTTTAAGAGTATTTATTTGAAGAAAATGCATGTGAATTAATGTAATGATATGTGTGTGTCATTCTACCATAATTATATCCAAGCTATTTTCATAATTTTTATTTCACTAGAAAAATCTTCATAAAGCTTTGATTTAATTATGCATTTAGATAAGAATAATTAACTCATTAGAAAAATAGCCTCAATATTCGATTCTTAATTGTTATCTTATTTTTCATACAAATAAGAACGTATAATGCTCACCGAGACAAAAAAAGAAAAGAAAACAAAGCAATGACATATAAATAAACACATGAAGAAAGACACGAAGTGTTTAGTTTTTATGTCGAAGATGGTGGTAATCCAAGCCATAAATGTGGTTTTCTCAATTGTTCTTGTTCTTGTTGTTTTTTAATCTTTTGAATGACTAAATCAGCTTCTCCATCGGTTTTTAAATGCAATTCTTTTCGTTGTAGTGGACTTGTAAATGGACTAACGTATCCAACGACAACTTTATAAACTTTACCTCCTCGTTTAACTTCGTATGTTGTTGGAGCTGTTGGTTGTCTTGGCGATTTTAATTTATTGAAGGATTGCTCTGGTACACGATTTCTTTCTTCGACAAAAGAAAATGATTTGAATGGTATTGATAAATCTGTATTCTGTCTATGTATTCGAGTTTGATTGTGTGATGGTGGTCGATGAACTATTTCAAACAAACTTGTGGAGGTTTTCGGAGTAGCGGGAATCACTTCTGTTGATGGATATAGACTATGTTGAGATTGTGAACGAAATGATTTTGTTTTTAAATCAAATCGACTGGGTGATGATGGTGGACGATTGATCAGTGTCAATCGAGGAGGACGATGTTCTGCATAGACCGTATCATCTTTACCTGGATAAAATTAAAAGAAAAACAAAACGAAACTTCTTTCATGAAATTGTTCTGAACAATTGTTCTATCGCTTTTCGTGCGTAAAATAATGTGTTTTCTAAAATTTTCGAGTCCGATTATTTGAATTACTAATGTGAAAATGTCTAATATGCGATCCTTGAATAGTTTGACTTTTTCTCGCAAAACATAAAATATCAAATTTGAGAAAACAAGAACCGCTCAACTTACTCATAGTTTATTGATTTCAAAAATGATCGACGGTAGAATTTTCTCAATTTACACGATGAGCTCTGTGTTTACTTTTAAGTTTGCTTTTAAATGAAAGCAAATCACTTTAGAATCGATATGATTGCCACTCAATAAAAATAACTTTTATGACTTACTTTTATCTTCTCTATAAAATGGCGATTGTTGAACAATACGAAATTCTTCTGGCACTAATTTACGTTTTTCATCAATTCCACCACGCATTTGTCGTTTTAATAAATCTTTGGTTTGTTCTAATGTCAGATCAAGACCAATATTTTCATTATCAAATAAAACGGTCACTTCCTTCTTTTTCTCCTCTACTGATTCATTCTTTTGTTTGATTTTCAATGCTGATGCTTGTTTTCGTCTAGCACTTAGAGTTCTACGTCGTCTGGCTGATTCTGATAATAGTGGTGGCGAAGGTGTTTGTGCTACCGGTCCTTTATCATCTTCAAGTGTATAATCATATTTAATTGGTTCGAAATTCATTAATAATAAACTACTCAATGTATTAACAAGAACTCTATAGAAAATATTTCAATAGTAAATCAAAGAAAAACATTAATAAAAAGCAAACCTATTTGGTGTTACAGTTAAGCTAGTCACAGGATCAGAAACACTATTACCACGCATAACACGTAAACAATGTCCACTAAGTACACTCCAAATACGTATTTTTCCATCAGCACAACCAGTTAACAATCGAAGATAAATGAATTCAAGACATAAGACTTCTCTAATTAAAACAAGAATAAAAGAATTAATAACAATTAACATGAATTTCAATTAAAAAAAAATCTTACTTTGGATGACGAAATGTGCATAGAGGCTTGTTCAATGGTCCTTGTGATGTCCATACACTAGCATAGTTATCATGAGATGATGATGCTATATGCCATTTATCAAATTTAACATTTGTTATTGCTAAACGATGTTTGACTGACTATCGATATAGAATTTCATAAGAATATTTTTCTTTTCGTTACACTTTCGACTAAATATTTTTCACTTACTTTGATAAGAGCTCCACTCATATTATGCCAAACTTTAATTTTTCCTTGAATATCACCCGACAATGTCATGTCCTCATTGATAGCTGTAGCTGACACAGGATGTTTATGTTTAAATATTCGCCATGGTCGAGTATGTTTATATCTCCATACTAATATGAATATGTTTGAAAATTTAAAAGTACAAAAAACAAAAATAACATTGTCGCTTTCTTTTTCATGATTCTTACCCAAACACAGATTATCATTACCACCACCCGATATTAAATCAGCATAGACAGCTAGACAAGTTACTGTTCGTTCATGTCCATGATATAATTTGGTACAACGACCTGTTTCCATATTCCAACAACGAACAGTTAAATCATAACTACCCTATTATATGAATTTTAATATCAATATGTAATATTTGATACCATGGACATGCTTAGGGAGAAAAAAAGGAAATACCGTATATATACGTTTTCTGCTTTCTTGCACAACAATACAATGAACAGAAGCGGCATGTCCAACTAAAACCATTGGAAGTTCTTGCGCTGATTGCATATCAATGAGTCGAACTCGGCCATCACGTGATGTTATAGCTACAACATTTTCGCCGCTCATATGTACAACACGACGACGATCAGAACTAGAAATCGAGCATAAAACACGAACTGTGAAAATCAATTGATCAATATAGATCATTAACGATTAAGTCAACAGCATACACAGGAGATGGGTAGCAAAACATCGATTGGAAAGAATTAAGGCAAAGCATATATTGTCAAATAACTAATCTGTAAATTTAATTCACTTACGAAGCTCTGCTTTTTTTTTAAATTAATTTGTAATGATTAAAGAACTAGAATTGATTAAAAATTCATTGAAAGAAACCTGAAAAAAAAAGTAAAATCCAAATTTTCATAGAAGTCTTCTTCTGATTCTCGACTATCGAAAAGATTCAATATGGATGCAGTGTTTAGTTTAATGTTTTTCACGAATCTCGATGAACTTCTTAATGAGTACATTGTACTTGAAATCGACATGCATATTTCTGAAAAGTGAGCCATAACGAGAAAGCTTCCGTTTTCACGTATCAAGCAATCAATAAAAGCACGCTTCAAATGAGTGTTAGTACTTCTTACGGAAAAACAAAGCTTTATAGAAAATAATTCAACAAAACATTCAAATTCTTTTTAACTTTTTACTATTATTTGTCGACGGATCGATTCAATTATATCTCAAAATAAGTGAAGAAATAAAATGTTGCCCTTGTTTTTTCTTTGAAGCATAACTCTGGATCATCTTGAAATTATTGTCTGTACATAGAGAACTAACTAAATATAAGCGAACATGTAATAATTTCAATTTCATATTTATTCTTGATATATGAGAATTTTTACATCAGAACTTATTAATAAGTAATCCCATGACTCCTATAGTAGAATACTTGCAATTTGAGAACAGTGAATAATCTAGTTCTCATATATATATATATATATATATATATATATATATTCTATTAAGTAAAAACTATTCGTCAGATGTGTACATTGCCAAGTATTAATTTCAACATAGTTCTTTTACTATTATAAATATTTCCTTCAGAATCCCCCGTGTGTTTTCATGCTTCTGGTGAGTCTATTTTTGAACACATTGTCACTAATATATACTGTTTCTATGCAAAAAATATTCATCATTTTTATTCTATGATACATGTGATTTACATTTGATATCTTTGTGATTATTCATCAAGTATATATAGAAAAAATGATCTATCCGTATGTTTTTAGACTATTCTGATTATGTAGTTCATAATCGGTTTGACAAAAATCACATGAAATATGTACTTATATACTTCAATGGCTTTGAAAATAATCTAAAGGTTAAATAGGGATTATTTGTTGCATTTTAGTACTTGAATTTCATTAGAAAACAAAGACATGTTGTTTTGTTGTCGTAGTAAATTTTGATTTAGCGATAGCAATTTTACAATGTATTATTCGATAAAGATATCCTAGAGTTAAAAAATGTTTTTCTCATAATGAAACTGTATCAACATGTTTTCTTTTTCTTTCGTCAATTTTCATTATTTATAATGCATTTTTATTAGCCTATAGGCTTAAGAAAATAATCCAAATCAATTGGTATTAAAAAACACTCCTAATGGCATGTTATGCCTTTTCTTGTTATTGTATCGTTCCTATGGAGATGTCCATGATATTCAATTAGAGATGAAAGAAAAAAACTTACTCATCTTTAAGTAGAAGTACATTATATGGACCACAATAAACGTTTCGTTCTTCCATTAAAACTAAACGTGTAGGAATTGTATTAGCTTCATAGATTTTAGTCCATGTTGCAATATTTTTATCAGTTGGTCGCTTTTTCCTCGCTGATGCTCGTTCAGTTTCATTAAGTCGAAATAAATCCGGAACAGGTACAAGTGTATCACGTGCAAAAAATGGATTGCATTGTAAAGCAGCAGAACCCTACGCGTATATACATAAACATATAGATATAGATATAGATAGTAGATATGTATACATATACAAACAGTTACTTTTTAATTAATGAAAAAAAATCAAATGCTTCATTCTCAAACTCTCGATATCAAGCGGTGCCGTGACTAATTGAGAACAAAAATAAATAAAGTAGTGCTCAATCTGTGTATTAATATAATTCAGTTGATAGTCTTACACGATATGCAACAGTATCGATGGTTTTCTCCTATCTTTTTCTAATGACTTATATTGTAATAAAAAATTTCATGAAATTTTACCTGCAATAACATCATATCATCATAAAGCATTTTAGTCATTGTCGTTTCATCTTCAACTTCCATAGTCATTTTTTTCCAATAGAGTGAAACACGTTTACAATTATCAAGAGATTTCGTATCAAGCATACATAAAATTAACTTAGCTAAATAAATTGGTAATTGTCTAACAAAATCTCGATATTTTGGTGGACGTTTTGATGATGCTGGTTGCTCATTATCAGAATCGATAACATTCAATGTTGAAGATGCAAACGAAACATTACTTTTTTGACGCACGGATGATGTCGATGTTGTTTTTGGACGTTTAAGGATAGGAGCTGACGGGGGCATCATAGAAAAAATAGAAGATGGATTACTTAATGCAGATGAAAGTCCTAGACGACTATTATTATTGAGATCACTTCGACGATCCTCATCTTCGGCTAAAAATTTTCATAAATAACATGGAAGAATTATTCTCTCTGTCGAAGAAACATCAACTCACAATCCATGTCTTGTAATGACAATATATTCAATGCGATAGTAAAAATCAAATAACTTTCACACCATTGGAGTATAGTCAAAATAAATGAACCTTGAGAATATTTATCTTGATTATTAAACCATACGACAAGTTTTGTGGCTTCCTCTTGTCTTCTTATAGGATCTGAATCACCTGTCATATTTGCATTATCTACTGATGATCGAGTACCAGTATCAAATTTATTTCTTGTATATGTATAATCTATAGAAATATGTATATATATATATATATGTATATGTATATGGCATCATATAAAAAAATCAAAAAACCTTTTGCATCAACGAATGGCTTGAGGATTTGTGCCAAATGACTGAGTATATCCGGTTTAAGACGATTAATTAAAGCGAGAAGAAAACGTCGTTTCATAAGATCACCTGTTTGCAGCCACCATTCTTTAGCTGAATGAACATGAGAATCAACTATACATGCTTTACAATGACCACATTGATTATGTGGTTGTTCCGACGAACGACATGTAACAAGAAATGCATCATGAAATGATGTTAATCCATTACGTATGGCAGCATGAATATTATCTTGAAACGAGCTATGATCCAATGATGATTTTTGATCTTCCATGTCTTGCTAGAAGTAACTGTCAAGACATGAGAAGTTAAACTTATAACAGAACAAGACAGTTACCATTTTTATGTAGTATAAATACGATTACCATAGTTTTATTTACATTGACTACCATTAGATGGCGATAGAAAACAGTTGAATAATATTTATTTTATTGAAATGTCTTTGATGAAGCTTAACAAGATCTGATATATCTATGAGTTGATAGTTTTAAAATTATTAACTACTGATAAACGAACAGAATCGGACACATAACTTTAGATAATATTAATATGCCAACTAGAATCAATCCTCGAAGTTTATATTCGAATGAGATTTTTCATCATTGAATACGTTTCATTAAAAATAAAGAAAATAGACTTCAAGATGAAGCGAAAAAAAATCGTCTACTAGTCATAGAAAGTCAGTTTATTTTACAACTATAAGACTTTTTGTTGACATTATCATGCATCTAATAGTCGAGCTTGCTTTTGATCAATGTCAACTGCATGTTGCTAAGATATTCGTCATCGTCTATAATCGTATCTTGATTGATCATGCTATGCGTTTTGTTTATGAATCTTCAGATTTCACTACATTTTTTATGTACAAGCCTACATGCGTACGTGTATGTATGTACACATGTGATGACTTTGCTATGCAACTCAGACAACCCTCGAAAAAAGTAACATGTTCACGATTAAAACATTTATGCATGTGCCTGGAACAGCTAATTATTGATTAGAAATCCAGCATCGACAGAACTTATTGAATCGAGGAACAAATAAAACATTTATTTAAGGCATCTACCGAGGAAAACAACTTTCTTCCATCATCGAAAAAACTGAACTACGTCTCATTTGGAAATGATATAGTCCGTTTGTGGAGTTTTCGATGGTACAACCGCGACATAGTTAGTTTTAAAACGAATTTTATTTAATGAAAAACAAAACCAAGATAGTGTATTATTTAGTGTATACTCTACACTTTATTCTAACAAAAACTCGTCGTTAGTTTAATTTCTAATCAAAATATAGACTAGATTTGCTCAGTGATCATCTATTATAACTTTCTTAACTGATATCTATGAATTTTTATAATACGAGAACATAATAAGCATTATGATCTCTCTGACTACTGTCTGAAGTAAAAGTCATGATTATAATCAAATCATATGTTAAATACGGTATAATGTGATGTTCATAGAAAAATGTTTATTTAAAAATGACAAAAAGCCTTGCTCGGTGGAATATGTTACTGATGAAAGCAAAAAAGAAAGAAACACAACGAGTTATTCTTCAACTTAGAGGAAATCAAATAAAAAGAATACATAAAATCATGATAGTTAGTTAAATCTCTTCGACGACTAATTATACATCAATGTTCGGTATATCTATTTGTTTCTACGAACCAAAAAAAGAGAAAGAAAGGAAAAATCGTTCATCG
This sequence comes from Rotaria macrura, assembly GCA_900239685.1. NCBI lineage: Eukaryota > Metazoa > Rotifera > Eurotatoria > Philodinida > Philodinidae > Rotaria > Rotaria macrura. Next base: position 159,224 of record OENT01000147.1, read on the forward strand.
TGTAACAGTCATCGGCAGGTATCTATCCAATAGGTAATATCTTTCTTTTGATTTCCACAAGTTTATTTTTAAATTAAAGAAAAAAATTAATTAATGAACTAGAATTCCTCATATATGTTCGTAGGTTTAAGTTTCGCCAGGTAATTTTTTCGGTAATGCTAATTCATTAATTCTCCTTGTGGGCTCATATTTAAGTGCACCATCTGGTACATGTCGTGGAATAGTTAATTCATATTGATATTCCTGATGTCGTTTGATTGGTTGTGCCAATTGGGTCAGACGCGAAGTACATGATGCATGTGCAGCGGCTGGAGTTACACCGGAATATGTTGGATTACTCATATAACGAGAAAAACCTAGAATTAGTTTACAGAGTTGTTTTTTTGTTGCCGCTTTTTTTACATTCAATTCAAACTTAGAATTTTACCATCACGAACGGTTGAGTCTTTGCGTAATTTTGGTCTTGATAATGATACAATACGATCGGTTGCTTGATAGTTAAGTGCTGTCATTGATACACTAGTAAATGGTGATCGTTCAACTTGATAATATTTTCGTTCGTCAGATTTGGAAGCAGTAAACGACGAGGAAAGAAAAGCCATTATTCGTGTGCAAAAACGTGGCAACTAACAACAGACACGATATGAAATGACAAACAAAAAAATATAAAAACACTTTCTTTTTATTTAAGCATATGTTTTATGTACGTGCCTTTGTGAAGTGTCAAGTGGAAGCAGAGAAAAATGAATAACACCACAATAGTAACAACAGCAACATCAATAGTAGCAAAACATTATAATAGTGGTTGGATGCAATAAGTGAATAAGTGTGCATTGCTATTCGTTTTAACAATGTTTTGTTACTTATAGCAAAATTAGTATTTTGTAAACAAATTGTATCTCTTGTTGATAATTATCTTGGGAAAATAAGTAAATATTGATTGAAAAATAGAAAAGTGCTTTACATGAGACGAGATGAACAAAAGGCATACACTGTCATGTGTAATTAAATATGATTTTGAACTGTTTAATTATTTAAATAATACAAACATTTTGCAGATTTTTTATTCTGGTTCCAACAAAAAAAGAAACAACTCGATGTAATAAACATTTAGTATTGAATCTAGCCGAATTTAAAGCACAGATAATGTTGAAGAGATGAAAGAACGTCATTTAAAGTATAGACAAAAAGAAGGAAGAGATTAGATGGAGGTATATCGGCTTTTTAATTTGAAGAGTATTATAAAACTTTTGACTTTAGTCTATGAAATTTTTCAAGTATGACAAAATTCAGAGCAATAAAGTGATATGATAAGTAACTAAGAAGTCATCTACAAGGGATGTCTACATAAAAGTAACATGTTTTGATCTCCTTCTCTACTTGCATACGTCCGACGCATTGTCTACGTAGTACGAAAGTGTTTGTGTTTATTTTATATTCATTCAATTTTCATGACCAAAATCTGCCAGATAATACGACAGAAAGTATCCATTAAAAACATATTCTACAAATTCAAAACCCATAACAAAACCTCTTGATGGATCTAACCATTTTTTGACTGAGGTGATGTGTCTTAGCTGAAATTTCCTCAGGGCTATGGAATTTTAGATTGTGTTAGTAGTTCAATTTATAATACTAGAAAATATACTTCATTGAAATGAGTTCATTGGACAAGCCACCAATTTTTGATAGGGATGTATCACTACGGTCGGGCTGGATATGTCACAAAACGGACAGCCTAGCAAATTCACAAATGAATTTATTGGATATTCAGTTGCATTTGGCACGCAGCTCGACTAAAACCCAATCACCATTGAGCAACTACTCATTCGAAATCTTCTTGTATGCAATATCAATTTTCTCTATGTATTCTCATCTATCGAATAGAGAAATTTCGAAAATATTAGTCTACGACTATTCAGGGCTAAATAGGACTTTTACCATTCCACAAAGGTAGCTCGTTGTGATTGCATGTTTTGGTAGATACTAGCTGGAAAAAAATTGAATCTTGCGTAGGCCTTGGATCTGAGTCTAAAAGTATCTAAAGTTTTTCCCAGGGCCCCACCCCATCGAAATAGAATCCATTGAGTTTAACAATATCTGCATCTGAATTCAACCACAATCCGGCTCATCAAAATTACTACATTCAAAACAAAGATGAGAACAGACAGGGTCTGGTGTACTCTTTTTATCTCTTCTGATTCAAACCTAATTAATTGATCTCGTATAAAATAATCTAATGAGTTCACGAATTTTTATATCTGAAACAGATGGATGCAGAAGGATTTTTGAAATAAAAAGTGATCTCTGACGGCGAAAGAATCGAAAATCTAGACTTTTCAAATACTTAACAGTGACAATCAAAAGAAAGTCATGGCAGTCGAAAAACGAGTAGTGATCGGAAAATATTACTTTTTTACTTGTAAAATTTGACGGACAACTGGTTCAGAAGAATAATAGCATTCTTAGGAAGTCTTTGGATTTCTTTTATGAATAATCTCGAACAAGACTTGATATTAGCAAACAATTAATTTTTTTGCGTATATCATCCTGCAATGAAAGGAATTGATACATATACAGTAGATTTGATTTTTCTACTTCGTATAGTTACCGACATAAGAAAAACAAAAAATCCATAGAAACTTTTTAAATTACTTTTTGGAACTATGAAGAATGAAAAAAAACAATTTGAAATCACTCGATCAATCAATTACGACGAGCTTCTTATATTTATTGGAAATGATTANATTATTAAAAGAGAAAAACTGCGCGATTTATTTTTCTTTGATGTTTATGCAATGAAGAAAGAACAATAGGTACGAATGAGTTATGTGAGATCATGTTGATTGCCTTTTTCTGACCGTGTAAATTTAGAGAAGAACTTTTTTTCTAACTGTTTATCGTATTGTTTTTTTTTTTTTGAGTTTTTTTTCTTGGCAGGTTACCTTAATTTCTTCTTCTGTGAGATGAAGAAGGCAGGGTCAAACCATATAAGAATAAAAAAATGTTTATTCGAATAAAATGCCAATAGTAACTAATGGAAAACTACTGAGTTGATTGAAACAAACATAAAAGCAATCTGAAAAGCAGAAATATAAATATCGGCGCACGTTTTTTCCCTCTTAATGTTCTGCAAGCTTCGTATAAGCCATTGCTCGTTTTCTCATAATTATCAATTAAACCATCTCCGACAACTCAAGAGAGTGTATTACGTTTGTTTTGTATTTCAACAATAGTATACGACAAAATCTATGTGGTTTTATTTCATAAAGACAATATTTATACGTTTCGTCTAATGACCATTTCTATCTCACTGAGAAAACCGTATACGTAAAAAACATAAGCGTAATCTTTATATGATTTCTTTGTATTGAGTCTATGCTAACACTTATTATGCCTTATGCGCAATAAACTCTTAACTGTTCCGTTATATCATTTAATGCTATGCTATAAAATCTCAATAATCTGTGTTAACTAAAAATACTAAAAGCTCTCTGATTACTTGCCAAAGAAGCAGCACGTTGTGTATGAAAATTTAACAACAGGAGGAAAAAGAAACAAAAACCGATGAAACTTTTCTCATTTAGAAAACGGGATATAACCGCACAGTATTAGCCTTATATATTCCTTTTTTAATATTTGTTCTCGGTGTCTTACTTGTTAGAAAATCTTTTACTATTGCTATTCAGAGTTATGTGCACAATTGAGAAAATGCTAATATTACCAATTGAAATTTATTTTTATTTTCAAAAGACAAAAATAAATAATATTAATAGTAATTGAACTCAAACAAAAACAAACGTTAAATTTGAGCTTTGGAATACCATCAATTGTATCTACTATCAATGAGACTTTCTAAGTATCATTGATTTAAACATGTAAAAAACAAAAACACAAAAAAATCGGCTATTGATATCTACAGAATAATCTGTTCGCTGTCGTGTGTTATAGACATAAATAAATGTAAATGCATAACAAATAAAATGTCTTATTTCTATCTGTATGACTAGAGAAAGTCAAAAAAGAAAACAACAAACGAGAAACTACTCTCGTTGGAATGTCCTACAGGACAAGAAAAATACACTGTTCAAAAGCAAAATCCAAAACAATACATATCGGCATGAGAAAAGAAAAATTAATTTTTTATGATCGATCGCTCATGAATATCTGCTCGACATATAGGGCATATATCTAATCTATATGCACATTGTTCACATAATCCCGTATGTTGACATGGTTTAAGTAATATATTAGCATGTAAATCCACACATAGTAAACAATCTTGTTCATTGATTGTTATCGAACGTAATAATTCTAATTTCTTATACTTAGGTAATATAAGTTTATCATCATCTGATAGATAACCATATTCATTAAATGTTTTAAAAGATTTCACTGTTGTTGGAGAATAACGAAATGGTTCGGAACCGAAATTAAAACGACAATGTTGATAAGACATAAAACTTGCTGCAGCAAAGTAGCCATCGCTTGTTGAATTTGATGTCGAAGAAAATAATTTCCTTAATGGATCGAGTGAATGACCATTCAAAGAAAATATTACTTCACGACGTTCGAAATCAATTAAACAACCTAAAAGAAAAAACATGGATGCAAGTGACACTGAACACTGCAATCATGAATGCAATTGATTGCTTTTACAAGAGACTCACTCATATGGATGTGTACTGATTTAACTCTTGTCGAGTTCATAGGGTAGACTTTTTTAAATTAGAAAAACATACTATTTAGTGGCTGCTATGCATGGTACTCTATAGTTAAGTTAGAACACTTGTACTCAAAGATAGATGCTTGAGAGATATTCCCAAATTAATAGTCGTAAATAATGTTCGCTTTTATCGAGAGATTGACTTTTCAAAATGAATTAGATTACCGTGACAAGCAAGTATTGCTCAAAAATTCATCAACTCGATAAATTGGCACCGTATTCTTTTGCTATGGTTTAAAATTTCATTCTATTTTTAGAATAAGGAAAATCATGATTAGACTTGGTTGCCTCGTTTGTTTAATATTGATTTTCATAATTCAAAATTAAAACTAAAAATTCAAGTTTTTGTTGAATAAAAATAAAAACATCTGTATTCAAATACTCATCGAAAGATTTATTTGCTAGCAATATTTGATCATTTGCAAGACTCCTTAAAGTATCTACAAGCGATCGATTGATTGATGAAAATAGGCAAGAAAAAAATATACCAGATCAAACAGTATACAAACTTAGCATCATTCAGTAAGAAAACACGAACATAACGCTATATAAAATTTATACAAGTAAAATTAACTCCTAGTAAATTTTATTTCTCCATCGTTAAGACATATATAGAATAAATTTCTAAGTGATTTTCTTGAAGAACTGTTCATGTCTTTATGCCAACTACAATGGAATATCAAAAGTTCTCATGGGAATTCACATGCTTTCTCGGCTGATGAAAAAATAAAACAATCTGATTTTCGATAGACATGAAAATAATTTTTCGAAAATTCAATTCGAAATCTCTCATTAAATAAGAAGAAGCAAAAGAAGACTATTGATGTTATTTATTATGAAAAATTCCTAGCTATTCATCGAATTCTATCTATTGCTCAATATATGAGCACAAAAGTTTTCGTAATTTTCGCTCGTCAGTAATTGAATTGAGAAAAAAATCGATAATCTTACTTACCAACAATATCTCCAGGTTTCCAAGAAGGATTTCTATGTGGTATTGATTTTGCGCCGAACCATATCAAATTTCTACAACCATCATACGCTATAGAATATTGATCATCACCAATACCATAACCTTCATGATTCATAAATTTTGATTTTTTTGTAGCCCAACCGATTTGCATAACACCATCTGTAATGACAAGTACTTCATAATACCAAACACCTGAACTAACATTAAATGTACATCGAACACTTTCAAATGAAACAGTATCACTACGAGCTTCAAGACCATCGGGACCAATCTTTAAATATTCACTCACATCTTTATCATTAAGCATAACATTTATACATTGATGATCGATATTTTCATATGATGGTCGACGATAATCAAGTAAAAATACATTATCAAGTAACCATTGAGCATAAAAACCTTTTCAAAAGAAAAAGAATTCATCAACACTAGATTCATTTGTTTTCATTCATACCAATCTGTCGTTTAAGACAATTACTTGACGATGCCCACGGTTCATAATATTCTAATACGTTCATTTTTGATTGTTCATTATTCATTGTTAATGATTGTAATAAAATATGTTTTGATTCAGATGTGTGAGAAAATTTTTCAATTGCTATCAATGCAAATAAAATAATTTTTAATACAGATGTATACGTAGATGACATGTTGTTATCATCATCGAAATCCGTTGCATTCAATTGTTCACAACAACGTACGCCCATATAAACTCGATCAGTTAAATATTCCAATGCTAAAGTATCCAACATGGATGTACTAGTGGGGCCCACTATAAATTTGTACAAGAAAAAAATAATAGAAGAACAACAAAAAACAAATTATAAACGACACAAACCAAGTTTTTCAGCAAGACAACTAAGTACAACTAATGTGTTGCGTTCATGATGTAGATTATTATCATTAGATTTACATTGATTAGATGCATCGCATGTATTAATTGTTTTCATAGAAGATTTCGAACGTTTTGAAGAACAGATATTTGTCAGCGATGATATTTTGTTGACTCTTGACAATAAAATATACAATTGAATAACATGAGCAAACTGAACTGTTCAATAAGTTAAAGTTACTCTAGATTTTATATACCTTTTCAAACGATTCCTTTTTATTTTATTTTTTTGATTGTAAGAGAAATTCATTTTCATCCACAAAGTTTTAGCAATGATATCTGTTTCGATATCTCCTCACTATGCGTATGAGAAAACTTTCAAAGTTTTCGAATCGTACATCATTTGAAATAAAAAATGTATCGAGAGATTTTAGTTCGTCTTATCTCTGAAGTTTTACATATATCTAGTTGCTGTGATCAAAGCTCAGAACTTGACTAGGCTCTATTAAAAAGGAAAAAACCTAAAGTTCACTATGAATCAAATAACCATTATTCATATTTTCTATGAAACCTAGATTTCAATCGAACTGTAGAATTCTCTGTCGTTTGTCGAGATGAATAAGAATTGAATTTACTTTTCTTGTAATGGTTGATCAGTAGCTGTATCACGCGTATTATTATTTTTAGTCGGCGTTATTTGATTCATGTCAACATTTCCATCGTAACTTATATTTGTTACATGACCAACATATGTTTCGATGCACGAACTTATTGTACGTTCTTCCAATAGTTTACTATTTTGGATATCAATCATATCTTTAATATGTTCATCCATGATTGTTTCAAGTATTCTCAATTTTGCACGATGATTGCAACATGTTCGTTTTATTAATTGTTGCAATAATTCTTTTGATGGCAGTGAACATTCATCAAGCAATAAAGCAATGACAGTTGCACCCAATGGATCTTTGATTGGTATACGTTCAATTAATGCCATCATAACTTCTAACCATCGATCTTCACGATTAGCAATACGTGATACGATTAACATGGCATGTGGTGGTTCTTGGTCTGCATCGACTACTGTTCGAACAATTAAAAGTGTTTCATCAATAAGTGAATTTAAATTATACGATGAAAATGCACGAATATTTGTCAAACGATTTGTTATAAGATTACGATGATGTCCATGTGAAATATTGTCAAATGATGATGACGGCGTTAAACTCGTTCGATTTTGTGATCGTTGGCGTTGTTCTTGAATGCAATTACTACAATTACCCATTAGCTATTATCTACAAAAAAAAAAGAAAAATGATATAAGATAATTCAGTTTTGAATACAGTATAAACGCGCACGCACACACGCACGCATAGAAATACATTTGCTCATACTCACACAATTATTTTGAAAAATTGTGTAAATACCCAAGTACAAAGAGAAAAACTAATGATATAAACATTGAAACAAAAACGCACACACACACACACATACATACGTAAGAATTCAGATAGAAAAGAAAGTATGTAAAGAAACAGATATTATCACCGGGTAAAGCAAAACTTAAAAATACAGTTATTAAAGAAAGGACGGTGATACGATTATTAATTTTGTTTACAAGAATTTATTTTTAGATAATTTCTTTCCCTGTAATTTGTTTGACGTTTGATTTTTATTCTATTCCAATAGATATTACTTTGATTTGTTCATGGACAAGAAATACAAAAACAAGGAGAACACATACACAAAAAAGAAGCACCGACGATGATAGATATTTATATACTTAATCTGAATTAGTTTCTTGTTCGATTTGAACTTGACGACGACGAGTAACATTTCGACAATGTTTTCCTGATACTGAAATAGAAAGAGCATCTGCCGAATCCGATCGGGTATGTTTCGATGTTGGTGCCGTAAATTCTCTACGTAGAACGTTTCGTGATCGAATCAGAGTACGTTTTGCTTTAATCGGTATTTGTCCTTCACGAACAAATTCACCCTCAGCATTCTTATTTGTTGTATTCGACAACGATGCACGTGGTGGTATAGGTGGTGGGGATTCAAATGTTTGCGAATCATCGGTAAAAGATGATAGTTTTGATGATGAAACTGTTAAAGAAGGATTATTACTAGTATTAGTACCGTTCATTAAACGTCTACCAGGTGGTGGATTACACAATTTCATTTGAAACTGTCCAGATGGACGACGTGAAGAAGTTGAAATACTGGACGGTGACGACGATTTTCTTGTAGATGATAGATTTGCTATAAAGTAAAATATGTACAATTAATCAAATAAGAAACATTCTATTCCAATATTAACGGCAACTGAACTAGTAAATGATTATTTCAATTCATGCGATAGATCGAATGTACGCTTTCAATGTGCATTCTTGTGATCTTGTATCAATTATTCAGAATAAGCCTGATTTGATTGTGTGAATGCATGAATCTCTTCTGCATAGATGATTAAAGACAAAAAATCTGATTGTTCAATCCAGCGTAGTTTTGCATGTTTAAACTGCTAAAATTGCTGGAATCAGAAAACAGTACGCATTAATCATGAAAACGTTATTAGGCATCTTTCCCTATGTTAAAAAGCATACATAACATTCGAAGGAGACGAAAATTCGAATTATTATTATTTTTGCTCTAGTTCTAATATATTCTGAAGATTCAATAGTTACTCTACTGTTGATAGTAGTTCGATACTTCATATTATTTAAATATGTTCCATAATTGTCGATTAGTTTCATCAACATAGGCCGATGCATAATTCACTTAAAATATGAATTTGTAGAATGACTAAGAAAAACAGTCGTTTTCGAAATCACACGATATTCTGTTTGGGAATAAGATCATTCTAGTGCAGATGAGTTTAATTGATCAATGCAGATAGAACATTTAAGATCCGATGCTGCAAACTCAATCTACGCATCACGAAAGTACAGTGACATATAGGATCACTCACGACTATATTCTCTCTCCGTCCCACTCAAATTTTTCTATAGATTGATCGACTAGCAGAATCTTAATCTAACGCAAGTGGCACTTCAAGTACATTTCCGATTGAAATATTTGCATTCCTATCTTAATCTTGTGCGTGAATATCCCCTCCCTTCTCCCTTCTGTTCCCTCGCCATCTTCGTATTGCAATTAATCTAGTCATCTATCCGGCAGCCGATGATGCATCTAAGCTCTCACAGTTCAGTTCAAACCTGTATATTTGGTAGAAGATCACGATTAATGAACATTCATTCTGGATAAGACGAAAGGAACCAATCAATGAATATAGTAGATTGTCAACTTTATTCCGATAGAATGTATAGATTTTTTTAAAGTAATCATTCATTCATAACTATCTTGAACATGATAAATCGAATAGTTGATTTAAGAACAAAGCAAAACTCATATTTGCAGTTTTGATTAAACTCAAAACTATTTCAAAAATGAATCAAATTATCTGATTTTGGACATAGCACATTTTCTTTATTAATCATATGAATTCAATAGTTAGCGAAAATCATAATTGACAGCAGAACATTATAGATCTCGCAAAAAAAGCAATACAAATCAGCAATCATTTTACTATTGTTTTATTTTCCTTACATGGCTGATTTTCATCACTACTCGATGATGAACATAATGAAACATTACCATTTGCTTTCATGATAAATACAAACATTTTATGCACAAATAAATATTGTTTCTAAAACAAACAAACAAGCAAAAGCGCAGTTTAGAAATTTAAGCATGTAAATCAATACTGTACTTACAACTGTCTGAATTAATGCTATACGAAAATTGCGAATATATTTTGCTATTTCATAGACAGGATAAGGTTGAAAGTTTTTACTTAATAATAAACGCTATATAAAGAAATAAAATAGATATTTAGAAAAATATGGAACGAAATTTTCAGCGAAAAATCCATGTATTCTATTTTTTTGACGGCCTACTACGAATGAACAACGTGGCTTCTATAGAGATTCGTATCAATTTGATAAAATCTTGATAACAATTAATACAAACGTGATCTAATCAATTGTATTGAAGCAGTACTATTATGCATATGTTTCGCAGAACACATTTGGTTCTAACAATACTTTTATATTCTAGATTCTAATCAGATCTTTTTCTGATTATTCAATAATAATTGTTGAATCTTACACAATGCATGTATCTATTTTTGGAAAATTTTTCTTCGATCATAGTAATCCAATTTGAAATTCTTGTCTTTTACTTTGAAAGATGTGTACTCGTTATTTCTAGTGTTCTGTCTATGGGGAAAATATTAGTTACGAATCCTTCAAAGGCAAGAGAAAAGTGAATGCATATTATTTTACTTTTATGCCTGAAATAATATTGAAACATTAGCATGTTTTCTTTGTTTGTAAAAAATTCTTTCTAACCTCATCACGAATTAACAAACGACAAAGATCAATCGCAATAATACTACCAGTTCGACCACAACCAGCACTATAAACAACGATAAATATTACATATTCGAAAAATTAAACCTTAAGAATATTTTCGTATCCACCTGCAATGTACAAGAATAGGTGTGTCGGGTGAAAGATTTCGATCATCATATAATCGTAGAAGTAACTCAAGTATTGGTGCTTCATCATTCGGTACATCATGATCAGGCCAATGTAAAAAGTGATAAAGTAATACACGTCTTTGATTTTCTCCTTGCGTTATTACTAATGGACGAACTTCGAAATGTTCGCAATTAAATGCTTTTTCACTTGTTTCATCCTATGCAACAAAAATATTTCATAATAAAAATATTATACATATATTGATTTCTTTTCTTTATACTTTGCTAACGCTATATGAGCCGAATTGCAGAAGCTTTTCTTCATCAGGCCAATAGCGGCGAAATTTAAACTGAAGAAAGAAAGAAATTCTTTCAAAATATAAAAAGTAATCGAACAAAAAAAATGTTTAACTCGTCCAGCTTCAATTTCATTTGCTGTGCATAAAACTGATGTTATTTGATATTCCCAAATCATTCGAAGAAAGTCGACTGCTGAATGATCGATGGGTCCTTGAGCTGCTATATATCGACGAAATTTAGAGAAGTCCTTCATTAGAAAAGAAAGGAAATCCACTAAATATAACATATGAATCCAACATTGTAATTTACTTCGACAAACGATGCATTAATATAATCTGAATCATTTTCAAGCTCAAGAATGACTCGATGTCTATCATCTAATAATAACAGAAAAAAAATTAAATAATGGTATATAACATATCAATATGTTTCTTTTTCAATTCTAAGGTAAACTTACATGGTAAAACATCTTTATAGCGATTTTTTAAACGATGTATAGCTCTAGCACCTACATCACTAGAATATTTATCTTTATTACTAAGCATGGTTTGTTGTAGTTGCTAAAATAACATACACAGTTGTTATTAAAAAAAAAACCCGACAACAACATTATCAAGTTGTATATTTCTTACAGCAAATTGTCGACCGATTTCAGTGGAATCGGGTTCACGTGATTGTTCATATTCAGTAATAAGTCGTTCGATTCGACTACAAATACTATCATCATCAGAAGTATTCGTCATCTATCTGGAATAAGTAAAAAAACACAAAGGAACAATATATTCTTCAACTTATTCTCCTTTCATATCATGAGCATAAGAATCGAATCCATTTCCTCCTACTACTCCTCCCCCTCCATTAATGATTTCTTTTTGATGTTGTAAATGTTTCGAAAGTGTTTGAATGACTTTTGGTTGTATTAATTCATCGATTTCATAATCTAGAGACACTTCGTAGATTTCCATAATGCTCGTATCATAGATTGGTAAACCAAGTTGATTAAGTATTTGAATACAATTACTTAAACGTACGATGGTTTTTCGAACGTCAATACTGACGGCTTCAATATTTTTAACATAGCCACCTGTATCAACAATATTATTATCGAATGATGTTGATATTGGTGGACATATCCATATAGAACCATTACAACCACGTATCACCGATGCACCACATGGTAAACTGTGAAAATGATTTTTAGTACGTTTAACAAGTGAAGAACGAACATGTACTAATATGCCTTCACCTAATTTTCCATAACGTAAATTACGTGTTTGAAGTGCTAATGTACCATCTTGATAGATTTGTTGAATTTCAGCAGAAAATAAATCACCTTCCTAGATAAGAAAATTAAAATTTACATTCACAACAAAAGCAAATTAGTAATATTCGAAAAGCCACGCAGACGCCAAATAACATGCATACGTGTTTGTAGAATCTATTCTAAGCACATCTAGATTTCCATATCTATAGGAAGATATGATTTCACCGTTTGTTGATTATATCTTTTTTCTCACTGAGGAATCCTAATATTGATTCTCACATGGGATAGATTTCAAATTAACATGCACTTTCATATTTGCACTCTTAGTATCGAATAGACAACATGTAAGAAAAGAGAGAGAGAAAGAGGGAATCAATAGATGTTGCGATATTTAAATCAGATGTGTACCATTTGTATTAAAATAACAGGTACTGCATAAAGTACGACATATTTTAGTTGTCGATTGCATTAGCTGTTTGCTTGATTAGTTTGATATTTCACTTAGACAATATGCATAAGACAATTTCAACAAAATCTACTAACGCAAAATTTTCAAAGAGTACATCTTTTTCAATTACGTGTGTTGATTGTTAGCTGCTATCACGAATTCGATCTTTAGAATTTTATTAAGAAAAAATTTTTCTATCGAAAAGAAAATGATCATACTTAACATAAATCTCTCGATCACATCTTTCAGTTTAATTTTGATTATGACAAAATACAAGGTCTATGCTTTTTGAAATATTTATGCAAACTTTGAATTGTACATGGGTTTGTGTTGTTGTGTGTCAATCAAAATTTAACGTACGTACTGAACAGACTAGTAAACGTATAAATTTACTATCTATTTAGGCGTTTACAAATGTTCAGTATAATTAGTGAAAAAATGATAACATAGAGTATATACGAGAGATTGAAAATGTGTGTGACATAGGTTTGAATTTAACTAATATGGGATAAAGAATAGAATTTTTCGAGTAAGTGTATGTTTTATGTATTCGTGTGAATGTTAATTATTGTTATCAAGAATTTTGAAAAAGAAATTGATCAATTTCTTTTAAGGAGCTAGATAAGGTGACTTGAGTAGAATTTCTCCGATGAAAGTTACTTGAAATGTTTACATTAAGAAAAACAGTAAAACGTAGAAAATTTTACAACAGAAAGTACGAAATTAAAAAAGAACAGGAATGAGAAACCTTCGACCTCATCGACTTGCATTCAATTAATAGAATACCCCGAAAGCGGTAAACATGAAAAAAACATTAAACTTTTCAATAACAAGAAAAGAAAAATGTTTCTAGGGTCTCCTGTTGATTGAATACAGTTCTAGAAAGGATTCGAATACATCTTCATTTAGCTTCATTGTACGAACGTTCTTCGTGTAATCTCTCCATTAATGGCATGAGACCGAGGGAAAAAAGCACTTGATTTGCTTCTGTTTTCATGAAAAAATTATTTAAAACGAATATTTCACCAAGACGCAAACTAGATAGGAATACTTCGACTGTAGTATAATCAACGAATCATATCAAAGTAAATCATTGATAATAGAGAATGCTATCTTTCTATTTCGTCTATTTCATTGAAAAATTATGAATTGTATTGATTTTCAAATATTTTTAATTAATTATTACATCTAATCAGACAATTGTCTTGGTCATAAATTATTCATATATGTATGTTTACTAGTCCTTAGTGAACTCCAGTGTTAAAAAGTCGGATGATAAAAGTTTCGAAGAAAAATGTTGCACGCACTCTAAGACATGATAACATATGTTTCATGTTTAGAAAATCTTACCCCCTTACTGATTATTCTCTGCTCTTATCTGAGGAGACAATCTTGGTAGGTGATAAACTGCTTGCATGAAAAATGTTATCACTATAAGTAGGCTTTATCGGTATTAGAAGGAAATGACAATCGAAATCAACTTTCGATTTTGCGTACAAAGAAAAATTTTGGACTTTCCAAAAACAAAATTGAGTATTATCGTATATTTACCTTTAAATATTGTCGCATATTTCTTTCGTCATCTTCCATTCGTCGTCGACTTTCTCCACCTGGTAAATTAACTGATGCTAACGGTAAATAAGCATCTAAACGTGATTGTATGTCAACAATCCAACGAGTTTGATCAACTTTAAGCACACGTCCAATAACAACATGTCCAACTTCACCCAAGTAGCGTGCATTTTCAACTGATTCAACGCATAACAATCGATCAACTTTGTTAACAACACCGGCAATCGATGCTTTCAAATAAGATTTGTTGGAATCCAAATATGTTCCATGGCCTCTCATAAAATTTGACGTATCATCTGTAAGAATTTTACCAGGAACAACCAATTGTTTTGGTACTGATGAATCCATCGTTGATGTGGCCATAGATATGAATCTTTTCCTATTAAATAATCAATTAAATTAAATATTGAATCAGAGAAAACGAATATTCAGCAAGAGAATCATAGAAGCCGGAAAGAAAAGTCACACATGTGAGTACAAAAATAAATATATCAACAAATTTCCATTGGTTACAATGTTAAATCAATGATATTCTATGTCATTACAGAAACATAGCTTTAAATCTCTATCTCTGTTTTTAAATTATGCTTAAAAACTGAAAAATGACTTTTAAAAGTAGTTATTCATTAACATATCTATCCCAATGTCTAGTAATGACATCTATTCATACATCTGTTCTCGTGCATGTGATAGATATAGTCTAGGATTTTTATTGAAAAAATAATATTTCATAAAATGTCTATTAACATTACTTACGGTACCTCTCCCATTGTTGTTATTCGAACTAGAAACAAGAAGTCATGAGTTAATTTTAAAACTTTTTTGTTTATTTCTAATCCTATATGATAGACACTATTTTAGTCGAACCAGTGACGTTACATAGAATGTATGCGTCGTAGGTTACGTTTACGCTGATGAATATGAATATGCAAAACCAATACGTTGAGTACTATTTTTGAATTCTATTAATATGAGTAAATTAATTGTAAAATGTTTGAATTCTTTACTTTGCTCAGTAAAATTTTATTAATACTCGGATACAAATAAGGTCAATTATATCTCTCATCTATGTGATTCCATGTACAGTGAGATTTTTCATACATCATCAAATAGCATGACACACACGTAAGAAGTATATTTTTCAGTATAAAAAAATGTATTATTTTTTTTTAAAAAGAAAAATATAATGGGCACTCATCAATAATAAATATATAAATGTATATATATGTATATAATACAAGTTATTATTTCAAGAAAAAAAAACAAACTAAACATTTTTCGAAAAGTAAAATAGAAAATAAAAAGCAAATGCGCGATAGCTTTTTTTAATAATGTTCACGTGGCACAATTACATTAGCTATTGGCATATTTGAACGATTGTTTACTGTTGAACCATGAGCTAATGAAAAATGAAAAATGAAATAGAAACATTAGCAATACTTATTGGATCCAAATACTTACAAATTGATCGTTTTTTTGGAGGATTTTTTGCCGTACGATTATTTATCGTTGTGTAAAATGGATCTAGAATATTAACTTAGCTATGTTAGAACGAAAAGTCAAAGGATCTATAAATTACCATTAGTTACAGTATCAGGAGAAAATGAATTTGTCCTATAAAAATCAGCGCCTCGATTTCGAGACACCGCTGGATCATTGATTGTGACAGTTTTCTTTGGTTTAACGCCAGTTATTTCAAGACCGAATGCACTAGCAGTATTTTCTTTCGATACAACGGGGTCGTTGGAAAACACAGAACCTACATCGAATTAAGAAGAAAAAGAATATTTCAACTCTGTTTCTATGGTTTCTGATAAGACATTTTTACCAATGTCTTCCATTAATTCTTTATGATGAAGATTAGCTCTTCTTTGTGCTGCCCGCGCAGCGATTTCTTGCGTTTGTTTTCTCAGTTTAGCTTTACTTTGAACATTGTTCGTTGGAAACAATGTTGATGGTTCAACTGAAGAATCATTCGGTGGTGATGTTGTATGAACTTTACGACGAACAGCACCACCACCACCGGTGGTGCTTGTCGTATCGATTAGGTTTAACGGTACATCAACGCTGTCAGAACTTAAACTAATAAGAGAATTTCCCTTGGTTAATTGGGGCTTCAAAGATGGTTCAAAATTAAAATGTGAATATGCTATCGGTTTATTCGTTGTCGAGGATAAATCTTGTCCTTGTTCATTAGTATTTGAATCATTGTTAACACGTGTAAATAGATCATGATCAGATAGCGTTCGATGCGAAATTATTGTTGATAATGGTGGATTATTACGTCGAACTATACTATTGGGCAAATGAAAGCTAGTGACCGATGTCGATGCACTTGTTAAATCTTCTTCAGCTATCTGAGATAGAAAAGGAAATGTTAATACTGCTGATGGTTTACCATTTGCACCTGTTACTGTACGTGGCGAATGATCTAAACATGTTATTAAACGAAATGATGCATGAAATCAAAGAAAGCAATCAGTGACAAAAAGAAAACAGCAAAATACATACTCTTTAGGTCATGAATCAGTTGACCTTCATCAATATCTCGCGAGTAGAGTTGATAAAGTTCTTCAAGATCGCTGGGAACCAATATTTGATTATCTAGGAAACAATTTTTTCATTGTAGAATTCCAAAATTTCAAAAGAACTCGTAACTGTCATTAGCAAATCATATTAAATTTCATGTTGTAGGTAAAAATATTTTTTTACATATTTCATTGTACTAAAATAAATTTTCTCGAGTGCATATGCATACATTATACACTTGTCTTTTCTCTCTTTTGAATATGAACACCCTGTGTACTTTTTTTTCTCGTTACAAATAATAATCGGCTTGATGTGTTCTTTTTGTTTTTTACATTTATGTTGAAACTCCACAAACAAAAAAGAACAAACGACCTATGGATGTTTTTTTTCTCCTTTTACCTTGAATAAGTCGTCTTTGTTGGTAAATTAATGTGTCACATAAACTTCGATGTTGTGACATGCGTAATAATTGTAAATCTTTATGTTTAATTGAATAATCTCGTGCAAATATTTCAGCTTGTAATTCTATCGTCTTCATTTCATATTCGAAATTTTGTGATAATAATTTTAATAATTCTCGTTGTTCGTGACTATTCATTTTTTTCGTTACTTTCTAAAAAAAGAAAAGGAAAATATGAAAATCTTTATTGCTGAATATTTCTCTTACGAGTTTTCGTCATACTAACTTCAAGTAAACGACGTGCATCAGCTTTAGATGTTTCGAATTCTTTTAATTGAAGTTTACGTTGTTTTTCTAGTTTTGCTCGTTCTTGTTCAAGCACACGTAGTTCAGCACGAGCTCGTTGTGCGGTATTTTCCGATGCCACATTATCAGCCATTGCTTCTTCAGGAGATTTCTTACTATTTCGTGGACTATTCTCTTTATTGGATTCATGGCTGTGAAAGAAGAACAGATACATTTTTCTTAATTTTAGACATTTTTTCTCTATCATTTTTTTAATATTACTGTTCGATAATTGATTCATTACGCGTACATTCATGGATTACATCCATAAGGCCACTATCAATTTCTAATAAGCCTCGTCTTGCTTCAATCTGTTTACGATAAGTTTGAAGAATATTTTCTTTCAATTTTAAGCCTTCTTCAACACGAAGACGTTCAGTTGTATTTGAATCTATTTAGAGAAAGGCTTATATATGAATAGAAACACTTTAGTCTGACAAGTAAATATTCTTGGCTATGAATCTAGACAATTATTTAATCACTGTTTTTCTAAATAAATAAGAACCGCAGACGATTTCCCAGTACATTTTCTTTGCCTCGATTGGTGCATGTCTTTTCAATAGAAATAACTATCATTATAGGATATGCGTTTGATGATGGGAAAACAGACGTAGTTCTGATTATAGCGTTAGGTAAATCTTAGGAAAACTAGTTTTCATTTTCTTTCTGACGTTATTTTAAAGTGAAAGCAGTATAAAAAAATTGAATGGAATATTATTGGAAAGGGAAAATTTCGAAGTCGACTCAAGAAAATAAACCACATGAAACTTATTCAATCTAATCTTCGACTGATTTTAAAACATACCACTAAGCCGACTAAATCGAGCTTCATTCGTTGTTGTTAAACGTATTTCAAGTTCATCTCGTTGTTCACGTAACAATTGAACTTGACTACGTAGATCTTGTATTATTTGTTGATATTGTGCTATATGATAAGATACATCGATAACATTTCGACGTATCTAGACGAGAAACGAATACCGCTCGATTTTGTTAATCGTTTGATTAAAAACTAAAAGAACTAATGAGCGCATTGACTCACTTTTGTTTTAATATATTTTGCTCGATCGGCATAATTAAGTGTATTACGTGATTCTTCAAAATGTACTGATGCAGGTGAAATATGTGCAATCATAACTGTACGAGAATTTCCTCCCAGAGAATCTTTTAATATACGTGTTAGTTTACTATCACGATAGTTAACATATTTTGTATTTCCTTTTTCACCTAAATTTAACATAGAATTCTAGCATATTGATTACGACATAGTTTTATACTTACTTAAAGCATTTATACAATTGCCCAAAGCGAGTAATGAACGATTGATATGAGCACCTTAATGAAATCAAACGAATGACAATGCATTTTGTTTTTGTAAATTCAAGTTTATTATCAATTTTTCTATTTATCTTTATAATAAAAATAGAAGTTGGTTTTTGCTTCTGGATTTTTAATTAAAAACAAAATCAAATTTTGCTAAGAAAAAATAAATTATTTCTTTTCTAATTTTTCCTATCTCAAACATAAATTAGTTGTTAGGTTTCAAAATACATGCATACCTTCCATCATTCTTCTACCAGTATTTTGAGTTTGCGCTGCTCGTTCTGAACCAGCCAAATCAATCATATAAAGTTTAGCTTGAAAATTAGAACAGAAAAAACTGTCGTTTAAAATAGACAATCACTTCAAGTTATTTTACCGAATCGAACTTGTTCTGTATGTGAACGTGTTATTTCACGTTGTTTAATGTTAACTTGTAGTACAGCATGTGAACGTGACGATGTCTTATTAGCTTTTGTTGGTTCTTGTGTTCGTGCACGATTTCCCTTATGTAACATGTCCATAACTTCTTCTGGAGTTTTAGCAGTAAGTTCACTAAGACCAGCAACCTGTATTGTACCTTTGGCATCTTCACGTAATTCAAGAAATGTCGACGACGGTGCAAGTAAATCACGTATTAATTCATTATAGATTTCTAAATAGGACATTGACACTTGATATTCTCGTTGACCTTCAAATTTTTTTATCTCAACAAATAAATCATGCAGTGTCCGATACATAACACCGGGGTTATTTTCTGTGCCCAACATAGTGTAGGTTTTACCGGCTCCTGATTTACAAAAAAATATCAAAAGAGACAACAAAACAAGAATTAATTTCTATTGTCATTCAAATTTGATTATTTTATTTTTACTTACCGGTTGCTCCATAGGCAAATACAGTTGCATTATAACCTTCCAAAACACTTCCCAAGAGGATTTTTGCTGTTGCTGCATAAACTTCTTGTTGTCCAGCTCTAGCATCAGATACAACATCAAACATATATTTTCGTTCACGCGATCGATTGGCACGTAGAATATCATCATGATCTTCATCTGGATCAAGTAGCACAACCATCTAGAAGCAGAAAAGTAGTTATTGTTTTCTTTTTAAATTCGAATGAAGAAAAATAAAAATAACAAATTAATGATGCATACATTTTCTTCGGCAACTTTGTGCGCGATAATGGTATCACTATGAAGAATTTCCTCTTCTGTCATTGGTCGAATACGACAGGCGACCTTGATAGAATACAAGAATCTCATACTTAGAATGAGAGAGAAAATATAAAACATCAAAATACATACGACGATCTGCTGTTCACCAGTTGGTAGTACGAGTAAAGGTGTTCCAGCACCTCCATTTTCTTTTAATTGATTTGTCATTGTACGCAATAATATACTTTAACTATCCTGTATCTAATATCATGTGCAGAAAGAAGAAAAGGTTTCTTTTTCTAAAACAAAAAACAAAACACAAGGTAATTCTCTATTTTCTTTTTCTTTCGTAAGACTTTATCTACGAATTGTTGTCCATATGAAACAAATTCATTCATCAATTTATACTCTCCGTCCTGATAAATATGTGTAGTAAAAAAAAACACTTATGAACGTTTACCATTCAAAACAAATATATAATGACAATGTGTGGTATGAACTTCCACATAGATTCTCATGTACTCTAGCACAAACTGTCTAGCTTACCATTCTTACCTTATCTTCTTCTCTTTTTTTTCTTTCGTCTGTGAGGAAGCACAGAGAAAAAAAGAAAAAGAAAAAGAGAATATGAAAAAAAGTAGAACGAGAGAACTTTCTTTTAAACCCAAACAAATGCACACACGGAAAAACAATTAAATTAAAAGAAAAGGAGAGAAACGAAAGAATGCAAAAAAAATGGCATTGTCATACATTACTAGGATATTCTTTTTCTTTCTTGTAAAATCAGAATTACTATTACTGTTTGGCTGGAAAATTGAAGAAAAAAAAAAGAGTTTTGTAATATGTTTATAGTCACCTTCTTGTCGCCGTCGATGTCGACAACATTATAAGAGCATTAAAGAAACTGAAGAAAAAGAGAATATTGAGAGGAGAACGACGACGTCTGGCTGTAATGGCAGCAACGATTTTGATTACATTTTAATTCGAAACAAATAGAAAAGAATTTCTATGGATTCGTGTGTTGTGTGTTTGACTATTGCCGAGTCAATGTTTTTTTTTCCTCTTATGAAAAATGAAAATCATCTTTTAAAAGAAAACAAGCATGTAAATTCATCAGTTTTATAAACAATCGCCATTTTAACTGATCTGGATCCTTTCTAATATTCTCTTCGTTCATACTGTGTTTCTATGCATAATTTTTTCACTGAGATCCATGCGAATTCATTCTTCATCAAGTAATATGACACATGTCGAAAAAGAACACTGAATAGAATTCGATTAGTCATAGTTACTATTGTTTATTTACAATCAAAACGTCATACGAAGAAACAGAAAGTGAAACTTAATTTGTGTGATGTGTTCGCAATCATGAATGTACTGTATAGTATATAAATCAAAAAGTGAAAAAAAACAGATACCGTATTAACTGTTCTTGTTTTGTTAACACATATGTGATTATCGACCGTTCGTAAACAAATTCTTAATTATAACTGATTTCGAACATTGAAGTCAAATACACTGTAGTGAGGACAAAAAGTAATGCCCATAAAATCAAATTTGTTTGAAAAGTAAATAATTCAATTTTTTTCTAAAACATTACGGAAGCAAAAAGGAACTCCTAGTACACAAATATTATTACGTCGTACGTCATCTCGCATTAGTGTTCAAAATATATTCTAAGAATGAAAGAGATTATGCAGTAAATAGTTTTTAATACTCGTAATGTTAGATGTAGTGGCAATAGAAGAAAATAGAAAATAAGACACTCATCTTTCGCTACTAATTTCTTTAATGATTGATATAAGAGAAGATTTTATCTGTCACCGGTGTCTACTCCTAATGTACAAATATATAACAGTGACATTTCCTGTTTAGTCTTACCTCGATATGTGTCAAAGAAAAGAAAGTAGTGGTTTGAAAAATGATTATTTCTTTTTTATTACAACGAAGAAAGTCCCCTTTATTAGAAACGCTGTCTAGCACACTCAAGAACAATATAATGGTTAAACAAAAGTTTTGTGTCATTGCCATACGTTCAACGGTTAAGAAAGAATTGTAAACGTTACTCTTAATCATACCTCATGAATGAATTCTAAGCAAACCGATGGTTTGAACCACCAAAGAAAAGTGTCAAGTATTGAAATAGCCAATTTGCCACCATCAGAACAAAATAAATCGAGAGTTGCATTTTAAACATTCTCGAACTGTTAGATCATTACTTTTAAAAGACATTTCACGTAATGTTGCATTCATATACTCTGTACGTATATGTCAACGTTTCAATTGAAAAATTCTCGGAACTAAGAGAAAAAATTTAAAATAAGCTTTGCAGACATTCCGTCACTATAGGCACAGCTTGAGACATTCTTGCACATGCCTCATCAATCTTCACATTGACTCACACGTTTATTCAAGAAATTGATTTCGATATATATATATAATATCAGTAAGGGTCCTTCGCACGCACACAAATTTTAAGAAAGTTCTTTCTATTAAAGAGTCAAGAGTCTTATTTGATTTCTTTTATAATGAATAAAAGAAATGAGAAGAAATCCATCAAAAACTATGCACGACTAGTTAATTTATTCGAATGTTCGTCATATAAAAATACGTATTAATATTCTTTGATTCGATCCGAATGTTCTCGTAAACTACTCGTGCTAATAGAGCTTTAAACCATGACGAGAAATGAATCATATTAATCAAGCATGATTTTAAAATACTTTATATTTAGAAACTAATAATAATAAGACTAACGCATGAACTAAATAAATATCTGTTCATGATTTTTTCATCATGCAATATGGTAAACATTAATAATGAGGACTGGTTTGGATTGTTCGAGAATTTTTAATATTTGCAGTGGAAAAAAGAAACATCGTAATTCATACAACAAATAAACAATATTATTTTGAATGACTTTATTAATTTACATTTGGGAAGTAATACTAGTGTTCCATCTTGAATTTTAATGTAAATTATGTTTTCTTCATAGCACTATTGTGAAACGAGTACATAATATATATTTCATCGAAGAAAATCTTCTGATTTAGGTTTTTTTCTTCTTATTCAATAAAACATCAACATAATTTATTCTTTTGAACATAAACATTAGCAACGTAAAATAAAAGAACTCCTATAGATTTATACTTCAATGATGTTTGAGTAAGGTAAATAGGATGTCAAAGACGAATCAATAACAGGTCATTTCATCTTTATTAGCTTAAAATTTCAGGGACCTGTTTTTTTTCTTTTTAAATCACTTTCACATACGAATATTTTATTTTTCTAATCGTAAGAACAAACAATCAACACAAAGAAACAAAACATAAGAACACATAAATGATTATATCTATTCTATCGAAAAATCACATAAAATAAACTAGATTGAATCTTTTCGATTAAAGATTTGATCGATATTCAATTTTACCAAGTATGGTTGTATAAGCCGTTGGACGAGGTGGAACAGGCGGAGCTTTTGCTGATAGATTTTTATCATTCTTTATTGGACTAGATGATAATCGTTTCTCTTGAATTTTCGTCGCTTCAATAAAATTATTATCAGTCAGAGGAATTGAATGTTGTCGATGTAAATAATTGACTCGTTTACACCAATACCATAGACCGATACCAATCACAAATGTTATAAAAATCAAGGCCAACGTTGATAAAATAATGAAATTCCAATTGTATTCAAATGAAAAGACATGTTGATGTAATGATGAAATGAACGATGATCCATTCGTTGAACTTAAACGAAAGAAAGAAAGAAAGAAAAACAACACAACGATAATCCATCGTTTTTATTTTCTGCCTACTTTGTATGATAATTCCTATCGTTTACTAAAACAGGTGGTGTCACTATTCTATTGATAGAATCAACATCAGTCGTATTATTGACTTGACTAGATTCAATTAATGACATACGTGTAGAAAAATTTTGTTCTCGTTCAACGATTTTTCGAATGAAACGCATGATCTCTACGTCTTTAAAATGAAATGAATTTGTACATGTTTCAAATATATAATCTTAACGATTGAAACAATCACGTGGTGATTTTATCATTGTCATTTTTCTCTGTTCGTCGCTTCACACAACACACATCGAATATCACACCAATATGATTCTTTATATCGTTCAAATAATGTAATTGATTCGTTTTGTGATAAAACAGCAAGAGAAAAAGAAACTGCAGACGGCTTGTCTAAGCGTAAAAGAACCTTGAAAAGGAATTATGAATTCAACAGGCTCCATTCCATTGAATATATGAATAAAATATATTGTGTAAGATGCAAACAGTTATAATTTTTCACTTTTTCAAATTCAACATATATCATTTAATCTAATCATTAAGAAATCTATATACAATGCTTCACATTTTTCTTTTCCTAATGGTTTAAAACGATTTTGTATGCATACATAAAGGATTAAACAACAGGGTCATATTTCGTAGTAACAAACATTTTCATATCGTCTGTTTTTTATTTGTAATAATCAAACTCAATAATACAGAAGCTAGCCGATAAAAATATCTTCAATCAAAATCAATATTTCGTATTTTACTGTCATCAGTTAGCTTGATCTTATCATCTGTAGATAAAGTTGAAAAAAATATATATTTTAGATACTTCGAGTGAACACAGTGTTTAGTCTAGAATTTCAATGCAGAAAAGGTTTTATGTAAAATATTCCTCTTTGAATTAAACACAATCAGTCCTACTCATGTATAGAGCTACCATGTGACAAGCTAGGCCAAAGCTAATGGCATTGAGTGCAGTATGATGCTAAGTGTTCTACAGATCAGTGACAAGTAATAGCTTTTTCTAGAAGTTAATCGACGCAATGCTCTTGGTAATATCTCTGTTTATTATTATTATAGGACTCACATGCCATTACTGAAGAAGAAAATGACATGTCGAGAAATTATATGATATACTTTGCATTTGTGCTCTTGAAAAAATTCGATAGTCCAATGTGAACATTTTTTCTCTTTAGTGAGACATATTCGTGTTTTATTTCCGTCTTCTCATTCTATTGTCTCTGTAAATTTTCTTCTATCTACAGCATTACCATACATCACTAGCGTTATTATGATTGATTTTTTTCTATTTCAATACATGCATCGTTTCCTAGAAGAGAATTGATTAAATGTAATAGATCTAAAATTGTGGACATGTTCATTGATCTGTCGGCTAGATCACGTGTTGCCTTTTGAGTTTGTAGCATGAACTACATACTAGTGAGACCAGGAATAGGGGCCTGCTGACAGTAACAGAGTTTTTGTAACAGAGTTTGTAAAAATGAAAGACGAAATACTTTTAACCAGGAATCATCCTTTATCATTCTCATCATGTTTCATAAAAAAGAGTAGTTGATGAAGTCTATGTCAGTATTTGAAGATAAATAATAAAATACTGCAGATGATGATATGCTTGTTCTAGAAAATCTCTTTCATAAATACTAATACTTACAGAAAACAGTTTTCTGTATCGTTCCAAATGACAATCAGAAATCTTTTTAAGCTTAGTAAGAACCGAAACTAAAGGAATAAATGCGTTTATTTCCAGATACACTATTCATATTTGGTTCAACTTTAAGCTTCTCGATAATAAATTATTAAGAAGGAAATGATTACATTGTGATAAACAAAGCGGCAGAACTGAACTTCATCTGAAGAATATGGGACTAGACGACTCAAATTTGGACTCCTATCCAAGTATTTTATATTAATTCAAATATCTAGGTGATTGTTGAAGTCGATTTTGAATAATGTAGGTGATAGAATCGAATTTTCAATCATATGATTCAATATCACTATAGTTCTACGATAGCTAGCAATGAAGGATTTTTCGTTTGCTTCACTTCCAATTCATTTTTTCAATGATGAGCTGAAAATGATTGCATTAAATATTCTAGAAAATCGCAAGCTAAATATTTATTATTTTCGAGATTTATCTTCTTGAAGAGGATAACTTATCTTTCTGTCTTGAAGAGAAAATATTCTTGGACATGAAATTTTCTATCCAAACTCCTAGATAGACTTTTGTTATCACACCAACAATCATGAGAAGAAATTGAAGCCAATCTTGTATTTATAACTTATATAGTTCATATAAGATAGCTTCTGCGTTAATATAATCTTCTTTAAATACGTCACGCTCCCTTCCTAGTCAGAATCTCATGTTTGGCACAATCGACAGTAGTAAAATTTCAACAATCTTCCTTTGGATTTTCTAAACGATCCATCAAGTAACAAAACTCTGATAATGTTAATCATAGATCGAATATTGCAAGATCAACAGATTTTCCCTTGAGTCATAATTTGTTTTTCTATATTTGAATCTATGGGTGAATCCACCGTGTTCCTACCCCTTTTGAGAAACTGTTTTTCGCGTTTTTCGTACTCCAGTTAGACGGGACATAAACAAGAATGACTGGAGCGAATAATTAAAACTTTTTACAAGTTAAAAGTAGAGAGATCCAGCTTTTTTTAAAGAATAGCTCATCACATATGGGCATTTGACTCCAGTGGCGAATCCAGGATTTTCGAGAGGGGGTGGCGATTTCTAAATTTTTTTCAAACTTGCTAGTATGAATTTTGTGAAGTATTTAAAAGTGTATGCCTTATCTTTCGAATTCTTAATTTCATTTTATATAGTAAATCCCTAAATTCATGAAAACAAAACAATTGTTTTTCAGACAAATTTCCACAATAAACTAAAAAGCCAGTCGAAGATTGGATTTTGCAAATTCATCAATCAATGCATCAATATTTATAGCCATATTTCGAGAAATATACATCATTGCTAAGCAATTAAGCCTTGTTTCAGACATAGTCGAGTGTAAATAAGTCTTCAGTAACTTGAGGACAAAGAATGATCGCTCTGTAGTCGCTGTTGTCACTGGTAGAGTTGCAAAGA
>OENT01000148.1:0-15752 GCA_900239685.1 Rotaria macrura
TTACGTTGTCACACACGCAATGCGTTTCAACACTAAATTAATTTGACTGTTAAAACGGAGGAATTCGGACATTTGTTGAAAGTTTAAATGTGAAAAAAATAGCAAAAAAACGCCCATTTTAACGCGTTATTTGCTTATTTTCGCCAGCTAGGGTAAGGGTCCAAATGTCGGATAGCAACCAGGAATCCGATGGAATTTCGTCAGATTAGAGAAACTCCGATAGAAACATGATCGGATTCGACAGACAGCCGATCGGATCCATTTGTCGGAATGATCCTCCTGGGATGATTATGCAGAAAAATTAAGGAACCTACGTGTTAGGGTTTGCGGGATATTTTGGTTTCTTTTCGACCACTATCAGTCATTTTCACTTTGGCAATTGAACTGTCTAGAGAACAATTTCGCACAATGATTCTTTATAACTGGAAAATTAGCTTGAATAGCAGAGAGAGCAATGTCGGTTTGGTGACCGCTTGGAATGATCAACACCTTCCGATCAAATAGTTCTCAATAGGTTTCATGAATATGAACGTGGAAAACTGGACCTCTCTGATTCACATCATTCGGGATGACTTCGCACTGCAGTAACCGATAAACTGATCGATGCTGTTCGATTAAAGATTGACGATGATCCGCATATGGCATATCAACAGATCGAGTATTCGTGGGTGATAAATTCGCCAGCAATATATTCAATCCTACACGATCATTTAATGTTACGGAAGGTCTGCGTACGATGGGTACCACATTCGCTCACCAATGATCCCAAAACGACTTCGGATTCAATAATGTCGCGAACCATTGAAACGATTCGAAGACTGACGATCTCGGCATGTTTTTGACATTGTTACTTCGGTGATGAATTATAGTTTCATCATTATGATCCTGAAACCAAAGAGCAACTCAAAACGCGGGTGTCAAAAGATGATCGTAACCCGACAAAAGCTCGAAGAAAGAAACGTTCAGGGAAACGAATGGTAGCAATTTTTTTCATGAAGCCCGGCTTTATCGAGTTAATGGCGTTGGAATCTAGTGCCTCAATCAGTGCACTATCGAATGTCACAAACTGCCTTTCTAGTGTCTTTGATGCTGCTGCACAGAGACGAGAGAAGACAGGACTCTGTGGGTTGATTTTGAATGATGATAATGCAGGACCCTATCGGGCTTGGATGACGACTGAATACTTGGCTGAAAATAGGGTGGAATCGTATCGAAATTACCCCATATTCGCCGGATTTGAATCCCTGCAACTTCTTTCTATTCCCGAGACTAAAGAATCAGCTGCGAGGAATTCAATTAACAACGACGAGGCGATGTTGGAAGTCATGGACCATGCAATTGGGTGTCTCACTAAAGAGGACTTTCAGGACTGTTTCGATGATTGCTTTTCTCGAATGCAAAAGTGTATTGATGTAGGTGGATAGTACTTTGAAAAAATATATTGACATTGATATCTAAATATCTTCTATGAAGGCTGGCGAAAAACTTCCCTTGTGTCCCACGTATAAGGGAATAAACAGAATCAACATCTACCCATGTACGTAGATGAAGTTCGAAAATGCTGTAAATATGGCACTATCATGTTGTGAATGAATCCTTGATACTTGAGCCTATGAATAAGACGACTATTTCTACAGAAATGAATAAGTATTCGTCGATATCTACTAAGATGTCTAGCTTCGAATTTGTCGCCTGTTTCGAGGATGAATTTTTGGCGCGTTTATTTCAGAAAAACAATCGGCGTTGTGCTCTTCGCTTTTCTAACTCGATATGAAATTTTTTTTCGAGATTGAAACATGAGCTACCTCGAACGAAGAAATCATCAGAAGGTTGGCACAGAGCTATTCAACCTGTGTGATCCCTGATCTATTTTCACGATAAACTTGCACATAAATTTTGTTTAGAACTCAGCACGAGAAAACCCATCAATCTTTGAATCTATTATAGACTTGAAATTAGAACAGCACTTGAATTCGATAATGGCTGCACAGTTGCAAGCTGGGATTGCTAAAATAAAAAAGCGAGCGGCATACGAGCCGTTGGATGAACAATTATAACTACTAGTTTTGTCTTTTCATTTGATACCAAGAGAATTGTATTTTACAAGAGCGCGAACTCCGTTCAATTTTTGATATAAATGTTAGCTCGACTAAAAAAAGTTATTTTCTTGTGCTTTTTCAATTATTCTTTAGATCAGACTCAACTGTCACGAGCTCAAATGTTGTGTCGCCGGTATTGACGTCTCTGAAGTATTTAAAATATTGTTAATAATAAAAAAACTGATCTGAAAAATCAATAAATTCGAAAATAATCGATATTGCTCATCCTGGCTTCTAAATAATAGGGTTCCATCGGGCCGATTGTTTCCGCACTTTTCCGTCCCGCTTCCCACGGAAATCGAAAACAAGGGAACGTTATTAAAAACTTGCCGCTTTCGAAAATTTGTTCTTTCTAGTTTTCTACTTTCTAGAATTTATTGAAGAAAACATTTATTAATTCCAAATAACTATTATATTATATAGTTAAGAAAAACAATCACAAATATCTGTTAAAACTTACCAGCACGGTATAATGTATTGAATACTAACGATAGATGAATATAAAAAGTACACAAGATCTAAATCGAAGAAAATCGATTCAATGATGGAATCAGCGTCCTGAATGCAATTCTGGAAGCATTTCTTTGTACACTTTGCTGTTGCCAACAAAATGTACGAGTTTTAATGAAACTAACTTTTATCAATCTACCAAACGTAAAATGAAGTTTAATTCATCGTAATGAATACAAATTTATACTAGCCGAACAAGGAGAGAGAGGGTAAATGGCACATTCATTCATTGCTTCGAAAAATATTGGCAACAGTTTTTCCTGCCCATGAATACTCTGGCGCTCCAATTTTCTCGACTTTGACGAAAAATGCGACATGGCAGAAAATTGTTAGACACATTTCCCCGATTCTAGAGAAACTTATCACAGAGATTTCCTCTAATCTGAAGAAATTTACATTCAAATTTTCTCGGAATTTAGGGAAATTCTTCTAATATATTTTTCTGAATTCAAATAAATCGAACTTTATGCGAGATTTTTTGACTGTCTTCAATTATCGGATCAACCCCCTTGTGCAGCTCATTTACACTACCATGAGTGAAAAATGTAAGGGAAGCCAGCATTCGATTCGAATACTTCCTGAACCGATTCGTCCCATGCATATTGTCACTTCTTGAACGTAGCGGGCCTGATAAAACCCGATGAGTACTAGCTAATGCTGTGGTCAAAACTTACGATGGCATGATCGCAAAAGAAATACCTATTAAAATATGATTTATCACCGTAGGACAAAAGTACACTTTTTATATTTTCTAAATATATTCGATGCCTCGTGTGTTTCATATTTGAAAGTTATATCATTTGAAGCAGCTCGGTGAGCTCTATCTAGTGCAGTGTTCGAATCTACCATATTAAAAACTCGTGAGCCTAAAATACTCAAAGCACCTGTAAAATTCTGGAATTTTGTGATACTTTGTCTACCGATTCACCCTATTACGTGTGCCAACGCCAAATTCGAATCCATTCGACTCAGATTTACGAGCTCTATCCATTGATGTGTCCTTTGATATGCATAAAAGAGGTAAATGAGAAACACCATATTCCTAAATGTAGTCAAGGTACATTAATCACGAATATCATCTTTCACAGATTGTATCCAACATACGGATCCCTCAAGGAAATAATTGCACATCATGCAGTTCAATAAGAAGTATCGATTGATGTATAATTTCATCAGATAACTACCGATGAATGAGTTATGGAACCCCAATCATGCTGACATTATATAATTGAAGTGCTTTTTCTTTTCCTTGAGTATTGGCGTGGGTACGCGTGCCAATCACGATTTATATCTCATCTGATCCGGCTCGATGAGTTCTATCGATTGATGTATACCTCGAGATCATTAGCATTACTATTCCATGAAGAGGCCTCTAATATTTAGTAACCTACACAAAAACATAATCTTTTTTTGCGATTGATTCACTTCACTAGGTGTGCCAGTGATGAGTCTTACATCATGCAATGCAGCTCGATCAGCTTTATCAAGTTAAATATCTTTTCCGTATAATTAGCACTATAGGATCGAAGCCAGAGTGTAGAGTTTGGATCCTGCGATATAGGTTACGGTTAGTTTTGTGTGACTTGTTCGTAACGAGATATCCTAATGATGCTCGGTGTAGCGTTCGTCAAAATAGCGTGAGTTGTTTCAGTTGATGTTTAATTTAGTATGATAAGAACTACTACAGCAGCAACAACAACACAACAAATAGTATTTGTCTTAAATAAGGAATAATTAGTTTACTGAGCTATTCATTTTGCGAGGTGTGGTAATCGTGATCCTGAGCACCACGCGTTTATGTATCGCTCAACGCGATTAGTCATCATTCATCTACTAAAGCAACCAAAGTATCTATGATATAGGTTCAAAGAAATTCAAGGTTGGAAAACATTTTTTAAAATCTTTTGTTGTTTCCAGAGACTGCATACTAGTTTAAACATTCCCGCTAGTGACATTCTTATTGTATGTAGAAATGGAATTGTAGGATTAATTTTAACTCTTCTGTATTATGACCTTGAAAAGCATGACTGGAAAACAGCGTCTAAGTCCCTAACGGTGAGGATTGCCATCTATTTAGATGGACGATCCTCCTTCTTCTTGTTCCTCTTTTTATATAGCTAATCAAAATGAGCATAATTTCATCTTTGTGTTCGTATGTATCACAAAATAGCTAGATATACTTTAAGCAAACTGCTAGTACCTACAAATATTTAATAGCTCATCTGGTCACATAACATCTGAACTGAATTATCAATCCACGCTACGATCACTAAATTATTCACTAACAAAATTTACAGAGGCTATCATTTATTTAGTATACTTTACAACGCCATTCGGCAGTGCATGGATGTAATTAACACAGTTGCATTCTATGAGATACATCAGATTGTCAACAACAAGGTAATGAAATCGCTCTGTAACGAATAAGTTTCAATTTAACATATCAAGGATATGAACTCATACTCTTGGTTTGGGATTACAAACTGTATAAAAATCATGCGCCTACCAGTACAACCAATCGAGATCATCAACATCCGATTTGTGCCACGACTGATATATCAATAGTGATCGGCTTTCAGAAAAGATGTGTCGTTCCAAATGTAGCATGGCTCTTCTATCCAAAGCCCTGTATAGTGTAGCAGGGCTAATCGTTTGATGGATCATCTATCGATGCAACTCACTTATTTCAAACTGCAGCAACATATGTCAGGATTCGTATACCGGTCATATTGAAGATTCCTAAACCGAATTTCCTAGAGACTCGTATGTTAAAGACATTTCATCTACTATTACAGATACATGCGGAATGATCTAGTTCAATGATAGCTCAATTGATAGAACATAGAAAGCTGTATCAACTTAGTCATCAATCATCCTTTACAAGCCCAACCAAGCGAAACTATCCATCCCAGAGGGATGATTTTCAATATGACATAGATGATTTTTTTGACGATTGCTCATGCAGTAGTGTTCATTATGTCAAGGAATACATCAATTGATAGAACTCATCGAGCCGGATCAGATGAGATATAAATCGTGATTGGCACGCGTACCCAGGTCAATACTCAAGGAAAAGAAAAAGCTCTTCAATTATATAATGTCAGCATGGTTGGGGTTCCATAACTCATTCATCGGTAGTTATCTGATGAGATTATACATCAATCGATACTTCTTATTGAACTGCATGATGTGCAATTATTTCCTTGAGGGATCCGTATGTTGGATACAATCTGTGAAAGATGATATTCGTGATTAATGCACCTTGACTACATTTAGGAATGGTGTTTCTCATTTAGCTCTTTTATGCATATCAAAGGACACATCAATGGATAGAGCTCGTAAATCTGAGTCGAATGAATTCGAATTTGGCGTTGGCACATGGAATAGCCCAGGTCGAACAAGCACGACCGTAAACGACCGTATACGGAGGAATACGGCAAAATACATGGTCCAGTATTAAGATCGTATATCTCCGTGTCGTATACGGAGAAATACGACGATATACGGAGAGAAAAACGATCGTTTACGGTCCTCGTATACAAAATCCGTAAACGGTTTCCGTATTCAACCGTATTTCTCTGTATACGATCGTATTTGCCCGTATACGATACGGCGATATACGACCGTAATACTGGATCATGTAAAACGCTAAAATGCGACCGTTTGCGGTCGTGCGGGGAGCGTATACGGTCGTTTACAGCGGTATACGAAGTCCGTAATCATCGACCTGGGAGGGTGAATCGGTAGACAAAGTATCACAAAGTTCCAGAATTTTACAGGTGCTTTGAGTATTTTAGGCTCACGAGTTTTTAATGTGGTAGATTCGAACACTGCACTAGATAGAGCTCACCGAGCTGCTTCAAATAATATAAGTTTCAAATAGGACACACACGAGGCATCGAATATATTTAGGACCCAGGCAGGGATAAAAATGCAAAATGGTATTAAAATGTGCTGAAATAATAATAATAACAATGATGATGCGAAACGGTCACAAATAATGCGCAAGAAATGGTTTCAGAAGTAGCACTATAACTGATAGTGCAGATTGCACTTTCTTGCCTTTTTTCTGCCATTTTCGCATCATCTTAATTATTATAACTTCAGGATAAAAAGAAGATACCGAAAAGAGTTTCTTTACAACTCTTATATGTTCTCAGAGAATTGTTTGATGCATCAGTGTACTTTAGTTATCATTGAACGCGTTTTAGCTAATACTAATTTTATTGCCGGTAAGTAGGTTCGACTAGATGAAGTTTTTGTAACGAAGCAGTGAATATACTGTACCATTGGACTAAACTTCCGAACGTCTGCAATAGTTGTCTTTTCTACTTGTATTAAATAAACTTGTATGCTTTTAACCAAGAAGTTTTTACTATCAGTAAAGTAAGGGATGTTGTTTCCCAGTTTATTTAAAGCACATGGAAGCTCAGTTTTTTCATAATTTATTTAAAAATGAACTAAATTAATTGTAATTTATAATTTAAATAAAATTAACAGGCAATAATTTCATTTTTTACTTATAAATCATTAAAAATATATTTATATTTTAAAATACAATTATTTTTTTAAAAGTTATATTTAATTAAGCACATTAGTGTCACTTTAATATATTTAATATATACATAATACCATAGTCAATCTATTTTAAATATAAATTATTCCCAAATATAGAAGTACGAGCCGGTTTCTGCAGGGTATTCGCGGATCCGATGGTGAGAATGGTGGACCTGGGTTATCATTTATATTTATCTTTTAGTATAAATTGTTCACATTTATGCTTATAAGTAAATCAGAACCAAAACTTAATAGTCATTGACACACCTAGTTGTAGTGCCACTATTTTCTTCCATATTGAGACATCAATTCGGCATTATTCTGATCGTGTTCAGGCAAAACGAAAGAAGCATGTTCTGAAACTATAAAAAAGCCTTCTTTCAGCGTTTGAACACGTTTTTAATATGAATGCTTTTCAGTTATATGGCTCAGTTGTAATGGTTCCTTCAAAAGGCGTTCTTTTCGATTCGAATTCTTTCATTACTAAAGCTTTCATCATCCTAGGGAGGTTGTGCCTTACTGCCATGTACGCTAGCGAAAGTTCAATTGTATAAAGAGCCCATTCTAGTCGATAAAAGGCGTTTCAGTTTGTCAAAAATCCATTCTTACTCGTTTCTTTCTGTAAATATTTTTCTATTGGTGAACTCTGGCCAATACGAATTTCTTCGAAACCAAGTATACTTTCGAGACTTTGATAACAGCGCGATTCCACTTTTTAAAAATTCTTTGAAATTAAGTTTAATTTTAATAGCCGTCCTACTAGGTCGACTGTGACGTATAGAAAAGAACGTGAGGAAGGTTGACGATGACGGTGTCAGTGCCAATCGATGAAAGATTCTCACATCCATATCGAAAAACTCGCTTTTTTGACGAAGACTCATTGAAAAACTTATCACTGTCAAACAGTTTTATCTTTTTCAATTATCCTAACCTGAAAGAATGTTCTTAATTCAATTACTGCAGAAATAAAAATCCAGAATTCAAATGAAATACGGAGATGTCATTTTGATTGGCCGAGAAGAGTTACAGAATTAATATGAAAATGGAAACAAAACAAAATTGTACACAAGGAATGGTAAAATGGTTCGCTTAACGATGGTAAAGCATTTTAATGGTAGTTTTCTCATTATTTCCCTGAAAGGGGAAATATGAAAAGTGTGCTTTTGTCCTACGGTGATAAATCATATTTTAAGAGGTATTTCTTTTGCGTTCATGCCATCGTAAGTTTTGATCACAGCATTAGCTAGTAATCATCGGGTTCTATCAGGGCCACTACGTTCAAGAAGTGACAATATTCATGGGACGAATCGGTTCAGGAAATATTCGAATCGAATGTTAATTTCCGTGAGATAATGAAACGGATAATTATTAGTTATCTTATTTCATAGCCAAGGATTTGAAAAACGAAATAAAATGGCAATAATACGAGGAAACGGACGTTATTTTTAATTTATTTTAATATTACGCATGAAATTGAATGCATTGAAAAAAGTTTCCGTTTTATCGATAGAGATGCCAATGTTTTGAGTTTCTCACCTAAAATCCAAGAAATTTTTATTTTCATTGTTGAATTGCTGGGCTAATAGGGAGCGTTATTTAGTGAAAAGTAGAGAAAACAAAGAATTCGCACAATAAACATGATTAAGAGGTCAAAATCTACTTTCAGATGCAGCTGGTATGGTTCTAGAACACAGATGTCCACAAGGTGACTTTTTGCATCCCTACCAACCTCGAGCGTTGTCCTGTCCAAACCTGTTGAAAAAAGAATAAATTTAAGACGCACCATTTTGCCCTGTTCAGTCCTCTGATCAGGCTAGGACAGGGTAACCAAGCCTCTGGGCATCACTATGATAGAATCAAAGTGAAACTTTTTAAAAATACACTGCATACTTTTCTTTTTTTAGTAATGCGTAAATCAGAGTGTTAATTAGCAATAACAGATGCTTTGTGAATTTTGTTTCTGCTTGTGACGATTGCTATTCGGAACGCTGAGTGCAACTATCAGGTGGATAATCGGCGAAAATGAAAGCTATTCACATAAAACGTGCATTGTATCCTTTGTCAGTAGATGGTCAATGTGGAATTTCTTTCATTCATGCTTTTGATAGCACTTGTGTTATATTGCAAAAACTCCGTATGTCACGAAAAGTTGATACCTGAAAATAAATTATTTTCAATGCGAAAAATGAAATAATAATAGGAGCTGTGAAAACCTTCCAGGAACAGGAAAGAGTTCAATTTTTCTGGAATGGGAATAAAAATTTCTTTTACGCGAATGGGAGCAGGTATGAGAAATGAGAACAAAGAAAATTTGCTGCTATAGTACCCTACCCTCTAAGACAATTCGTTTCAAATAGAACCTGCATGGCTTTACACACATCTCTCGCAAACCAGTTAAGATTCACGAGTAGGTTTCCAGGTACTTTAAGTATTTTTCGTAATAATTCTTAGGTTTCTGAAGTATCAGAAACCAAGTAGTTTTCAAAAATACTGATTGAAACTTGCTTAAAATTGTGGAATAATTTTTTCTTGGTATTGAGAACATAGTGGTATTGTCAGACACCAATGGTAACGGTCCGCTTGGAGTGCATTTTATGGGTGATATTTAACTCTCGCTCAATACTTTCTTTCATTCTTGGTTTTGCCATTGCTCTTTTGCCGTTGATTTTATGTCACTGTCTTTTCTCTTGTTTCGTTCTGATTTTCGCTTGCATATTTAAAAGTATGCCTTTTATGAGAACCATGTGATTGATGGTTTGAAGAAACAAAATAAAACTTAATGGTATCAGTTCTAGCTACTCTAGAAATCGTCACACTAATTTTGCTGGAAAAACCAAGTTGATATTCGAAAAGCTACTGAAACTACTTTTTTGACTTCCGACGTCTTTAGTCGGAAACTGAAAGAGTTTAAGAGCATTTTGAAGTTCAGAAACGTACCATGGGAAACCAAAGTTGACTTCCCAAGTACCCGTGTAAGATTCCATAATATAATCGAGAACTGGAACAATTAGTTTTGTCTACTTTTATAAAAGAACTCGCGATCAGATGAAGAACATTTTTAGAACGACAAGATGCGAAAAATTTTGTTTTTAATCTTTGCTCTGGATCATTAGTAGAGATTATTGGTTCAATAAAAGCTTTTAATATTCCCTATAAATTACTTAACTAAGTATTGTTGTAGCTTTGTATCGTTTCTCCTTGAAATCAGCGATCAATTCAATCTTCTAGGTGATGATCTTGCGTAACATATACACTTTTCAGAGATATGAATATGGGAGGGAAAGAATAATTATCGTTATTAATGTCGAAATTATATTGTATTTATGCACAGTTATAATAAAGGGGAATCGAACAACGTCTTTGATCGTACCTTTCAGCGTAATTGCGATTTCTTAGAACAGATTGTTTCGTTTCCTTTATATGAAGATATTCCAATAACCAAGGTAAAAGTAATTTCGATTTAAATAATTCAGAAAAACTAAGCACTTATTTGCTATTTTTTTAGATCAATGTAAATTGCATCTTCAATGTAAGCGTTTCACTTCTCTATGATAACCAATGCTATCTTTTCTCTTTTTTAGGTACTGCTTCAATAAATCTACAATGTACGCTATATATTCATTTAGAAAACTTAAGCAATTGTTTTCTTCTTTTTAGATGTAACGAAATCGAATTATTATGTAATATCTGTTCGTATATTTGAATAATAATATTTTGTTTTCTTCCTTTTCCAGCTACTTCTTCAACCGATCAATAAAATAAGTTGCAAATCAAATAAAAAAATAAACCGATTGTTTTCTTTCCTTTTAGATCAATGGAGATGAAATCCTGTACGTAAGCTTTGCTCCTTTATACGAAAACTAAATGAATTCGTTCCGTTTCTTTTATGTAAGACTTATATCAATGAACAAGGCAAGTCGTATTACCATAAAGAAAAGCTAATCGTTTTTTTCTTATCATATATTAAATGAAATTGGATTATTCGTGTACGTTTTGTTCCTGTATATGAGTACTACTGTTTTTTGTTCGTTTTTAGATATTGTTTCTATCGATGGATAACGTAAGTCTAATTTCTACTGAGAATAATCAATCAGTACCTTTCTTTCTTTATATGTATGATAACTAATATTTTCTTATGTTTGCTTTTAGATATGGTAATGAATGATGAATAGAAAAGTAGCATGAATACTATACTAGCTTTCAAAGAATCCGTTAGGTTGTATCGAAATGCCAGTTGGAAGATAGAGACTGGGTGAATCGTTGCATGTATCCCATTCTAGAATATCCCAGGGCTTCGAAATCGTGTACATTTTTTAATGAACCGTTTCAAATCTTGGGAACCTGCAATGGGTTTCCACGATGGACATCTGATGTGAAACGAATGGATATCTTGTGGGCTTCCGAAACATAGGAAACCCCCTAAAATGTTTCAGATGGCAACATAATCGGAAACCCTCTCTGTGTTGTGTGAGGACACCGTGTGTTGTTCAGGGAGAAGTAATTAAAATGTTCAACTATTGGAAATTTTTCATGAGAATGACTTCTCTTAGAGTTATTTTTGTATCATTTGTTTAGTAATTTGGTAACTATTAATTTCTAGTATTAAACCCCATTATAACTCCGTAGTCCTATCGATCTTCTGAAAACATGTGTCAAATGTACATTTGCGACACAAATTTTGACTCACAAGAATGTTTTTCAATTCTTAACTATACTCAATGTATGAGAACGAATGATTGACTCGATTCATGAATCATGCATCGATAGAAGGAAGAAGAAGAAGAGTTTTTTCCCATCATGAAAACTCAGCAAGCTATTTGCTAATTGCGAAGAAATTGGCTTTATGCAGTTTTTCGTCACTTCCATTAGAATATCGTGCAAGTATTAACCAAGTTCGTAATTAATTTTGCTTCACTTTAGATAATATGTTTTCATCGTATTTTGTATGATGTCAATATTTGAATGAAGGATGAACTTTCAATAACTAATCAGAATGGATCCCATCCAATATAAATATCTCAATGGAAGGGATATTGCTTGGTAATTGATATAATTTTTAAAAATCTGCAGATATCGAGTTGTACCAGTTCTTCATGCATATTACTACACTTTTTTTCTTCAAATGATATTGAATTTACAGTAATGCTCGAATGATTATCAGTGAAGTACGATGCCCATTAACAATAAGTAAAAATTCATTCACCGAACTCGTTCGATAAAATACCATATATGTAAATTCAAAGCACGACTAAACATTTTTATCAATCTGATTTTTATGTTGAAAGGCCGTATCAAGACAAGAAAAATAATGCGCATTAATTTCGAATTAAATCTATGAGAGTCTACACTTATAAGTATGATGCATCAATCAGAACTGAGGAAAGGCCACTATGATGTTGTTAGAATGAACAATTCTAGCATGTGCTCAACAAAAATCATTGCCTCTGTCTTTCTATAGTTAATTCATCGCGTTGAAAATTTTCTATCTATCGATGATGGAAGGCGACTTTATCGAGACACAGTCATGGTTCTAATTAGCTGATCAAGTTCTTTTTCGATTACTTCTGAAAAGTGCATTAAATCTGAATTAATTTTCGACCAATCACGTTTCTTAATTCAGCATTAACTTTTACCGTGTGGACAAGGCCAAATTCATCAAAATATTTTTTACCTAAAAACTTTTTATATCCACTATATGAATCGATAGAGGGCTGGCCAAGTAGAAATAATTTTCGAAAGAAAAGGGTAGAAAGAATTTTATAATGGCGAAGAAAGAATGTGTGATAAATATCGAATACTGACTAATGTATGTAGTATTTGTTTTTCGCCAATATCCTGCTGAATAACTGTTGAATTTCTTGATGTGTCCTTCAAAGAAGAACACCAATAATCTATGTTTTTGAGTAATTTAAATGTGAGAAAAAAGCTGTTGATAAGGTTGGATTTTGATGCCAGATATAAATGAACATTCTATTTAATATTTTCGCTACGATATTCAGAACAAAAATGTTTTTGCCCATTTAGTGTTTGTGTAGTTCGTCAAAAATATTCTATGAAAAGCGCATGATGAATGTAAGAGTATATAACTCTCTGATTTTTCTTCCTGAACACCTTATTTTGTGAGTAATATATGCGAGACAAACATTTGATAAGTATTTTTATTCTTATCTTTAATACGATGAGGATTCGAGAAGTGAAATATGATGTATTTCAAAGTAAAGGACGTAACTTGACTCTCAAGGTGCGAGTTGGCGGCGGAGGCGGCGGGGGAGGGGGCGGATCATATGGATATAAGGTAACAGATTTCTATCGTTCGAGTCGAATTTCAAAAGAAGTGGGTATCATATCCCTCCCTCCTTCTATTATTAATGTCCCTGTTAAAAAAAACAGAACATTTCGAGATTTTGATTCAGGTCAGAATGCCAACATTTCTCAATACACAATAATACAGGTTTCCTTTTTCTACAGGTCACAATATGTACATTGGAATTTATTTCCTACTCATTTTTTGCTCTATAAATAACATTCCACATAAAAACAGCTACTATAAATCAATCTTCCGAATTTAGTGTAATCAATTCCCTGTATGGCAGGTACTAACAAATTAAACAAAGCTCTTTGGACCAATTTAACCAGACTCAAATTATTAACCAAACCAGATGCGCCAGTCAAATTTATACTTGAACAATCTCCGTTTGATGACTATGAGAGAGAAGAAGAAGAAGGAATAAATTATATAGAGAAAGATAAATATGTCATTGTCGGAAGAATTTTTCCTGAATCCAGCATTTTCAATGAAGGTGCATTAAGAATTGAGCTAATAATAACATCAACTTATCCTTTACAAGCACCAGTAGTTCGATTTTTAACACCGATTTATCATCCAAATATATTGACTAATGGTAATGAAACGCGCGTTTAGAGTAATCAAACATAACAACAATCTTTTGTTTTATATCGATTTAGGTCAATTTTGCCATCAACTACTAAACAATGCTTCAAGATGGAAACCCGGAACAACTCTAGTCGAAGTTGTGAAAGCTGTTGTCAAACATGTTGATAACCCAGATGCAGATTATGCTTTTGATTTTGGTAGGAACTTGTGTGATTTGAAATTCTTCTGGAAAATGTTTTTCTCGTTTTAGACATTGGCAAAGAATATATGGAAAACAGAGAAGAATTCAATCGAAAGGCATTGGAAATAATGAAGAAAAACGCACTACCTCGTCAATGAACTCTATATTTGACATGAATATTTATTTATGTTGTATAAAATTTGAAATGGTAATTGGTTGAAAATATCCTTATTTATTTTTCTTTGAAAATCAACTGTGACAAATAAACTAAGCGTATTTTTTATTGTGATGATAAGAACGTACTTGTTGAAAGATTGGCCGAATTGCTTGATCTTATTTCCTAGATAGATAAAAGTTTATTAGGAATTGTACAAAGGGCATAAGTTAGCTTAATATATTTTGAAATTGGTTTTCTTCTTCTAAAGCTAAATCTATTTGCTAATGTAATTCGAAAATTTTCAAATATCGTTAAATAGATATTGGGAGACAAGGCAACAGTCATATATTATTTTTATTTAGAGATTATTTTTATTGGTTTACGCCGATGTGACTATTACAAAAATATCTCGCAATTACGATGAGTACATTGTTTTGGCGCTACTCTTTTAATTTTATTCATTCTACATCTAAAAAAATGATATTCTGCTGCTGACTAATTACGATATTGGTAAGAAAGCTGTTGTAAAATAATTCCTATTAAAGATTATGAGGTTTCAATGGATGGCTTGAAAAAAAGATTTTCTTCTATCACATTGATAGTTTCAATAGTGTTGGGAACTTTTTGCAAGTATGGATGGAGTTCATTGACGGAAAAAATATATTCGTAACTATAGCTCCCTAATCGTCAACCAATCATATATTAATCTCTATGTAGTATTAACCCAAAGTATCTTGACACTGTGTCTAACTACTTTAACTAATGAGAAAACCTTAGTGTAAGTAATTATTCATATGTCAATTGTAAAGCGCTGCATTTTTGACTCCTAATATTCTTTTATTCTTTATGATTCAGCAGCTTGTTAGGTTTTCTATCCAATACTAAGAAAAAATATATCATATATTTTATTTGTTCTAGAAAGAGAAATAACTACCACAAGCAACCTTTGTTGTAAAAATTCTCTTTTTCTGTTTGAAATGCTTTTGCAGTATTTGCATAATGCTGACAAATGAAGAACGAGACTCCATTTTCTCTCCATGTGTTTTCAATTTTGTACAGAGTCTGGGGGAATTCTTCCAAAAATTTTCATCACAGGCTTCTAAAACAAAACCATGTATAAAAAAATGTCATAGATATGGAAACAAAGGAGTTTGTTGCCGATGAATTACGAACAAATATTTTCATTAACTCGCAAAGATACAGCACAGGTTTTTTTGAATATTTTTCTTTTCATATTAATCTAAGAAGTGGATGAATAGCACAAGCTGTTCAAAATCATCTGTTTAGTTCACTATGAATACAGAAGACTACACTCTAACAATATAAGAGCTTCACCGAACCCCCCCCCCCCCC
>OENT01000148.1:15879-186462 GCA_900239685.1 Rotaria macrura
GGGGGGGGGGGGGGTTCGGTGAAGCTCTTATATTGTTAGAGTGTATGTAGAGCAGTTTTATTTGGTATTCAGAAAAGGTTCATTTTTTATGTTTGCCAATTATATCAATAAAATATGTTCTTGCAGAGAACTGCACGCGAGGTCTGCTAAAAATAGCTCTGACGGTATCAACATGACAAGAGACGTTGAGAAAATATTGACAACGTGCTTTGTTTTAGCCGAGCGGATAAAAGTAATTTTATAAGTTGTTGATGTTGTATGGTTCTGATGTTATAATAATAGCATGCTTACTCTTCAATCTAAGAGATACATATGTGTAAGATCTTCCAGACTTTTAGATAT
This sequence comes from Rotaria macrura, assembly GCA_900239685.1. NCBI lineage: Eukaryota > Metazoa > Rotifera > Eurotatoria > Philodinida > Philodinidae > Rotaria > Rotaria macrura. Next base: position 16,222 of record OENT01000148.1, read on the forward strand.
CAATCTTTTCTTAAAAGCGTTCAGTCAGAATCTATGAAAACTCCAGGAAATAATAAACGATTCCAATAGCTATAGTTTGTATTGGGTCATCTTTAACATTCATCATTGCTGGTAAAAGTGCTGTTGATTTTATGATTTTCTTTTCATTTGGTTTCATTTGGTTCGTCTCTGGCCAAAGAATCACAGTAGTAAACAGCCGTTCCAGTTGACTTTTTGCAGTTTCGTATGTACCGTAATACGACCGTTTTCCAACGTGCCGTAAAAGACCGTATACGTTGCGCGCCAAAGTATCAAAATACGGTGATTTACGGTGGGAAATAAAAGTATACGATATCTTACATGCATTTCTACGGTCTTATCAGATCGTCGTAGTGCTCGTCGTCGGTTGTTTACGAGAATAATCTAGATGTTTATCCGATTTCGAATAATGTTATCAACAAACGCGCAACGTCCTAAATACCAGGTGTCGCCGAAAAACGTAGGATATAACTCAAATTACTTGAAACAAATTAATAATATAGAAAAATTAGCACCTGCATTTTCATGACGTTGAGGCAGATTAGATGCATCATTTGAAATAAATTTCATCTCTTCCTGTATTTACTTAAACGCTGATATATAAGATAATTTATTAATTAAATAATTAAGCAAGATAGGATAGATATTATACTTGATAAATATTAACAATAAAATATAATTACTGACGGTTCGAACTCAAAACGTTCTTCTATGGAGTGATATATTTGAATAAAATAAAATAAAGAAACTCGTCAATTGTATTTTGAATAGGGGTGGCACTTCAACTTTAAAAGTTAGAAAAAAGTGCTTGAAGTTTAAAGTTGACTTTAAACTTTAAGACTTAAAGTAAAGTTAAAGTGCCACCCCTAATTTTGAATCTTTTTTTTTCTTATATCTCTAGATTCCATTAAATACTGACACGAACGAAGAATGTTAACTTTTTACCTACCAGTTCTTACCTTCTTGTTCTTGCCCGTATTAAATGGAATCTAAAGACAAAAGAAAAACATAGATTCAAAACAACATTTACGAATTTGTTTATTATATTTTGTTCTTATGCATCACTCTGTAGAAGAAAGTTTTAAGTACGAAACGTCAGTAATTATCTTGTACTGTTAGTATTTATCAAGTATAATATTTATCTTATCTTGCTTTATCATTTAATTAATAAATTATCTTATGTATCAACATTTAAGTAAACACAGGAAGAGATAAAATTAATTTCAAATGATAACTCCTACACTGCACTGCATGAGTATATTACGAGTCATTTTTTCTTTTGAAAATTAGTTAGAACATAGGCAGTTGCATGAACTACTATATACGAATTACAACGTTATCCTTTTTGAATATAGCTCTTTTCCTATTATAATTGACTGTAGTGAAGTTACAGAAAACCGGTTTCAACAAACCCGGCACACATGATAAATATATCTGTGACTGTAAAAGCAACGTCTCTCTTAACGTTTACATTTATTAACTTTGAACAGTATTTCACAGTATACATAACATATGATACTCCAATAGCTTGGAAAAACTAATCAATGCAAATTTATTTTGTGTCGACGTTATATGAGAGATTCTGCATGTACAATTTTCTTAAAAGTCACTCGTATCCAAAGTGTAACTTTTCAGAGTGATTTTATTCTCCAAACCCTTTGAGGCGTTGGTGCACAATTATATTTTCTACAAAGTAGTTGAAAATGTGAATACCGTGAATGGATAAAGAGCCAAATCCATCTTGATCAAAATCCAATATATCATGCGCAACAGTCATGCCTCTTCTACTTATGATCTTCGCATAAGACCTGAAAGGCTCTGTGTCTCGGTGTATGGTTGGCAATAGACTTATTTTATAAAGTGAGTGGAGGGTTTAAGAAAATCGATTCATGACTAGTTGTTGTTTGTGAATGACTCCTCACTATATTATAGATGTGAAAAAGTTCGAAAAGAAAACGTATCATAAAGATAGACCCTATTTAATCTGTTCGATAGACAACAATTGGAATAAATCTTTATTAAAATTTTATTTAGTAATATTACTTAAGTAAAAATCTACTAAATATGGAATAAAACAAGACTGTACTTAAGTAAATTTACTCAGTTAAAAGCCCTAATAACTTCCTTTTCCAGCGAAGTTTTTTCCGTCGATGACACTTTGCTCTAGGATTCCAATTTCACCGAAAGAAATTTTCTTTGTTTCCAATATCGCCGCCAGCGAAAATTCTTTCGGTGAATTTGGAATTGGAGAAAAGCTTTACCAACGAAAACAAAGTTCGGCGAAAATGAACTAGTGTTAATTCGGAAGTGCAATTTTGAAGAAAGAAATATTTCTACTTGTAGTGTTTCTGCCACACACTACACATTTTTACAGTCATTTTATTTCGAATAAAAATAATGCGTGATGTGATTATTTCCTCTAGAAAAGCAAACACGCTCATTTATTTATTAATCATAAATTATATCGATTACCTTAAATATTTTAATATGTCTTAGACAGATTATACGAAAAATAACCGAACAAATGTACATAATTAAAATCAGCATTCAAAAGATACGATAAGCAGTTATTTCATAATCCAAGATGTACAAATCAATGCATTATATTCGATCTTTCTGTTGTATTAAAATTGTGAAAATTCTTTACATTTTTGCAGATGATGAATCTTTATGTTATATATATATATATATAGACACTCTCAGCTACTGAGCTACATGATACTAACGTAAGTTAATTTTTAGAAATGAGTTAATTTTTATGTAAAATGTTCTCCATGGTACATTAATAAGTATAAAAACCTCAATATTGAATTAAAAAAGCGTAAATAATATATAAATTAGTGATTCGTTAAATAGAAAACGGTGCTATTGTAATGTAGATCATTAATATCAATAGAGAATCGACAATACTATTTAGACTGAAAAATGACATTCAATTGTTCTATAACAATCAGTCCATTTTCGCTGATTCCATTTTCAACGACAACATGATTAGAACGAAAAATACCTGGTCACATATTATTCATTCTATATTTAAAATATTTTAACAACTAACGAATTTACCAAAAAACTCACACATAAGTAACTGAGTTGGTAATTACGTCAGCTGAATCTTTTAACACTTTAGAAACAGGTGTGACCAGATAAAGGTGTGAGGTTCTTCCACTCATTCATACCAAAACTACACTCACCCCTACACCCTTCATGTAGTAGTGTCTATTTGCAAGCATGTAACAGGTCGAACTGACTTAGGTACCAACACAGATGAGTACGAACTCAGGTAGTTACCAAATCAGATGGTTACCGACTCATTAGCTTGTATTTGAGTTTGTTTATAATTTTGTTAGCTGAAAAAACATCTTAAGTATAGAATGAATAATATGTTAACAGGAATTTTTCCGTCAAAAATGTAGTCCGGAAGTATGAATCGGCGAAGATAGAAGTTACCATTCTGTACATGTATTCGAACTTGATATTGAGGATCAGAGGAAGAGAAGATTGATTGCAGAGTTCTCTCCTGTCCGGCTGATATTCTTTTAAAATTTAGCTAATTTAAATGAAACGCACATGCAAAAAGCAAACATTAGACTTTTTACCATTGCCTATGGAAAATGAGAACTAAATCAAGTATGAACAGTTTATTATGATTGCTAAAAATGAATGTGTTTAATTATTAATTCGAATCTATTTCATGAGTGATATAATCACTTTAAAATCCGTGCACTCTATTGGTTGTTGCGTTATCTCGAGAAAAAACCTGAATCCCAACAACGTATAACGGAAAATGCCTTCGTATGAAATAAAAACAATTGTGGTTTTTTTGCAGCACATTGTCTATGAAAAGTAAAAATTGAAGTTTGTTTGTTGTTGATTAAACGAAATGTTTAGAGGAATATTCAGTCAACAATGATGGATGAAAAGAGATGGAAGAATTCTACTAAAATAAACATGGAATCAAAAAGCAAATAGACTCTTGCAACTCTACATGAAAATAAGACAAAACTTAATCATCTGTCGTAAATTACACAAATCGTTCTTTATTTTACGTGCTTTGTGTTTCGATAGTTCGATTCGATTCGCTGTTCCAATTACTTGAATTTTAATATTGGTCAATCGATCATGTTCATTTACTAGACTTTTCCACATGTCTTCATCTAGCATTGACTCATAATTGTATCTGTTCATAACGAGACGAATAGTGCAAATATTCTTCATGTTTTTGATAAGAGCAGTTGTTATCTTTAACAAACATGGTGTAGAATGTTTACAATCGTCGTTTGCTGAAGTCACAGAGAAATGACGCATATCAAAAATAAAGTATTCAATTGTTTTATTTCGCATATGTTCGCTTCGTAAACTAATCAAATGATAAGGTATGCAATTTGATCCAACACAGCGAATTTCGAATCGTTTGATCTTTTGGCTTAAACGATTTATGATGTTATTCAGCGTATTCAAATCAATTTTATCGGCAAAGCAGAGCACTAGTGAAGTTATATTCGGAAAATATCCGATGTATTGGTCTGTTTCATTGGTGTTAAGAATGTTGAAAAGAGTGAGTGACATGACTTTCCCCAGCACGGCCAAAGAGCCTAGACCAATACTTGACTTCAGTTCGACTTCCCTAAGACTTAATGAGTCTATTTCTTTGCGCTTGAACTCTCGAAGTACCATGCGAATGAACACGTCGTTTATTTTCGAGATATGTATCTTTTCACAATGATCTCGCAGTAAAGGTAATAGACTCATAGAAAATGCTTTAAACGCTTCGTTTAATGAGAGATATTTGGTAATCTCGAATATTATACTTTCACAAAGACCAGTCTTCTCAATAAAGTTGAACAGCTAAAATGAAAGATGGCATCTCATATAAAGGAGCTTTTGAACTGACAATAACTAAAAAGTGTCTATAAAATGAGATAGCATTAAAAAATACTTACCAATGTAGTATCTTCCTGATTACATTGTTCTCTGAAGGTTATTAATTCATCAAGCACTCTTTCAGGACTGATACGTTCTTCTGTACGCATCATACACAAGCATTCAAGCAACAGTTCAAAATACCATCCGACTTTTAATGAATGACCATTTACTAGAAAGGGTGGTGGCATGATTCCGATAAGCTTGGGGCATTGTGCTGTGGAAAAGTCGTAAGAAACATCGTTGTGAAACATGTCTTTCCACATTTGTGTTAAACTGAAATGAGTATCAACTTTCGTTAATAGATTGTTTCTAACAGCAAAAGTGTGAAAAATCGTCTTCTTCGCATTCATGCCAACAGAAAGCAAAAAGATGTGTGCAGCAAAAGATTATGTAAACAAATGGACCCACCCAGGTGATTGAATCCGATACTGGAACTGATCAACCGACGAAATCCTATCCAAATCCTGGTCGAGGAATGAGTATCGGATCTGACTGGAAAATAGTAGTTAATTACTTGATTGCCGATTAGTATCTGATGACGTCATTAGAAGTCTGTCAGATCTCTTTAACGGATTTTGTCGGATTCCGATAATTGAACCCGATCGGATTTCAATCCTAAGGATCGGAATGTCGTTCCGCAACTGGGAGTCTGTCGGTTTTATAGAAATTCACCATAAAATCCGATCGGATCCGATTGAATCCAGTTATCGGAATAAATCTCATGGGCATCACCACGGCTGTTTTAAAAACTATCTTTTTTAATGCTCATGGTGACCGGGGAAATTTTTGGAATTGAATAATTGCATTTAGATCATAAAAAATACGAATTTATCTCAATATCTGATTACTGATAAGTCCAAAAGTATATTTAAAATAATTGTATTTTGCATTTTAGTTTGATGAAGACATTACAGGTAGGCAATAGTGAGAAGAATACTGAATTATTTCTCAGCTATACTATAAATTATTTATAACTTGAAAGACTATCTTTACAAAATATGAAGGATGAGTAACAGTTTCAGTATTTTTCGTTTTACGAGATTTATTTCACATTTCATTTTTATGTTAATCAGGGTACCGCATTATATCTTTCTGTCGAGTCAATACTTCAAAGTTTGAATTTTCGATTTTTTGTGCCTAGGAGGCATTGCACGTAAGCCACGACCAACGTTGCGCAATGTTTGTCACCGATCGGGCTGATATTTTCACAGTAGATAGGCCTAACATATTTAGGAATAAGATGAAAATTTCAGTTCAAACAGAAAAACCATTCTGGAGATATAGACGTTGCAAGCATGAGGGGGCAGGCTATATTTTGAGTACTTTTCAGAGCAACACTTTTCAGTAAATTTCCATTTTCTAAAAAATAAGAAGAGGTATAGAAGAGATTTTATCCCCCAGCGATACCATCTTTGTTGGGTTACGTTTTCATGCTAATGCAAGTTCCTTATCGTCGAAGACTTTCGGACCGCTGCTATAGACCCTCTCCAAAAACAGTGACCTCGTCGATTCGACAAGTTGGTCGGATCAGCACAGTAGAATAAATTGATAATAGTCTCAGTTGAAAGAGCACATCAAGATACATCGATTCACGTTTTCAAAAGTTTGTGATATTGAACTTCGGTACAAAAAAAAGCATTACATCTTCAACGTCTGCAAAATCACTCAAAAAATGGTAGTCAAACTATATAAATGACTGTATAAAAAAATCAAAAGGGCCTTGATCAATAAAAGGACGATGTCATGCCCTACGCCTTAATATGCTCTTTGAAACAAAAAAATATAAATAAATTGCACGAGTAGGGAACGAGAAATCTTGCATGCGTGTTTGAGAAAGTCACAATTGAGAACAAACGAAAAACATTTTTTCGAAACATTTTTCTGTTGTTTTATCAATTTTTGTTATTTTTTCGAAATTGATTAAGTCTAGCCTACGTAACTTTAATTTTTGTACACGTTGGACGCTATATTGACTCTTAAACAGTCAATTTAAGCAAAAGTTTGACACTGTAGACTGACTCACTTCCTTTTTTCTTCGAAACGTACTGGCAGCATTAACTAAAAATTATCCTATTGTATTTGACATACTAATCGTTGTGTTCATCATGATGATTTCATATTGTTACATATAATAAAGCGGCATATATGATGCATACACAGTTCTCATAGAACAGAAGGAAAAGACAACGTCAGTATATGGATGTTTTAATGTAACAATTTTTTTTTTGTTATGTTTTTTTAAATAAACCATTACCAGCAACTGGTAAACCTTTTATCTTATTCTGTATACACTAATCAAAGATAAAAAAGGTCATTGGAATTGTTTATTTTATATGAAAAGTTGAACTTTCTTTTTTTTTGAAAAAATTGCATTTTATGTAGACCCCCATACAAAAATAACAAAATCTTCGGCAATAAAAGGTGCTTAGGGGAAACCCTTTAGTGATTCTGAAAGAACAGAAGACGGGCTATTATTCTATAATAAAAACTCAATTTTCGGTCGAAAATTGACTTTTTTTGAGAGGGGGGTTAACTTAAGTCTTAACAACAAGATACCAAGAAATGACCCTGTATCTTCAATCTGGCGCTGCTTACCTGTTACAATTTGATTCTTCTGTAATATCGTATGGCCATATAATATAATTTTGACATAGATAGTCGATGATTATATTCGAATAAAATATCGTGGAAAGAACCATTTTGCAGAAAATGTTCTTTTCATCATGTATGTAGATTAGCAATGGACGACGCTGCAATAAAAGATACGTTTGTTTATCAATATTCTATGATGGAAATAGTGAGAACGAACTTCTTTGATTAGTTGGGAACTAAAAGCTTTATTGCAAGCATCTACAAGAGGACTCATGGAAAATGCGGTCGAAGTGCTGCATTGCTTTGTAAAAAATTCACTAAAAGATTCAGTTACAATGCCATTTGCTTCTCCACTGATATCGATTGCAGCTTTAAAGAAATATCATTCATTAATGTTTTTCATTTGTAATACGTGAAGACAACTTACCCCAATTCACTTTGACGCGTTCATTTAGAGAATTAGCATAATTAATACATTGATCAACCGAAATTTTCCCCGTAGAAACATTCTATATGGAAAACAGACATGCTCACGCATAAAAATTGCAGAAGATGAATAGTTTACGACGATCTCGACGATACATCGATCGTAGTACTTTGTTAAAATCTCGCTCGGATTCTTCTTTTTCCATTGGAATTTTCTTCGAAGATTGATTTTCAATTGAGCTATGTAATTTTTCTCTGAGAGATTCAAAACTGTGGATACAAAATGGTGCTCTTTGGAGCATTTAATCAAAGTGAAATGTTTGCTGCTATTCATATCACAATATGGAAGGATTTTTCTTTCAAGGTACAATTATGAAATTTTTAAAAAGACTACAAGCGATTTCCTTCTAATAATTTTAACTTCTGTCAGTGCCATCAAATTAAAGAAAAATATTTATTTTGTTGGAAACTGGAGATTTCAAAGAATCAAAATATAATGGGTCCGATTTAATTTTCATAGAATTTTTTTCGAGAAAAAAAGCGGCGTATCTTTTACAGAACAACGTCATGATCACAGGAATAGCAATAGCAGGTGATTTCAATAAAGCACTGAGCAAGTTATTTTATATAGATCAATGAATAATTGAAATGCTATCTGATAAAAGTGTCAACAAAATTAGGTAATATTCAAGATTGAATCAATTACAAAATGTTCTTCAAAATTACAACTTATCCAATATTTTGATAAGAAACTATACATGGCATAGTGAGAGAGTAATGTTTACCATTTATGGTAAAGTAGTTATTATTCTAAAGTTCCACTCGTATCAGATTTAAAAAAAAACTCGTAAAGATTCTACGAATACCGTGCTTTACTCTCTATTACCAATGGGTATCGAATTTGTATCGACGGAATATTTGCGTTAACTTTTACTTGTATCAATAAATGTAATTCCCTCTCAGATATCAATGATTGCCCCTTAATAGAAAGTATAAAGCCAGCCTTTTAAGACTGCAACCATCAACAAAACAAATATAGTATAAAGACGGTTGTCTCGTATCACCAAAGTTAGACTATCTATTCGTTCTTATAGATGCCGTCATTGACCACAGTTTAAATATACCATGATTGCAATGATTATATGTCGAATATTAGTTCCTTTAGAATAAAAATGCTTGAGCATTATTGCAATGTCATACACAACTTAGGTACTCGGGAAGTTAAATATTTTGTTAATTGAAACGTTTCTTCCTGAAGAAAATTGATTTATGTGTATCTCAATCATTCATTTGATCAAGGGATTTTGAGTTATATCCCAAGTCGATCGTTTTCGTCACTGGATACTTCAGAAATCGGCAGGAAATAAGCAGAAAAATCGCCGCACTTTGCAGAAAAGCACAGAAAATCACTGTAAGGTGAAAGCAACATTCCAACAGATAAAGTTTTGCATTTTCCCCGATGATCTCAGGTCAGAATACTGCTTCCAGGTTTCATTAATTTCTGGTATTTTTCCGCTTTTTCTGCGGAAGTCGGCCTGTCCATTTCGACCTAGGTATATCAAAAGACAGTTCTCATCAAAGAACGGAAATCATTTCAGTGGTATTAAAATACTGAATAGATTGTCTGGGTCCCAAGGAAAGATATCAACGTCATAAAAGACTCTTCTTGTTTACTATGATAGACAGTGATTTTCCCAAGGTGCACTGTAACTGAGCTTTCCTGACTCCGGCTAGTTAAGCTTAGTTGAATTTAGAAAAGTTCAAGAAATTTTGTCTTCGAGACGTAAGGTAACCAATATTTACAAGTGCCATTGGCATAAAAGGCGTTTTGTATTAATGTTTTGCTCAAATAAAATTTTCAAAACATCACTGACATAATGGGGAAGAATATGTGATATGTCCTTACATTCTCACTTATGCTTTAAGCTGTAATGGATGAGAGTCGTAAAGACATCTGTGCATATTACATTTAGACCGGCTTGAAAAAACACCACACAGTGCATCACGATTTTTCAAAAGACTCCATAGATCGAATATTTGATTGAGACTCACTATAATTCAAAAGTTGTCACGATTTCAAACGAGGGAAGGTCACCAACTGTTCAATTGCTTTTGCGTTGAAGCTATTTGCATTATGTAGTTCCAGACGAGTTATGAATACCTTAAAAACATTTTGGGGTGGCTAGCTTATTTTTACGAAAGTAGTCCATCTGTAAGGTATGAGTTTAAGTAACTTTCTATGCTTTCACGACGTCAGGAACATTAGAAAAATTGATTTTCGAATTTCGAATTGAAACTTTACATAGAAAGATGCCCAAGGAGAACAACGCTCTATGAACATTTTAGATCTTTCTATCAGCAGACACAGCTATTGTGAAATTTTTATTTTACATCTTTCAAAGAAAGTACCATATTCGATGAAATAAACAAATGAAAAGACCTAAAAATTTCACAAAACACTATACTCTCGAAGGGGCATCTTTCTATGTAACGTTTCAATTCTAAAATCGAAAATCAATTTTTCTAATGTTCCTGACGTCGTGGAAGCATAGACAGTTACTTAAACTCATACCTTAAAAATGGACTACTTTCGTAACAATAAGCTAGCCGCCTCAAAACGTTTTTAGGGTATTCATAACTCGTCTGGAACTACATAATGCAAATAACTTCCACGCATATAATGGCAGCAAAATTGGATTCTTGAAACCAAGTTTTTATCAACGCATGGTATAGGAGCAAGTTTTTCTTCAATGTCTTCAGTTTCGTACATAGTCTAATCAATGCATTAACGATTTAAGAATGAAAAATTTGAAATAAGTACTTCCGTCAAAATATATATTCCTATGTATTGATTCGTCTCAATTATCTCTCTAACAAGATCCCGTCATGAAGCACCTGTATATGTATGACACTAAATGTTTGATATTAATTTACGTATTCCTTATTGAAATCAATTAATCTCTACGACATACACATCAATGTTTATTCTCTATAGCGTTCATAAATTAAACTATACTAATTCAAAAGAACATCATAAAATAATTGCATGACAGGAACGAAGACAAAGCCCGAATATGTATAGGTTTTACAACAAATAATACGGATCCTTAATTGTTAGAGCTGTCGGTAGGCACAATATGAGATGTACTCTAGCACGCTTTCTCATTATTACAGTGTGTGTGTAAATTTAAAATGTTAGCGTTGAGAGGAACACCGACTTTGAAAAAACTTTGAAAAGTATCAGGCTTAATACAAATTCTGTGCCTTTTGATCCATCCTTAATATCAGCCTTTCGTTGAGGAACTTCTAATATAGAAGGAGGTACTATTAAGTGGATGGGAAGGCGTAATATTACTACGATTATTTGTGCTGCTACTACGCCTTCGAAAAATCACCAGCCACCATGCTATCCAAAGCCATGATATTTTGAACACGTGGCTAGTGTAATATCGAATGTTATGACTAATACTATAAGTACAGTACGGTTTTCACTTAATAAACTGATAAGCAAAACCCGCATATAGTCATATTTTTCCTTGTGATTTGTTTTCGTAGAGTAATAAGGATTAATTTCAATGAATTCGATAAAAAATTACATAATCCTTTCTAATCTTTATGGAACTCACAAAATTTGCTGCCAAAAATGAAATTTTTGAATAGTTCCAATGAGTGGCTTTCTACATGCCTGACCTGACTGATTTTACAAAGATTGATAATAGGACACGAAGCAAGTGCTTGTTTGATCATATATATTATATTGAATATGAAACCAGATGCTGACTTTGACAGAGACATTTAACAAGATAATCATTCGAAATGATCTTCGATTATTTTAGAAATAAATCAAACGATCTTCTTGTGTAAAGCCGCGCTTCCAAATATGTGTTGAGTACTATTCATAGATCCACCACTAACGAGAATTTTCAAGGGGGAAAAAGCGGATCCCGGGTTTGTTGGATCCTCTGGATTGGTATCGTACTCGCTGGATTGTATGGATCGTCACCGTATCTCGGATGCTAGAATATCTTGCGAATAGAAAGGATCGGAAAATGAAATGATGTATTCACGAATCCGTCTTTTGTCTGGGATAAAAAAGGATGATACAAAAATGACAGAGTACCACGGCTAGAAGTTCAGTTATGGCACTCTATAAGTTAATCTTCATGCAATATTACTGAATGTGTCTTCAATCAAAGTTTTTACAGTTTTCTGACGTTGAAATATGTAGCGGAAATAAAATTTTCAAGACTGTTGGCGTAAATTGTTAATAAACATGCTGTTGAGTTCCCATACTACTTAAAAATTGCTGAGAAAGCTATCCTCAAAAGAACACATTTACTTGGTCTTTTATAATATAGATATGTTCCAGCGACAATACATCCGTTTTGCTTGAGATACTCAGTATCTACGTACCTTAACTCGATATAATAATCGTAAAAAATTAGTTCATCAATAACAAGAGATGCACGGCAAAATGACTATATTTGCAGTATTATATAAAAATAGATATTTCACAAAGAAATCGTGTTAGAAAGCTCATATTTTCATGGAAATAGAATTTCATACAGCACTTTCAATGACAAAATTTAATACTCTAAATACTTGAAATCAATCGATAGACCTTTGGCAAAATCATGATTTTGACAGAAAACACTATATTATCAAGGACCGATTTCACAAAATACTTTAACAATAGAAGTTTAATTGATGTGATTTTGAGGTACATAGTGAATACCGTAAAGTTGTGCAAGAGTTAACATGGGATCTCCATGAATATGTGTGAGTGAACTGTCGTAAGAAACTGACAAGTGACCCATTTTCCGTTGGAAAAATACTCTATTTCATTTGAAAATCAATAGAAAAATTACATCAAGTGAAATAAAATATATTCAGTAGAAATCATTATACAATCTTCTATATATTCTCGTAAAGACCCATCTAGAAAGAGAAGCGTTTCCTGAAAATCGCCGAAGAAAGATGCGAGGATTGGATAAAAATTTGTTTCCAATAAGAACCACAAGACGTAATAGACATTCTCAGAATGAATTTTTTAATCATTTTCAAAAGATTTTATGGAACTGGGTAAATACTCAGGTACTGATTTATATTAGATCGAATTTCTCTCGCATGATGAAACTTTTCTATGAATTTTTGAATGAAACGAAGCATGATCTGTTATAGAAAATCAATTATTTTTGATGATCCTCGAATAAGGCTCAAAGGATCAGTCTACAAGATGCGAGGCAAATTTTAGCATTGCTTTATAATGTTCAGTTCATATTTTAAAGCCAACGCTCATAATTGGAGGGAAAATATGTTCCACAAGACAACTCGTCTAATAGAAATATTTACCTAAAATCTAGAATCGATTTCTACGACGTTTTCGCTTAATCATCTGAGTTTCTTATATTCGTGCATGCAGGAACCGGCTTATAGGACGTCATAATTATACTAATCACATATATTGTATTGATTTCGAGACAAATCAAACTGCGAATATAGGGTATTATAATCTTGAAAAACCCTCATACATACAAAAGTGAATTCATCAACATCCTTAAAGTCTGAATTTGATCAATTCAGTTGGAACTTTTAATCTTTTTTCTATTAGAGGATTTCATTTTCATATGTATAAACAATAGAAAGTAATAGATTCTCCTTTCCAGCGCATCTATTTATCATGGACTATTTGTCTGTTGCGAGTTTTGATAGCTTTCTAGTGTAAAGAGTTACTAGGTTTTTTCTTCACTATATTGGTGTATTTTACTCAATTTCATTAGATCCTTGAAAATTGTTTTGAAATCAATTACTTTACGATCTATGTGTAATCCACCAGAATCTTCTGTATACGCATTAGCTCGTTTTCAATCGAAGGTTAATAAAATATTTCTGTTTAGATAGTCAAGATTTGTGCTAAAGAAAGTATTCAACAAGATGCTTTTATGAATAGAATTTCAGCTTTCAGCCTTGTAATGTGATCGAGTTACGAGATATAGGTATCGAAGAAGTCTAAACATAACCATTCCCTTGTTTAACTGGCAGTAACAATCAATTGATTCATATTTGATTCATGTGACCATATTTTTATATGATAAGGGGATTAACTTGAAATGTATGTACGTTAAACATTTCGACTTAAATGAATGCATTTTTGTTGAGAAATGCATGTAGACATACATAATCACGAAAAGAGTAGTTTTTCGCAATTAATTTCTCAAAATATATAGACACCTTAATAACCTGACATTTTTTCAAAATATTTGTACCGTCATCCTTAAAATTTGTTTCCTATACATATGAAAGAGAGCAAAGTCAAACAATTTCGATTGAAAACAAGTTCAGTCTTTATTTATGTGGGATAACTTAAATACCTATTGGCTCGGTGAAATATTCTGCACAGATCGAATGAGCGCTAAGTAAGTAGATTTAGCTGGCACTGTACAAATAGAATTGTTTTTTCTCGTACATTAAATCCATTTCCCTCGATTAAAAAAATGTGCTCATGGCAGAAATAAATGACAACAAAACATTAAAAACTCTTTGAAATCGAATGAAAATTTTCTCTAGCATCGACTCATCGTACTCGTATTACATCCATCCTAAATATTTTGAATTTTCCGATGGGAAAAACTCGTATCCTCGGTATCTGCAATGTATCTTGCGTATCTTACAGATCGTGTGGATCGCCAGTGTATCCTCTGGATTGTGTGGATTGTCACCATATCCCGGATAGACAGAATCCACTTTTTCCCCTTGGGAATTTCACTTTAGTATGCTTTCCGTGGGTGAAAACGACAAATAATCATCACGATAAGTAATACATTGGAATTAATATTACAGTCATAACAAAAAAAATTAAAAATGTCATCTACACTAATTAAAAAATTAATTTTCGTTGGAATTATTAGCACACACATTGTTTTTTTCGTCCATCAGTAGAAATATATATAGGTGTATTGATCTAGTTCATGTTGTTCTTATTCAATCTGTTTCCCGTTACATGTTGCGGAACATAAGATCTCAAATGATATGTAAACAAAGATTATTTTGACTTCACCAGTTTAGAGAAAAATGTCTTAAATTTCAACGAAATGTGATATTGAATCAGACGACATTACCTTTTCTATATTTATATTTTTATTAGTAAACAAGACTTACCATTACACTTTTGTTGAAATCACATTGGTTTTTGAAGTTTACTAATTGTTCATATAATGTTTCGATAGTAACATCTTGTATAGTGCTCTTTAGACGGAAAGATTCTAGCAACAATTGAGAACTCAAGTCGGTTTTCATTGAAAATTCATTTGAAATGATATGCTGGCTCATGATCCCGATGAGCATGGGACATTTTTCTTCGGAAAAATTATAAACAGCATTGTTGGGAAACGTTTTCTTCCAGATTTGTTTCAAGCTGAAATGAAAATATTCTTTTCTTCCTCTAAGATTATTAACATCACGAGTAAAAGCATTCTTTTTCTTTATACCAACATGCATAGAAGAAACTCTCCTTTGGTAGGACAACTCAAAATTAATGAATATAGAAAAGTGACAATACTATTTTAAAAGCTAACTTAATTGGTGTAAGTCGAACCAAATTCGAAAAAACCTCAAAAAAAACTCGATACTCATGGTAAAACTATAAGCTCGTTAAATGCCATTTGCAATGATTTTTCAAGACATTTAAGTGAGTATAAAAGAAAAAAAGATGCTGTGTCACAGAAACTCTCATTAAGTGAATCATTTGTAGACGTGCTTACTTTCAAACGATGTTAGATGTGCATATAAAGAGAGTTGACACAAAAACGTTGATCACAAAATTGAATTTCATCTCAAAATTCAGGGATATTGCGAACAACTTAGAAATCATCGAGCATTTAAATTAAAGCGTTAGAAGAGTAAACTTTCTGTAAGAGTATCCCATACAATTATCCGTGGCATGATGTAGTAATATCCACAAATCCCTTACCCAGTCACATTAGAAGATTCCCTGGAGGTTTATTTTGAATGTTATATTAAAGATTGGGATCTTATAGACCTAGGAAGAAATATTGTCAAAAATCATTCCTGCTGATCTTTAGTACGTTCACATCCAACTATGTTTTAACAAGGTTTTCTATCCTGTTCGATGAATGGGAGATACTCAATGTCTATTAGAACAGTGCCATCGTGCACATCGAATAACATGTTTCTTCTGCAATAATATTCATCTCTGTATTTCATTATATTTTGGATTATTCTGAAATGAGGTTATAAAATTTTCAATAGAAACCTATTGAATGATAACTTCATATCCTAAACTCCAGATATTCGACTAGATATTTTGCCCTTTTTATTAATTCATCCTTTGCATTCGAACTGTTGCAGTCAGAGACTCCTGTTTTGCACAGTTTAGCGTTCGAAATAAACCGATAAAATGATTAAGCGCTTTAATAAAATTTTACAAATAAAAGTCTCGTTAGGGATGGTATCGAAATTCTATGTGATTGTTGGCAATTATCGCTTCAGTTTTCTGTTGTATTCCCTTATAAATAAGTGTTTCAAGAAGTACGTTTTGAAAAAGAATAGGCATAGAAATTTTTCGAAACCTTTTTCGAAAATTTTTATTGAAATTCACTATCTGAACCTTCCCGCTCCCCGCTTGAGAGATTTTTAGATCGGCCATTTGAGATTACATGCAGTCTTCTAATGTGGAGGGTGTGGAGATATAGTTCACATAGTGACAGAATCATTGAATATCCTATTTTTCTATACGGAATCAAACAATGTAATAGTTTATGAGTACAAAGAAACGTTGTGAGAATGTTTATTGCACTATAGAATTGCTTTATAATCTGCAGTTCCGAAAAAAAATCAGCATTCAGACGATTTAGTCACGGTTTTGCATTTTTGAACAGCAGCACAAGATTTGTGTCTTCAACACCCCGCATTATTTTACAAAACGTCTCAAGCTTTTTTATGCAAAGGTATTCTTCTTTTAATATTTCTCGCAAAATAGTGAAAGCTGAAAATTAACTTAAACTACTTTACTAAGGAATAAATTTGACGAATTAACTGCAAATTTTAAGAAATATGTTTAGTTTCGGGTGAATTTTTAAATCGAAAATCAATTCTTTTCGATTCACTTTAAAGAATATCATTAAATTCTGATGTCTTAGCATTGCGAATAATGAATTAATCTAATAATGTTATTTTAGGCATACTTGACTTGTATATTATGACAACAGAGGAAAATATTCTCAAAAGTGCATATAATTCAAACAACATTATTGTTAAATAATCATTTATCAACATTAAGACGTCGCCATTAAATGAATTATTTTAAAAAACAACTACAAAATCTTTCTACATTATAATGACATTGTTGATATTCGCATTCTGAATTAGAGTGTGTTCTCGAATCAATGAAGATTTTTTCTGAAAAATTTTATTTTTTTTGTATCAATTTTTATTTTGAATAATGCTATAATGTTATCCTCAAAAATAATATAATGTCAAAAACAATCTACTGCTTTTTATATTGATACCGATCGATGCTGTCAAAGTATCAATCGTAAGAAAACAAAAACAAGCGAAGTTACTTATCGAATTTCATGTATTACTTACCAGTCATAATTCGATTCCTGTGTAACAGCGTATGGCCATAGTATATAATTTTCCCTTAGAAATTCAGTGATAACATTGGAACGAAAAATGTTAGAAAAAAATATGTTATTGAATATGCTCTTTTCATCGTATATGTAGACGAGTACAGGGCGTAACTGAAGTATGATAAATATGTAAGTGGATATGTAACAATGAGAAAAATGTGAACAAACTTCTTTGATTGATTTGGAACTGAAAGCTATTGCGCAAGCATCTTCAAGAGTGTCCATGATGAGTAATGCGGAAGCGTTGCAATGCTGCATAAACTCTTCACTAAAAGACACTTTTGCCACATGATTAATGTCCCAATCGAAGTCACCTGAAGGTTTCAATAAAACAGAAAGCGTAAAAAATGTTCTCTTTTCTATTAAGCTAACGCAACTTACGGAAAATCAAATTGATGAGTTCTTCATCAATAGGATTATAATCATCAGCAGTGTCACTTGTGTTTTGTTCATCGTCTTCATTCTATACAAGAAATAGAAATACTCACAAATAGAAAGTGAAAGATTTGAATAATATTTTATGGTACACATCTAGTGGAGAAATCAATATTTTACTAATATCTTCGAATTGCATTATTTTTATTTGAATTATTTCACAAGGATTAGTTTTTTAATGACATCAGCATTTTTCTGAACGTTTTAAAACTGTGACTAAAAGGATTATTAATTATTGGGAAACTTATCTTGCGGTTTACATGTTTCGATGTTTAACTATCACCGAATGTAGTCAAGTTATTACATTATACACTGCTTTATTCTGTTTTACTTTTGCCCCTGACTTTATTATCAAATAAAAGAGAACGAAGATGTTGTATTCTAAAAACCTGCACATGTTGAAATTTCAAAATATTAATTTAGCAATTTTTTGTTTTGTTAAATTATAATCCAAGTTATCTATTCGATAGGCGAAATTGCTTTGCGAAAAATGCTTACTAAAAAAGACCGTAAACTCATCATGAATTTTATCATTAATCTTGGGCTATGCATTTTTAATTGGATCAATTAAAAGTGGTTCTCGTAGGAAAAATTTAAAAAAAAATGCAAGCTCTTCCGGTTGGATTCATATCAAATAATATCATACAGATTCATCAAAATTTACCAAGGAACACAGTAATTTGATAGCATTTACATTTAAAATCGCAAGTAGTCTATGTCATAGATGGAGCATATACATTGGTTTGGATGCCGGATCAATCCGTCTACTAATCTATTGGTCAGAATCGTTCTCACTTATGTAATATAACAGAGATGGGATCGATTGGAATTTTTAGCTAAATCCCGCCGAATAGAGTAGACAGAATTTTATAAAGTTCTAACCAAACCAGTCCTATCTCTTCTATATAATATTTTTTTTGCATGAAACTCTCACAGGTTTTTAGACACATCGGCAGTCAAACGCTTGATATACGAAGCATAGATGTCCATCGGAGGTGACAATCTGCCACTGCCGCGTCGCTGAGGTTTCTGAAAAAGTTGTTGCCGCGCCGCTACCACGACACCACGTATAAAAACAGAACCGCTGCCGCTGCATTAAAAATTATTCAAAATCTACTTTTTCACAAAAAATAGGCAATATATATGATACAGAGTTAACAATTCCTGTTTGATGAAATATTAATGTAAAAAGAGATGAGAAATAGCAAAAATTCTTTCGAAAAACAGTAGATTCATTCTTTTTATAGGGTCTAGCGATATTTAGTGCGACTGAAAATATGCCGCTGCCACCACACTACCGCGATGATATTTTGAAAAAGGAACTACTACTGCCGTGGCGGCAGCGGCAGCGCCGACATGGACATTTATGATACGAAGAATTGTTTTTGCAACTTCTCGAAAAATCATTGCAAAAAATATGTCGATGAACATCACTCTAGGTTTTTTACGGAACTTAAAAACGATCGTCCCGCGGGCACATCGGAAGAACCTTTTTGGGTTCAGTGTATAACTTTAAAAGGTTTCGTATTAAAGCTACAAGACCTTTTCAAGATCTAGAAAACCAGAAAGGTTTTGCAGCATACAAACAAAACCTTTTGAATTTCTATACTGAACCTAAAGAGGTTCTTCCGGTGTGGCCGCGGGAAGATCATTTTCAAGTTCCGTAAAAAACCTTTATTTTTAGAGTGATGTCAAGGGTAAAAATCATTTCTACAGGTCTTACGCACTACGTACGAATATGTCTAACGAATGCGATCAATCATAGTAAGTCAATATTTTACCTGTATAGATCACATTTCAACGGCTAGACCAGCAAAACTGGTATACTGCTCAGTTTGACTCTATCTCATTATTTTAGAACGGTTCCATGTTTGGTCGATATCTGATAAAATATGGCAACATGCCTTTGATACTTCGTGCGAACTGGGCATCTAAACTTCTCCTCCAATATAACTTGAGGATTCAAGTACTTCTTATTTGAAAAACGAATAGGAGCTGTGTAAATTTTCAATAAACTACTCAATTTATATGAGTAAATACCCATCGAGTTTTGTCAAAGTAACCGTACACTAAATAACAAATGGTGTGCTGCCGAACCCAAAAGAGTACTGTGGACGTAAAAAAGGCTTCGTACATACTATGGAACCTAGAAGGGTTTCGATTTCGTTGCAATTATCTGAACCATGTTGGGTTCGGTACAGACCACTACGAAAAACTTGAAAGGCTGTCCTGACTCAATGAAAAACAATTTTTGTCAGCCAAAGGTTTTTACGAAACCTTTTGAGGGTTTCTTATTGTTTTCCCAAATGGTTCCGTATGCTGCAAAACAATTTTTATGATAACTGAATCATTTAGGAAAACAATAAGAAACCCTCAAAAGGTTTCGTAAAAAACTTTGGCTGACTAAAATTGTTTTTCATTGAGTCAGGACAGCCTTTCAAGTTTTTCGTAGTGGTCTGTACCGAACCCAACGTGGTTCAGATAATTGCAACGAAATCGAAACCCTTCTAGGTTCCGTAGTATGTACGAAACCTTTTTTACGTCCACAGTACTCTTTTGGGTTCGGCAGCACACCATTTGTTTTTCAGTGTACGGTACCGAAATCAATGTTCTCTTCTAATGAAATCTTCGAAATGTAGATTGATATATTGAAAAAGTTTCAACAATAATTGAAAAACAGGACGAATTCGAGCACAAAAATCGAGAATCTTAATTATCATTTAGTCTATTTTTGCTTGAAAGCTAATAGAACTTTTAAGATTGGCAGATGTTCAACTGATGTTTCGTGTGAATTCTACAACGAACATATTTTCTTTTAAAGTGAACTATGGGTTAAATTCGGGTACGCTTTATTTATCAAGATCTTTTTACTGGTTCATTCGGGAGTTATCAAAAGATTGGCTATATTCGAATAGTTTCAGATTTTTCTTTGAATTTATGCTGGTCTTGATTATAGCGAGATACTATGAAAATGTCTATTCCCAATAAAAAAAAAGTTTCGATTGTTTCTCTAAATTTTGAATTCATGCAAATAACAGAAATATTTATTATAACAAGCCTCACATACAAGTAACACAATGAAACGAGCTTCCATGCCGTCAAAAACGATTACGCACTTTTCAGCTACCATGTATCGTGATTAACCGCCTGGCGTTTGTGGCTTTTATGATGAATGGCAATAAATCAGCATTTTTACTTTAGAAGTCTTAGATATAACTATGGTAAAAATATCATAGATCCACTGAACAATTTTGGATTATTCCTTGGATTTTGTTCAAAAAAACTCAAGATTTTAAGCATTTAACGGATTTTCTAAAACACGGTGAATCGACAAAATCGACAAAAATATTGGTTTTGTGGAAAGCAAATCCAAAGAGCAATTCTCAATTTTTCACTGATTTTTGATCCATCTTGTCTGTGTCGAACGTCGATATCGATGTGAATGCTAATATCGATGGATATGAGCTTGCACTTTAAAAAATACGTGCAGAGTAATAAACCCTTCAAAAGGGTTGATGAATTTCATAAGCCCTTTCATATACCCTTTTAGGGTTTATTAATCTCATAAACCCTTTCATATACCCTTTGAGTTCATAAACCCTACGAAGGGTATATTATACGTTGCCTTTTCATAAACCCTTTAGGGTATATGAGCAGTAATATAACCTTAAAAGGTACATTAACTTCATAAACCCTTTGAATGAGGGTTTTTTATTCTACGTTTTCTTCAGAAGGGTACAGTAATAAACCCTCATTCAAAGGGTTTATGAAGTTAATGTATCTTTTAAGGTTATATTACTGCTCATATACCCTAAAGGGTTTATGAAAATGCAACGTATAATATACCTTTCGTAGGGTTTATGAACTCAAAGGGTTTATGAGATTAATAAACCCTAAAAGGGTATATGAAAGGGTTAATGAAATTTATCAACCCCTTTGAAGGATTTATTATTCTGCGCGTATTTTTTATAGTGTGATTCTCCTAATAATTAACGCAAATGGTCACAGTCAAACCCATCCTGCAAATACACATAGAGAGAAATGACTCGTATTTTCAGATCAATGAGTCATTCCTATTGATGAGTTTATCTTCGCTTTTCTTATATTCTCAATATTTCCTCTGCTCTTAAATTTGTCTTTTATTAACGAGTGATCACTTTTTTCATGGTAAGAGCTAATGAAAAGTTTCTGCAGGTTGAGTCATCATGGTGGTTGTTACAGAACCACGTTCGAAATGAATCACACTGATATGATCACATTGTATGAATACTCGATAGGAAACAAATATCAGAAAAAATCAATAGAAATCGTTAATTTTAGAAATTTTTGTCTGAAAGATCACGCTCGATTTCTCTTTTCTCACAATTTTCCATAAATGAACATTATAGCTAAATTAAATTTTGGCCCAGGAGCATACAATTCGCATGAAACTTTCAGTATGTGTTGGAGCTGTAGGGAAAAGGTTATTATAAAAATTTCAGCACTATATATGAAGAAGTTCGTTGGAAATGTTGAACAAACGAAGATCAAAACTAACTCATCGGGTAACCAATTTAACTTTGTCAGCCGCATCAATATCCATACGTAAGTTTTTTGTTTGAAAGAGTATGTCAGCATACAGAGCATCTTTGAGCTCATTTTTTTGAAATTCATACTTTTGGAGCGAAAACCAGTGTCTCGAAAAGCTCTCAAGAAATGACTATGGATTTATTCATGTATTGTGGTTTAAATAATAATAATAAGCTTAATTCAAACAAGTAACTCTGAGAAACCCTCATCTTGACATGCTCTTTCAAAAACTAATTTATACATAGAATCGATATTGATTGAGTTTAAGTAAGATGCATCTAAGTCAAACGTCGAGTAAATTTTTTTTTTTCGTTTTTTTAATACATATTCTTGTTCAGCACAATGCGCTGATCATTTTATGTGCTTACCATTTTTTTGCGAAGTGGCTTTTTGGTAGAGAAAATCTTAAAATACTGTGAAGTCCTCCAAAGTTCTCTAAGATGGAAAATCCTGCCTGGCCGAGGAAAAAAGTGCCATAACTTTTTTTCTTCTTGTCGTAGAGATCTCACGTTTTCATATTTGGATTCCTCGTGGAAAACGGCATTTAAAGAGGGTATTCAAAAATCTCAAAGTCAAAACTCGTAGTTTTGCCAAGAACAACGGTCCCTATCACTGAAAACAGAGACCCCTTCCCACCCAAAATGCTACTCCTTTTTTCCGTAGATAGCCAGCCATTTTTCTTGATAGCCAAAAGAACCGCCATGAGTTGGGCTACAAAACTATGGAGAGTTTTTTTTTAAATTCTTTTTCCTTGAGAAGCAATGTGAGATGGAATGTTCAAAGTTGCAGAACCGAAAAAACGATTTTTGAGTTTTTTNCTTTAAATGCCGTTTTCCACGAGGAATCCAAATATGAAAACGTGAGATCTCTACGACAAGAAGAAAAAAAGTTATGGCACTTTTTTCCTCGGCCAGGCAGGATTTTCCATCTTAGAGAACTTTGGAGGACTTCACAGTATTTTAAGATTTTCTCTACCAAAAAGCCACTTCGCAAAAAAATGGTAAGCACATAAAATGATCAGCGCATTGTGCTGAACAAGAATATGTATTAAAAAAACGAAAAAAAAAAATTTACTCGACGTTTGACTTAGATGCATCTTAGTTAAGCGATCATAAAAACAATTATAAACTAAGAAAAAACGAAAAAGAAATTCTGAACAAAGAAGAATCCCGCTGTACTTGATAGAATTTAACTTGAATTAAGGTACTACATATGAAGTCTCATAGAAACAGTTGTGGCACACATGATGAGATATAAGAAATCAAATTTCCGCGAAAGTTCGATGCGCTGTGAGAGTTGAAATGCTGTCTGTGACCGTTGATGAATAATATAGCAGTTAATCTACGAACACTATGGTCGGACTCACTCAATCGAAATCGCCACATTCTATTCAATTTAAGACATATGAGAGAATAAAATTTCTGAGAATTTTAACAAAATTCGTTTGAAAAATATTGTTCCGTTTCCGAGTTGTTAGAATTTGTTTTGAAGGACGCATAGACACAAGAGCACATTTCGTCTTATTTTATCTGACATTCATATCTCAAGAAAAATAAATGTATTTGAATTGAAATTTTTACTACTGGTAGATTTCATTATTCTATGTTACCAAAAAAATGAGTTCAAGCAAATGAGCTATTGATAAGTTGACTTTTCGCTAAGTTCTAGAGGATAGTCCGAAGAGGTTTTTTCGAAAAAAACAATTTTGAATAATTCTTCAAATTCCATAACGATCAACTCCGAATTTTGTGCTGGTTCCCAATATTATAACAGTTATAACGGGAATTAAACTTCTTCTAATCGAATTCTTCAAAATATTGAGTAAAAAAAGAAAACTGCCTTTCGTGAATAGGGGTGGCACTTTAGCTTTAAAACACTTTAAGTAAGCTGTTAGAGTTTAATTAATAATAGTTTTAACTTTTTTCTAAAGTTAAAGTGAATTTTTTTTATACTTATCAGTATTCGGACTGATTGATTGATGCTCGCTAGGCTCGCTGCAACCTATGAGACGTAAAAGAATGAAAAAATAAACTCGTTTCCCATGTTGTGAATACTGGATCTCACTTTTTCCGGTAAACCACCGTATTTGTCTTTCCTCCGGTAAATTATCCTGATATAGAAGCTAGTAACCGGATTGGTAAAACCCGCGGTAAATCGGCGGTTTTTTCCGCATGTTTACCACGTAAAAAAATTTAAAAAAAGAATGTCTAAAATAGCTTAATTGATGATTTGGAACACATTATTTGTCAAAGATTATAGACGAACCGGTCAAATCACTTTTTTTAGCGGTAACTGCTGTAAAAATCAAAACCCACGGTTTACCGTGGTTAATTCCTGTAAATTTTTACTGATGGGAGCCGGTAACTGGTCCGGTAAAATCGTGGTTAACCGCCGATTGCCTTGCGGTTTTTACTGCATGGGTTCACTCGACTTTAAACCACTTAAAAGTTTAAGATCAAAGTATAAAGTTATTTTAAGTCGTTTAAAATTGCTTTATTTTTCATTTTTTTGTCGTCTTATAGGTTGCAGAGGGTCTACTGGGTATCAATCAACCAGTCCGGGTAGTGATAAATATGAAAAAGAAAATTCACTTTAACCTTAAATTTAAAGTAAAGCTAAAGTGCCACCCGTAGACAAGTCAGCGGTAAATCGGAAATTTCATGATCATTCCAGACTCAGTAAATTCAGTCGTCATACGCAGAGTTGGGTACCGAAATATTTGGCAAAATGAGTATACATTCATATCCTATATGATGCAATTTCGTTTGTGGAAGAGAAATTTCTGAATTGATTCTTGTTCTTTTGCATTACCATCCTTTTTCTTGTTTTCTATAGACCAATATATTTCGCAATACTAGAGATTAGCTAAAGTCATATGATTATGGAATGAGTTTTATGTTGCAATAAACTGGGAAACTTATCTAACTGCTTCCGTGACCCATTTCAATGGTTTTGTTCTGCAAAACCATGTTAAATCTTTTCTACTCAAAAAGGCGTATTTTAAAACTGAAACTGACTAAATTATCAACCATATCGCCAAAAAAGGGTCGCAAATAAGAAAAACTATTGTTTGTTCTCAATAAAGAAGACTCTAGCTACCTTTTCATGAATTTAGTTCAACTTCTATTGTTTTTGACGAAAACTGACAATTTTTTAGCAATGAAGCAGGAACTGGTCCTATGTATTTTACTTACATCATCAGAGAACATAACCAACGTAACTTTTTCTTCTTCACTTGTCATTATATGTTGCTGTTTCGATTAGAAGATCTAAAAGTTCATTGCAGCATTAAGTAGAGATCCGTATATTTTATAATCGATATATGAAATGAATCGATATGAAACAATCTCATTTTAAATTTGAGACCTAATAAACTCGATGATAAACTTTTTTTGTAGAAAGATTTATTAGCATGAAATAGGTTGAGCATATTGTCATGTTCTCTTTTGGTAACATTTCAGCATAAAAACAAGGCAACAATTCAGCATTACATGTTTATCTTGATGCTTTCATTTCATGACGCACGTGTCGTCGTCATGGAAAACAGGGAAAAAACCCAACACTTGCGATCCCTTAAATTAGTGCTAAGGAAATTCACCCAGTAACGATTACGAATGTTCTTCAAGAATTCGAGCCATTTGTGAGTGTGCTCGTTGAACACCTACGAGAAACTTCGAACTAAGTGACATTACAGAAAATGGATCTGTTGGCAGTTGAACTTGAAATGCTTGTTGGAGTTAGCTCTGCATAACTGATTAAAACATAATTTATGCTGAAACGATTGCAGCACTATCAATATCAACGAGCAAGTGTTGAGGTGAGTATAGATTCGTAGGGTTTGTGTTTGCACCGGTAGCTCGAAACAAGTGTATGGTTTGGATATGGTTGTAAAATGCATGAAAAAAATGTGAAATATGGGTATGTACCAAGTGAGGAGTGTGAACGTCATAGTATAATTAAGGGTGTGGATATCAGATTTTCATATTAGAGATAGATGGGGCAGCGGATTATCATGCCCCGACGGGCTAATTCTGCGAAACTAGTTACCATGTCTGATCAATCTCCGTAGCATTATCCGCTGAATACTGCATGTCTCGATCGCTCCAGTATTTGTCAAGCTTCCCGAACGTTCGCCCTGGTCCATCGAAAGCTTTTTTCTTAACTTCTTTTCTTCCAGTAACTCATTTCATCGGAGTAATGTCAAATTGGTTCCAATGTGTATAAGGTATCTCAACATTAATTTTTGATTCTCCATCAACTTGTAATTTCTCATTGCTCCTTCGAAAATATCTTGATATAACAAGCATTATATTTTATAGAACCTGATAAGAATTGATCCGAAGAAGTACAAGTAATTGAAGACAAACGAGTTGCAACTGATGGCAAGATGTCATCAGAGCATCCGTCTCATAATGAATGATTGATTTCGATCGTCTTATTTAACGAGAACAGAAAAGATCCCCTAAGTCAACTAAAGGAATGAAATGAATTATATTTCTTTGTTTTTGTAAAATGTTAAAGATGGAAGTAAAATGTGCGAAACGATAAGCAAGGAAGAAAACAAAAAACAAAAGGTTAGCGTGTATCTGATTAGCTGTAAATAATGAGCCAATCAATATCTTTCCTATCACAGGTGTCGAAAAATGACATCTACTGATAAGTTTTCACGGTCTTTCATTGCCCCCTCCCCTCTCTGTCCCACACAAGCTCTCTACCCGTGTGCAAAAATGAACAATTAACTATTCCAGCTTGACCTGAGACCCACAGATTTATTGAAAACCGAACTTGTCCAGCCCACCCATCATCACATGACCTTACTGATCAAAACCGTTGTGACGATGCACATATCCCATAGCCAATCACATCCGCATTCACGTCCTCAAGGTACCAGCATATGCATGGAGAAAACTAAAATACAAACACTTTAGTTCTGCTGCAATGTGAATATTAATGAGGTATGTGTTAGACTAGATGATAGATAAATTATTAGGCTATGTTGATAATTTCATTAGTATTTCTACTTAGATTGCCACTCCCCGAGCAAGAGCGACTAGAATCCATATTTCTTTTGTTTAAATACAAGTCATCAGGTGTCATTGAATTTTTTAAATGATCCCGAAGAATCCCAAAAAAACATAGATGTATTTTTTTACATAGTCTTTATAGGGAACCACGTAGGACGGGTAGAAGAGTGAAGGGAAAAGTACAAGCCAAAATAATGGCATGATGTGGAGTTCGGCATTAATAACTATTGACATCAGATGACTTTGATTCTGTTAGACTTTTTCGAGTGGTCTCTATAAAGCATAAAAAGCGTAAAGAAACCCAAGCAGCCCATACAAAGTCATTGAGGGGTGCGGCGAGCACTCGAAACTAACTTGAATGAAACATTTATTTCTCGTTCTGTTTCAGATTCGAACCCATCGAGCCCATCGAAAATGTAGTCCTCGGAATCATTTTCATATCGCACATTGATTTTCGAGTGCTCGGATCAACTTCAACAGTCGAAAGCCAATCGAATGACCGAGGACTCGAAGCGGCAAAGCTTATCGAAGAGCTCTTCCCGATGGTTCGATGCGATGTATCAGTGATAAAAAACTTCGACATAAAGGAATACTTAAATTCTGAAGATACGAATTGTGTAAAATTTATCATATTTTTTTTTCATTTTTCAAGAATTTTTCCATTAAAATCTCAGTGAATACCAGTGTGCGTTGTAATTTCTTACAAATTTGGTATGCAGCGCAACGAAATTTAATATAGGTGGGATTATGTTCTGCATCAGCAAGAGGGGTGACATTTTATCTTTTATTTACCAAGTAAAGTATCTCAACTTTAATTTACCCTTAAAATAAAGCTGAAACATATCAGATTTTGTATGTACGTAAGGAAAATATTGTTTTTAACTTTACTATATTCAGTAAGGTAAAGTGAATTACTTTACTTTATCGGTAAAGTAAAGTAATTCCCTTTACTTTTCTGGGCGAAGTATAGTTGGGCTACTTTACTTTTTCAAAATAACATAAAGATATAGTGCCACCCCTAATCAACAACAGTAACAAAATCCTTGTTACATTTGAGAAGACAAACCGCGACAAAATTTTATCATTACTTAACGTATACTGATAAAACGTAGGTTTGTAATGCTTGGAAATGTCTTGTGTAGTTCATCGGATCCGTACGAGATTCTTAATCGTACGTACATATGTTCGAATCTACCACTCTGCAAAAACATGCGATAGGTATCTAGGGCTCGGATTAAAGATATCTGATTGGTGCTGAGTGCTTGAGAAAAAGTGGTTTCGAAACGGCAGAAAACAATTTTTTTAATTTAATAGTTTCGAGGGAACTGAATTTTGACCTCTCGGAGCACTGCAATATATCGAACACTAGTAAACCTGCGACTCTTATCTATCCACAACCATCGAAAAATCTCTTCAGTAGGCACCGGAACTGATATTTTCGAGCCCTCGAACTGAAATACTGTTAGCTGTAAAATCATTATAGAAGCAGCCCATCGTGGAGTGCTCGACCTAACAGAACATGGCACTCCGAGGACTAGGTTTGGAGCGTCGATACCCATCGACTGGCTTTAATCGATGCCTCGAAATGCCCGTTGGACGGTAGGTTGGGAAGTTCGGTGATGTAAAGCATATACCCAGAAGATGCTGGAAAGGCGAACGGAATATCGATTGAGATACGAATAGTCCTGTAATGAATGCACCAAGAAAACTCTGTGATTCAGACTGCAAAGATGAAGGATACTGATGACTGTAATATGAGTTTGCGATTTTTACGTAATTAGAAACCAAGTCAGCGTGCAATAAATTTCGACCGACCTTCATATCTGTTCATCATCAGGTCGTTGGTGCTGTGGATGTCATCGCTACATCTCAATCAAATGATTCTTCTTAATAATACATAGAAGGGTATGACTATTGCTATGGTTGTGGGCCAGAAAAGGACACCCATACTTTCATTATTATTCTATCTGCGTTTTTTCAGCAATCCTTTCAAGGAACACTCTAAACCATCCTTAAAATCATCTTCGGATTCAATTAGAATGGCGTTAGTACGCATTCGAAGTATACAAAAGAAGAGATGCTTTAAGTGCATTAACAATATCAAGAAGGTTTCTTTTTTCTATTATTTATTATTGAACTGAAGTTGAACTCATCAAACGGATAAAATCATACGGAATACATTTATATGAAGTGCATCTTACACAATGGTATAAAGATGACAATGCATTCTAAACGTTTTCATTCACATCACTACTTGACATAATCGATGTAGCTGTACTATTTCTTGGTGAAACATGCGTGTTCGGACCTGTCTTTTCCCGTTTCTTCATAATAATAATAACAGCAGTAACAGCAACAATAATTATCAAGATTCCAACGCCACCGGCTACATACAGCCATGTATCTGATTTCGTTGATTCGCTGTCTACTAACTGTAAATGGGTATCAATATGTTCTTCTTGTCCCGTATTATCATTAAGGAATTCATTATCAGTTGACAACTCATCTGAAGGAACACCTTCTAATTCTTCTTTTGTTGGAGCTGAAAAATAAATAATTTTGTTAAATAAAATTATCAACATACGACACGATTCCGATTGCTAGATAATAATCAAAATAACGAAGTATCAAGAAAAATGGATGTGTATGTATGCTGTCGGCATTTCAACTAATTATCGTCTGTTCAAATCTAATCATGTTTGTTTTTCAATAGATTGGTTTTTCATTTTCTACAGGCATAATCTATCTTCTATGTGTGTCAATTTTACGATAGCCATCACATGTTGACACATTATAATAAAATCAAAAACCACAATATTTTGTTATTTAAATGGATATTTGAATCCCCAAGTCAAAAAATCAGACATTTAGTCTTGTAGGATCAGATGAAACCGTACAAAAAATCGTATTCTCGTATATCTTACATCAATTTGTACAGTAAGAGTCTTGTAATATCTTACTTTCGCATAAGATTTTCTATAATGTTATAATCAGATTTGACAGAAGAAAGATCTGTCAAGAATTTAAGGGTAAGACTTGGTGTCAGACGTCTGAGACCACGGTTTTGTGTACGAGTTTGCTTCTGATCTTACAAGAATCTCACTGTACGAATTGATGTTAGATATCTGAGATCAGGATTTTGTGTATGGTTTCATCTGATCGTACAATACTTTATGTCTGATTTTTTGACCTGAAGAGGAGTTTGAATAAATAAATGTCGAAGAGATATTTTATTAAGATGCAAACTTTCCTGTTGTTCTTTAAACATCGCATGAGTATGATGTTTCTATTGTCAGTTTAGTATACAAAAAAACTGGATGTTTCCTTGATAAATCGATAGAATAGCTTCATGGTTTTTACTGATGTAAGACGAATACTCATACTTCAAATAAATGAGCTAGTGGTGGAATAAAACCTATTCTGAATTACCAACATTGATTTTGACGTGAAACTGCTATCGTTCAGCAAGGGATGAAAATCGTACATGCCTAATAGAAACTAATTTTCTAAAAGAAGATCTTCAGTGATGAAATCCGGTTTTCAGCTATCTCCTTTTGATATTGTGTTTCTGAAATGCATTCTTCGGTATTACCTTACTACATTTTGCATGAATAATTTGGAAAAGGCAGATCCATTTGATTTCCATGCGGTTACTTAAGAAGTTATTTCTATTGATCAACCGAATTTCGATTCTGCTAATGCTTTGTTTGATAAACTCCAATCAGTACTACAAAAGTTGTAGACTAGTGATAAAACTGCAACCATTTTTGACTTCAAACTTACAGACTCAGATATTGTGTATTACGGGTTATTTCATTAGAAAATAGTAAGAACCAGAGGTCCAACCAGGCCACTAGGCCTGCCTACCTGCCTGTGACAGGCCAGGCCGACCCCTCGACCAGGCCAGACAGGCCGCTTAAAAGCACCAGACCGCCTGGCCTGTCTATATCCTTTATAAATACTGTTTTTTTCGATAGAAATGTTTTTAACAAATTGAAAGAGGTGCTAGTAATTAAGAGAAGTATAGAATAACGTTCTGTGTTCATTATGATGGATCGAAATGATGACTAATGCTCATCTCAAATCGCATAGTTCATCATCTGTATGTATTCATTCTTTATGTTGTCATTTATCTATATTCTTTCAGTCTTGATTGTTATTAAAATCTTTCTTATCAATTCTTGTTTTGATATTTATTATTGATTGTTAAAGCCTTTTTTTAACCTAAATGTTAGCTTTTAGTTGTGTTTCTTCGAGAAATGGCTGATATTGATCTTTTATCTGTATTTATGATTCCCCATATCGTTCACTAGTATAACAAAATACATGTTTCTATTCTATCATCGTAACAGTTCGAGCAGTTTGTGTGCGTGACTCTCCTCTGGAATATTCGAAAAATTGTATTGCACTCTATTTCAAAAAAATGAAATTTATACTACCTGAAACATGATTTTATAAGTTACCCCAAGTCGGAAAGAGCTGATTTCTTATTACTGTGATTTTTTTTTGACTTTTTTGAAATGAATAGACTGGTTATAATCGGAAAAATCCATAAAACAATCAAAAAAAAATAAGGAAAATCAAAAAAGTCGGGAAAACCAGAAAAATTACAGAAATCAAGAAAATCGGATTGAAACTGTCCCTCTCTAGTTTGATATTTCAAACAACAAGGGTACCAAATTTAATCATTTATATCGGATAACTGATTTTTTTAATTTAAAACTGATTTAAAATCAAAACAATCAGTTGTTTTCCCTTGAGTTACCCTCAGTGTTGCCAGATGTCAAACTCGAAAATCAAGAATTCAAATCTCAATATTATGATAAACTCCGAAAAACTCCGAAAAGTATTTAAAAAACTGAAATAAGCTCAAAAAAAACCCGAAATAAGCTCAAAAAAATCCCAAAAACTTCGAAAAAAGCCTGAGAAAGTCTCGAAAAAATTGCAAAAAACCAAAAAATTCAGAAAACTCGAGAGAAAATTTTGAAAAAATCCCGAACAGACGCAAAAAATTGCAAAGACTTCCCAAACATTCAGAAAAATCCTGAAAATACCGAAAAACTTCCGGTAAAATCTCGAAAAGTTATCAAAATCAAGAAGACCTGACAATGCTAGCTACTTCTTCGCCAAATTTTCGGAGAGTAGGATATTACAGGTTACTCCCATCACCAATTTTTATTTGCTCGCGATACCTCTG
Organism: Rotaria macrura; assembly: GCA_900239685.1. Lineage (NCBI taxonomy): Eukaryota > Metazoa > Rotifera > Eurotatoria > Philodinida > Philodinidae > Rotaria > Rotaria macrura. The sequence goes on from OENT01000148.1 coordinate 49,056, forward strand.
GAAATGTTAAAGGTATGAAATAAAAATACACAGGCCTATCCAGGCAGGCCAGACAGGCCGAACGAGTAAGTCGGCAGGCACAGGCAGGCTTTAAATACAAAGGCCTGCCTCAGACAGACCAGGCCTACAATAACACGGCCTGGTTGGACCTCTGGTAAGAAATCTTCGTATACGAAGTTTACGTCAAAATTCATAAATCAATGTTCCTAATAGCGCAAGCCGTGAATCAAAATTTATTGTTTGAAATTCATCATAGAATCTTTACATTTAGTCGACGAATCCTTGGAAGAATAAAGCTTTCTACACTAATCTACTACTGAAATGGAATCCTAAATTAGATCTGGTCTCGAACAAAAAATTGCTGGTTCCTCAAAGAACTTTTCAAATACGTCTCGTCTCGTCAAAATTGATACCAGTGTGCAGTTACTTCATATTCTGTCTTCTGCTTTTTTTACCAAGCTTTTGAAATGTCATTTTCTGTTCATTACATTGATTCTAGTATAACATTACACAACTGTTAGCGTAAAGAGGCTTGAGTGAGCCTGAAAAATAAAATTCAAGCACACTCCATGAACGAAAATCAGATTTATGGCGAAGCTTATAACCATACACTTCAAAACGGCTTGTTTTCATCGTTACCTCCTTCCACCCTGCTGCTCGGTGCAAAATAGGATAGGACCGAAGGTACCTGTGAACATCAAGAGAAATATCAGTGTATTTATTCAAATTAAATGGGAAAGGAGAAATCTTTTTTGCGATAAATTGACTTTTGAACTAATGATTATAATTACGTACGTTCTGGATAAAGTCCTGATAATGATGCTTCAGCTGTAAAATCAAAAAATAAATTAGAAATTATATTCACAATAAATTCTATAGGGTCAGTACCCACTTAGTTCACATATGTAGTTCATTCTTGTTGAGCAGTAATCATCGGCCATACAAATCTGTCCAGTCGAATCGGATCGAGGAATAAATACCATCGTTACACAATCTTCTGTTTCACCATTTTTAGCTTTTCGAGTAGGTTCAGGATCTCCTTTATAATTGACAACGATCACTTCACTGCAATAACGATCACTAAGCGGGTGATTTGTTTGTGGATGAGGAATACTAGGACCTTTCGCATCGAACCATGTTATTTTATAATTTGCTTTGGATCCTAGTATGAGGATAGATGGTTGAAATGCGGAAAATAAATATTTTAAAAGAAGTTCTACGATTTACCTTGGCCATGATGGACTATACCACCAAGCCAACAATAAAATTGATTGTGAATACCATTATAGGTGTAATGCCATTGTTCTGCTGATGCTTTCAATAATTCATTTTCATCCGCATTGTCTCTCCATGAAAATAGATCAGCTTGGCTTTTACGACATTCAGCGCGTGCTTCACTCTGATTTTTTAATATTGTGTAATATTTATAACATCGCATTGCTTTATAGTAACAATGAAAAAATTATGACGTATTCAAAATCAAAAAACTTTTCTACTGACGGGTACGAGTATAGCCTGTTGGACACACACGACATTGATGTTGTTCTCCTGCCCAAAATCGCCTATCATGTGGATTACATTGACAAGAGCCATCGATGCATAATTGATTTTGACCGCACGCAGAATCACTAGTACTACAAGGTTTATTAATAGTATTTAATCCTGCATATGTCAACATGATGGAACTAAATAGTAGAAGAAAGAGATAAACAACAGTTGAACAGTATAATAACATAGAGAATATGCTGGTATGACTGAATCGAGTGATGAATTGAACTAACTAATACAATCTTATAGTAATATAGTAAACGCGCGAAGCGTTACTTATTTTAGAAAAATATCAAACTATGTATGACATTCCATAGTTATACTTCAATATAGTTGTGTTTAGCAAAATCTAACCGTTGTGTTATTCCTTTTCATTATGTTTACATGTTTAAATAGATTAACGTAAAAAAGTATTCTTTCAATTACATAGTTTGTCTTGTCGCCGGTTCTCATGTATCATTGATTATTGTGACTTTTCAATAGATATCTTTTGTTTTTCAGCACCAAGATTTATTGTATTTGATGGATTTCTAGACCATTTCATTAGATTCACAAATTTTATTTAGATTCTTAACTTACTCACTCGATTTATCATACGTTCTCCTTTTTCTATGACATCATTTAATCCTTAACTATAGAGAACTACACATGTTTATAAAAAGAAAAACAAGTCTTGTTCATCAATCAGAAAATCAACAGTATTCACTTGTATCGCATTCTATTTTTTCACAATATGGTTGACAGGTTCTTATCGTCTGCACTAAAAATTTGAAAAAGGAGAGTTTCCTTCTTTTCCTATAGATTTAAAATCAATTATACAAGTTGATTAATTATTTGGAAAAAAATTACATTCATGGATTTTTAACATTCGTATACTACTTTTCTACAAAAACATAAAAATTATTATGAATGGCTTTACCAAGAGAGCGATTTCTCGTTCCGAAACATTTGAATGACTCCGAAATTTAGAATCTGAATAGATAGGATTAGATCAAAATGGATTGCATTTCCTGAATTTTAATATATTGCTTTATTTAATTAGAGCGTGGAAAGTCCTCGCTCTTCTTTGTCATGGACAAACATTGCCCCTGTGACAGAAAAAACAACATGCATATTTTACTATAATAATGAAATTAAATGTAGATAAAATACAATTAAGGCCACAAGTTGCATTATGGAGTGAAGGAGGAGAGCAGAATTTCTGTTGACAACCATTTGGAAGAATCAAGTTTAGATAAAGTAAATCAAAATGAAAATTAGATTATTTGCTAATCAGAGTTAAATCGAAATATAAAAAAGAATTCTCGTTTACACCAATACACGAGCACGAAAGAACAGAGAGAAAAAAAGTGAAATGAAGGTAGAACGGTTTGAATCATGATCAGCACGATAACGATATACTTAAAAACAAAGAACCTAATCAAATAGCGAGCACTTATTGTTGTTGAATGGTTTCAAGATTTTGTTGCTTGTTTTTCCTCTATTCATGATAGATCTTCTTTCTTTCGACAATATTGGATTATTATAGTACTCGTTTATATAAAGTAAGTACATTTTATGTTGAAGAAAATCCCACAACACTCCTGGATTCGTTCTGAGAATGGTCAGAATGATTTTATTCAACTGTGTTTGCGTGATCTGATCAATCGATTTGTATTTAGGAATATTTAAGATTTCGTAATCGGTCTCATCGTACCAATAATGACTTGTTCTAAAGATTTTCCTATGCATGGCTTCGAGATGATTTTGCTTGGATTTCGACAAAATGGGGTAAAAGTTTAGTATTGATTGACAATAGGATCGGATGTATGCATTATATAATTTATATGGCGTATCCTCATTGAACATTCTATTTGATGTGAGATATTTAAGTGTTGTTGAATTTTTTCGAATTTTGGATTCAACATGGCTACGATGAGAAGTGAAAGAACGTTTACTATCTAAGATAGTTCCAAGATACTTAATTTTATCACATGATGTGACAATGTGTCCATCAAAGTCGATGTAAGTCGGCAAAATAGATGCAATCTGTTGGTGGAACAACATCCAAAACGTTTTCTGAAAATTGATAGATTGTTTCCATGTTGAAGAATAAGCAATTGATGAAATAACCACGTCCTTGATCTGTTTGATAAGATTAAGTATAAGTGTTTTTGAGGGCCAGTTTGCAGAAGAACATATCAGTATATTGGGATCATCAGCAAACAGGTGCTCCCAAGTGCTGCAACATGGATATACTATTTAAAATATCATAATGATATACTATGAAGATGACTGGTCCAATACAAGATCCTTGAGGTACTCCTTTATGTAGACAAAAAGTACTGGATGATGTGCCGTTCATATCTATAAATACTGATCTTCCCGATAGATAATATCGCAACCATGCTATCAAATATATAGGACAGTTTAGTCGATACAATTTTACCACCAAGTCGTTGAACCATAGTTGGTTAACAGCTGATTTAAAATTGATAGAAATACCAGCTGTAGCCGTGCTCACCGAAAGACATTGTCCAATTTGATCAATTATCGATACTAACCTTACTGCCATATTGTTACGTGGGGGAAAACTAGTTTGCTCATCTAGTAGAACATCATCATCAGCTACCCATTTGTAGAAATATTTGAGGAGGACTTTTTCGTATAACTTTGAGAAGCAAGGTAGGAGTGAAATTGGACGTGTTTCGTTTATATTGGCGATGTTAGATTTGGGTTTTGATAGTAAGATCATTTTAGCAGTTTTCCATTGAGATGGCATACACAAGCGAGACATGAAATAGTTGAACGAGGAGCCTATAAATGTATGATGATGTATTGATAGCAACTTGATAATTTTGTTCGAAACACCATCCACACCCGATGAACTTTTGTTTTTCAATGCTGAAATAGCTTTTGTGATTTCGTTAACCGTTATGTTAGGAGCTTTCGGCTTTGATTGTTTTAACTCTGCTTGAAGTTGTTTATCGATATGTTTAGCTTCGATTTCAATTGGGTTAGACGTTTTGGAGTGTTTGAAAAATTGTTCTTCGTAAAATGATCTACCAAGATCACGCATGTCCTTTGGGGAGGAAATAACGTCCCCATCGGTTGATAGAAAGCCATTGTTTGGTATATTATTTGTTGAGAAGTGTTGTCGTTCCCTTTTCCAGAATTGTTTGACATCTTTTTCATTTACCGTATAGCAGTATTTTCGTCAAGATATACGTTTATGCGCAAAAATTTCTTTTCGAATTATAGTTGAATACGCTTTTAGTTGTGTAATAAAGAATGGATGTTTTGTTTTTCGTGCAAGCCGCAGAATGACTTGCTTTTGATGTATTAGATAGATTGTGTGTGGTGGAAGTAGTGGTTTATACCGCATATCAGAATGATACATATGTCAATCTAGATACCAACAGTGACAAGAAGTGTTCATAACTAGTGAAGAAGTCTATTGTACGTCGTCAGTTGTAGAATAGATATTGTTCCAATAAGAGAAAGTGAACGTTAAGAAAAGCTCCAGTAGCATCCAGTATGTACGCTTTATAGGATAACATTCATCACGTTTTTGCAATCTGGTAACAGGTGTCCATATAACAGGAAAGTGATCATTGCCTATGCTCGATAGTACACAGTATGAAGGTGTTGGCGGTATCACCTGTACTGGTGCTAAAATTAAATCAATTGTTGCAGTTGAAGGTGTCGATGTTGCTACGTACTTGTTGATGATTTCTAGTTCATGTCTTTGATAACCAATTGAAAAGAGTTTTTCCCTTATGATTTTCCATGGAATTTGACCAGGATCGATGTTTAGCGTTGATGTCACCAAGAAGTATTGTATTTGAACTTCGTTCAAGAATTTTGTCAAATAAATCCAAAGTTAAACTTTCATTTGGTGGCGAAAAGCATGTGGCTAGTTGAAACCTATCGATGGACGTGCCGACGTCAAGAACAAGAACTTTTGATTGATTATTGAATATTTCAACTCTTTGGACTGGTATCGTGCGATGTATTGCTATTAAAACACCTCCGAAAATATTTGAACCTTTCTCCCAATAGAAGTTGTAGTTATTAAAGTGTTTTGAAAAGATTTTAATGGTATCGTAATGATATTGTGTGCCATTGAATACTAGAATTGGGCACGGCGTACTTTCCAATAAGAGAAATATTTCCGGTGAATATTGTTTTAAATTACTAACATTCAATAGCATTATCTTCAGTTCACTTTTTGCATTTATCATTGTAGAAGTTATTTTCTTTCTTTTCTTCCGATTGGCTAGTACCGCATTGAGTGTTGGTAGGGTCGTCCATTCTAATAGAAGTTCTTGAAATATATGTACCTGTTTATGGGACAGATTTTCCGTTGATATACTAAATGAGTCTGAGTGATTATCTGGAAAGTATTCTTTAGAATTCGGATTCAGCATGCTTATGAGTAATAGAATCATGTGCTGCTGTTATCAAGTTGGTCGTGCTTTGTTTGGGATGAAATGCTTTGCTCCATTGAGTTACGTTTAACAGAGATTGATTAAATTCTTTTTGATTAAGATAATCCACCGATTGAATATATGATGAGTCTATTTGCCGTTTTTGTTGTGAGCTACTTTGTGTATATATTATATGTGATACGTCTTTCAGCAGTGGGCCTACAACTTCATGAAGAATTTGATTAATCTGGGTAATTTCTTTGGCTTGAAAGATCAATCGCTCTGTTTGTTCTTTTATATGTTTATTGAAATCTATTTGTTGTTGTAGCATACCATATATATTTAAATTCTTGATTTCTAGAAGTTTTAATGAAACGTTATTGTCATTGAAACTGTTATTTGTTGGTGTTGGTATTGTTGATGTATTTCCTAACAGACGTTGTACACTATTTACCGTCCATCTATTTGAATTTGAACTTGATGAATATGGTGTTTGTCAGACTGAAGATTTATTTTGAAGCTTCTTTAGTTCACGAAATTCAATTTTCTTCGGACAGGTTGGGTTTCCAGCCAAGTGGTCTCCTTTGCAATGCGCACAACAGATTTTGTTTTGATATTTCGGATTATATTCATGCTGTTGACCGCACTTGAAACATATTGGTTTTTCCTTATTAGGAAAATGCGCTACTATGCGATCATCATATTGTTGGGAAATGTAGCATCTCAGTATTCGTAGAGGTGCTACATAAGGTTCGATTGAATAAGATATTGCATTTCCCGAATGAGTTTTTTTCTTCTAGTTAAATGATGATAAATGTTTTTCAAATCCGGAGAACGAAAAATTGTTTCAAAAAAAAATATTTAATTCCTCGTGTTTGTTCTTTCATATCAGAGAAGTACAGTTCCCTTATGCGGGAACCCGAAAATTGCGCACGCCGAAAGTTGCGCACGGAAAGATGCGCACGAAGTGTGAAACGTTATCAAATACTTAACGAAAAAAAATTTTATTAGCTTTATTTTATTTTTTAAATCATATATTGAAACATATAGACTTGTGAACAGAGAAAAAATAGACACATAAGCTATCGTGATCATAGTGATTATATGGTTATAATGGATATTTTTAATGAGGATATCTAATTTAGAGTAATATAATGTGCTAAAGCCGTGATTTGATCAATAATGTTGCGGTGAGGATTCGAGACAAGATTTTGTAAACGGTTGTCAAGATGTTGATATTTTTTTTTCTTTGAAACAGTTTCACCAACATTAACGGTCGACCTTTCTCTGTTGTAGTAAATTGAACCGCAGTAGACATGATAGAATAACATAGAGAATAATCAGTTCTGTTAGTTCGATCTCTTGTGTGTTCTTTTATACAGAACATTTTGTTCTCAAAATGAGCTTAACTTAATTGTGACAAAGTATCAAACGGATCAATTATTTATTGATCAAAAATTGTTATTCATTTGACAGGATAATCATCTTTACCTATTATACATCTCTTACCATAATTCATATTCAATTTCGATTAAAAATGTTCGAATGTTTCCCAGTATCTTGTGTTGTTTTGATTATTTTCTACCACGAAACAAAAGTTAAATATCTCGTGCGCATCTTTCCGTGTGCAACTTTCGTCGTGCGCACTTTTCGTAGACCCCCCTTATGCTGTTAACGACAAAATCAGAGTTTCGAAAGAAAAATTGGTAAATTTCCCTACTTTCAATTTATTCATGTGTTATAGAATATGAAAAACATAGTTTATGAGGAGCACTTATTCAAAATCAAACCAAAACATTGATCGTTTTCAGTTGCTTTTTTACACGAATACATGTTTATTGTTTATCAAAAAGTTGATACAACAATGATTCATTTTCGACGCGAACTACACTGAAAAAAGTAAGGTGTCACAAGAACCTCTGAGGTTTCGTCAAGTTTTAATATACTATATGCAAGTGTCTGCAGGATCATACGAAACCTGTCAGAGGTTTAGCAATATCCAAGGTTTTGTAAAATTCTTTCTAGTTTTAAAATATTAAAATGTTTCGTCTTGAAACCTTTCAAATTTGGGTTACTCCTGAGGTTTTCTCAAAAACCCTTTTGAGTTTCGTATACAAAATGTCTTGTAAGTATGCTTCGTGTAGAATTAGGGTTATGAAGTTACCATTACCAATTCGTTACGTTTCGAAGTAGCTGGTAAGTTGCCCGTTACGAGTTACGTGCTTACGGTAACACGCCGCGACGAGGTACTGGGCAACGGAGTAATGGGTTGACCTCTCTTCTAATAAGGATCAAAAATGGTTTTAAGAAAAATCACGAAATTCTATAAAGCTCGGCCAAACTATATCAGGCTCAGGAAATTCATTTGCAAAATACCTATTTTCATGATTTTCAGTTCATATTTTTCGCGAAAAACAACTTTTCCCACAAAATTTCGAAGTGTTTCATTGAAATTATGTTTTTTCTCACGAAACCTGTTTATTCATTCAGAGATAGATTTTTAAAAAAGAAGAGTAAAAGTGAAAATAATAAAAACTCCTGTATCAGATTCAAATTCCCTGTGACCGACTTGCTTTACTGAAACATTTTAGAATTTCATTTTCTTTCGTGAAAACCTACTTTGCTCATAATTGGAGGAGTCGTTGATTCCATCACTCCGATACCGTTACCGGGTGACTGGTAACGGAAACGCTTCCCGTTACTTGCTGAAATATTACATTTCTAGTTAGATCAGTTGTCAGATGAACAAATAAGAATGGTGTGTTTGATTCTAAAACTTACAACCTGCTGAAATATTTTAGTTGTATTTAGGTCCGTTACAAGCTGAACAAATAGGAATGGTGAGTTCGATTTCAACAGTTGAAACCTGATGAAATATTTTACTTGTGTTTAGATCATTTGCTAGCCGGACCAATAATAATGGTGAGTTCGATTTTGATAGTTCTAACCTGATAAAATATTTTATTGGTATTTAGATCAGTTGTCAGAGGAACAAATAAGAATGGTGAGTTACATTTTAGAAGCTACAATAGGATGTAATTTGCTTTTCTACTTAAACGAAAAATTCCATGCCGGTCGTTGCGTCGACCGAAACCTGAAGGAATTAACAGAAAAATGCCTGAAAATTGCGGTATTCTATAAAAATACATATGGCGTCACTGAAACATGGAAATAGTCTTCTGTCTAAAAGCTTTCCTGATTTTTTTCTGGTGAGCTCTGAGTAAGTTGGCCTATCTTTCCGCAAGAAGCGGGACAAATCATTGGGAAAAACTTGGGAAAGTTTGGGCTCGAAATATTGCTTCCATGTTCCAGCGATATCATGTGTTTCGCTATAGGACACAGTGATTCGCTCTTACGTTTTTGCTGGTTTTCACAGAAGTGGGTTCTTTTTTAGAGTGGGAGGCTGTAACATTGTTTGCTGACGGAAAAATTTTTCCGCAATGGAGCATAGCATTCGGCGAAAGTTACATTCAATGTTGAATCGTGAGTTGTAAAGAACTGCAAGTACGAAAAGCTCGCTGTCACTATTAAAAATTTAGACTTTTAGCAAAACCTAATTTCAACGAAACCTCAAAGGATTTCGGTTTCGTTGCAAAAATCGGAACCCTTTCGGGTTTCGCGTTGCACTTTTTTTTCTTTCAGTCTATAGTATTGTTCGATTCATCATCAAAATTTTATACAGTAAAATTTCATTTGTCACTGTTTTTTCAAATGTTGCTTTCAATTCGATTATGACTTAGGAAACATATCAATTAATTCATGTTAATCTAATACTTACTAAAATATATTCATAAATATTCAGAAGTAGGTATTAGTTTCATGTCACATGAATGTGTATGATGACATGTATCATATTTAAAAGTTTTTGTGAAACAAAATTCGATTGAATTTTTAGAGATAACCAATCTTGTGAATACCGGATCATTTGTTCCCGTAAACCACCGTATTTGTCTTTCCTCCGGTAAATTATCCTGATATAGAAGCTAGTAACCGGACTGGTAAAACCCGCGGTAAATCGGCGGTTTTTTCCGCATGTTTACTAGATGTAAAAATTTAAAAAAAGAATGTCTAAAATAGCTTAGTTGATGATTTGGAACACATTATTTGTCAAAGATTATAGACGAACCGGTCAAACCAATTTTTTTAGTGGTAACCGCTGTATTAATCAAATCCCGCAGTTTACTGCGGTAAATTCCTGTAAATTTTTACTGATAGGAGTCTGTAGCTGGTCCGCTAAAACCGTGGTTAAGCGCCAATTTTCTTGCAGTTTTCACTACATGGGAAGTTTATGTTTATGTATATGTGTGTATGCATGAATAATGAAGTTTTGAGAGCTATTTATAGTTCTCCAACCTCAAAATGAGTCAGAAGCTTTAATTTTTTCTCCTACGGATGCATAGTTTTATTCTGTAATAGACATAATTAATATATTATGGCTACAGTCATGTCAACATCATGAAATATTATAATACAGCTACATCCACATAAACACAGGAGTAGTAGTGTGCTGATAGTGGTTCAATAGACGTGCTCAGGAGTTACATGAGAAACGACCACAAAACGAACAGATTTATTCATCGGCGTTGAGATAGCGAATTAACAATGATCTTTTATGACAAAAATCTATGCATCGTCTCACCAGTACATCGATTCATGAATAGTCACCAAAAATGATGTGTGATAATACTTAGATATCAATATGCACAAACAGTTGGCAACTGTGAGAGACTTCTCTTGAAGACAATAACTGATAACAACACTATTGAGCTTGATCAACATTACCTTTATTTTTCTTTTCTTATACATGCATGTTAACCATTACTGAGTACATATATAGTTGAAAAAACTATATCAGCCCTTTTCCACTTGTACTGGTTTCACTCAGGTAGTAAACTCGAATCTGAATTTAATATTTCGGACCGATCAATCACGCGTTTCGACTCGGTTCATGATTCCGTCATTAAAAATAGACTCTATAGTTATTCATTGTAAAGAGCACACTTTCGCATCCAAATTCTTTTCGTGCAATCGATCAATGCGTAGTGTGAAGAAAAGCAAAACGAGAAGTAATCAATTGAGCTGAAATTAATCTCTGGCTATTTTCGTATTATGTACCGCATCGCTTACTATTTGAACTAAATTACTTATGAGTTGAGCACACAAAACAATATTCTCTGTTACACAAATAAATTTATGCTATCCAAAGCATACTGGATGACATTAAATACAAGGGTGGCGCGACCGACAGATAATGGATTTTCTCGGCTGCTAATACTGGGATTATTTATCACATATTTTGCATGGTTGCGAAGAGGACAGATACTATTGCTTACAAAAGTCTCATTTTTTAGTCACAATAATTCGAAAAACATTTTCTAGCACTGATCCAGAGTTCGAACAGTCACGCCAATTCTGATTGTATGTCTCCGCATGTTTTATTAACCCTGCGTTTTTAGCTGGCTAGTGCCATGTACGACGTAACTATATCATCCAGTAGGTAGAAAGATTCACCCCCCCCCCAATGGATGAGGTACTACGGGGACTTATTTTTTCGGGATTTATCTCTCTATGGGATTATTTTTTCATTGAGGATTTATTAATTTTGATAACATTTCACCATACTCGCATCCTCACTAACATGAATGTACTTATACTCTCACTCACCCCCAGATGCATCTCCTCACCCATATCGTATATCCACTCAGGAACTATATGGGATCTATCTCAATATCCTTAGAGGCTTATTAATGAGTTCAAATAAATCCATAAAAAATAAATGCCGGTAGCTGCTGATTGATTTAGAGCTTTGTACAATATTGTGAGTGCATGACAAATCCCAGTGATATTATCACTCAAATTCACATACCCCAGCGACCAATCAGAAACCCCACATCATAGTAAAATGTTCGGTCCAACAAACAACACAATGAGACGAACCATCGTAGCTACAATTAGTTTTGGGAAAGGACTGGGTGGATGGGTAGGTGGGTCAATAGATGAGTCAACGGAACGACACTTAATTTTCGGAACGGGTCGAGTGGGTAAGTAGGTGGGTGAATAGATGAGTCTTCAGAACTACACTTAGTTTTGGGAAGAGAGTGTAGTCTTGGTGAATGTTTGACCGACCTTGTCGGGGGGGGGGGGGGGGGGGGGGGGGGGGGGGGGGGGGGGGGGGGGGGGGGGGGGGGGGTCTGGAGCTGGACACATTTGTTAAAACAGGGAGAATTGTTGCTGTACATGGAAAAGCATATGAATACCTGTGAGGCATATCGACGTATACAAGAGAACCGAGTTTGTCGATGTGATGAATAGTGGACGCGTCCGTTCGAAGGATTCCTTTTCTGCACTTATGGAAGAAAACACAGATAGCGGTTGCGTGAAAAGGCATCTGCATCTGAACGAGTGTTACATTCCTCTGTGACAACACCTACAGCGACATTCACTGAGTGTGCTTACGCCTGCAAACGTCTGTATCTGCGTTAAGAGTCATACTGGACATCGAGCCCCCCCCCCCCACCACACACACACAAACACTTACTCGCAAAGTGAGTCCGATGTGTGTGCGCTTCTAAGTTTATGTCGCTTGATCCTTCAGAATTCATTTGTAGCGTTAACTCTCTCAGTGTTTTCTCCTTTTCGTGGATACCCGTGTAACTATAAAACGTGCGGTTCCGCCCTTCATCGCACCCGCACTCGTTATGTTGTGCTGTGGATGTTTGTTTGGATGTATTTAGCGGTGATAAAAATGCAATTCTCTTTTAACGCAATCACTAACAGTCTGTTCTCCGACGTGCGAAGACCAGTGTATCTTTCGCAAGAAGAGGTGCGCCTTCGAGGGCACGCGCAATCATAGTACTCTTATACGGCTGGAAACTGATGTATCCCTCTTTTGGATAGTACAGGTATTCACAGCACCCACACTATCTATGTTCTCTTGTGTATGAGAGTGTGAACGTGTGTAACTGTTATGCAAATCGAATTCCATTTTAGCGCCTCCATCATCGGTTTCTTTTCCGATGCATGCAGATCTGTCTACCCGAGAACGCATGGGTCCACCATTCCTGGAACCCACTCTCCCTTCCCAAAACTAAGTGATGTCCCGATGATTCATCTATTCACCCACCTACCCACCCACCCCATTCATTCCCAAAACTGAGTGCTGTTCCGGTGGCTCATGGTATTGAGTAATTAGGGAGGATGGAAGTATTTATTATGATTTACTGTATTTCTGATTGGTTAGCTGATGTTTAAATTTGAGCGATAATATCACTGATGTTTGTCATGTATTGAATATTCTATGAGAAGGAATCCACAACACGCAATTAAAAACGAAATATTCACATCGGTAGCAGATATAATGCATAACAGCTATCTCTTACATTGCCTTTCTTTGTCATCACTGAAAAATTTGAATCTATATTACTCGTAATAATGCGTATCAAGTTTACACGTAGGGAAATAACCATGAAATTAATACTTACGAAAAGAAAAATATGCATAGCTACACAGTGAAATCAATAGGAAATGCAGTAATGCACTGTATTGTGATACTAATAATTTCCTCCATTTTAAATTCCCATCAACATTAACGTGGAATAATAAATGTTCTTGTAAATTTCCAATCGTCAGACATGACTCAGCAAAACTACATTATTAAATCAAACAGTCATCAAGGGAAATTTCTCAATCTTCCAAGTAATAAACAATGGAAGAACTGAAAAACTGCTGATGTACATATTTAGTTTACTAAAACTTCATTAGTCAGATTGATGAATGAAGACATTTAAAAAAACTGTTCGAAAATTGAACGATTAGTTTAAAGTGAGGAAAAGTTCAGTCTTATCAATGGTAAATATTGGCTAAAAGTTAAAAAAAATAGATTGACTTTTGAATTTCAAGAGCATTCTTTCTTCTGTGATTGTATCCGATTTCAATTGAAACAACATATTTGATGAAGATTTCTTTCCAACATCTTAGAAAGCTTAGTGCTAGACAGAATCGTACAGTAGAAACAAAGCATGTTTTTGTCTCGTTAGTTGCATACAAAGTGGAGAAGCATCTAATTTTTTGAATACTGTTTCGTAACATACACATACATAGGACAGACTATTTGGTAACATGTGCTCATTGCAAGTTTAATTTTAAGACAGATTTCAGATGGTCATCAAGAGATAAATTTGCCAAAGCTAATTGTCTTGATTCCGTATTTTCAAGAGACGCTTCAATACACATAACATCTACAATTTCTTCAGATACCCGAATATGCTCAAATAACAAAAACGTTTTGGTTTTGGGAAAAGCTTCTGATATTTCCACTGTTGTGCAAGTCAAAAGGATGGATGCTCACAACCGAAAAATTGATCGCGTTCCTTATGTATAGTCCCTGATAAGAGTTTGGTTTTGACCAATCAATGTTCACAATACATAACGTAAACAGACGTATGTTTCCAAGTTTGAAATGATTCTCAAGGAAAAAGCCAACCAAAGCATTGATAAAACATGTTTTCGAAGTCTTTAGTCATAACATGTAATCAATAACATACATATATAAATAGCCTACAAACGCATAACAAAATAGTTTTCAACACAATTTCTTTGCAAAATGCCAAGCTTCAAAATGTTTGGTGAAACATTTCAACAGTTTTGAGGGTAAATATCTTCATGTTGGTTTCGTCTATTTTCTCTATGGCAGTTACTAACAAATTAAANAGCTGTTGTCAAACATGTTGATAACCCAGATGCAGATTATGCTTTTGATTTTGGTAGGAACTTGTGTGATTTGAAATTCTTCTGGAAAATGTTTTTCTCGTTTTAGACATTGGCAAAGAATATATGGAAAACAGAGAAGAATTCAATCGAAAGGCATTGGAAATAATGAAGAAAAACGCACTACCTCGTCAATGAACTCTATATTTGACATGAATATTTATTTATGTTGTATAAAATTTGAAATGGTAATTGGTTGAAAATATCCTTATTTATTTTTCTTTGAAAATCAACTGTGACAAATAAACTAAGCGTATTTTTTATTGCGATGTAACCAAGATTTTCTACATGTAAATCTTTCCCTCTGTTTATCAATAGTTCTAAAATTTCTTTAATAAAAAGATACTTAATAAATATTTCGTTGTTTTTCATATTATAATTACTTGTTCTTGATGGAATGATCTATTTTTAAATAGGTTTTATATCATCAAGTTATTAACAATGCCTCAAAGGCATTGCCTTTGAAAGCAGTGTGTTATTAATCACACACGCACGCTAGCGACACTTCTCATGCATTAATACTTTTTGCGATGCAATTTCCCTACTTGAAAGAGGCTTGCTCCATTTCTCATTGGAGGATTTACTTTTTAGTGTGAACCGCTGTTGAATTAAAAAAAAGTTAATTCGGTCGAAATTTTGGTATCCCAGGTGAATGAATCCTACACCGAATTCGATCGGATCCTACGATCCGATGAAATCTTATGGGAATCCGGGTTGTGGAAACAGTAACGGATCCGACGGAACGAACCTATTTTCTTATTTGAGTACGAATAAGCATTTAAACACAACAGTAGAGGCCTGTCTAATCACATGATGAAATCCAATCGGATTCCGATAGTAGGATTCGATAAAATCCAACACTAGGGATCCGAATCTCGGATCGCAACCAGGAATCCGATGGGATTTCGTCGGATAAGAGAAACTCCGATAGAAACATGATCGGTTCCAACGGTCGGAATGATCCTCCTGGGTAGGTAGCATTCATACACATTAGGCTTTATCAGATGATTTATTGTATCTGTCTATCAATCAGTCAGAGGATAGTTTGCTACATACATGTACGCAAGCACAATAAGAAATAGGAACAGAATTTTATTGGACTAAGTATAATTGTGTAGGAAAAAATGGACTATCTTATCGAATTCGATGCAATAATATTTATCTCGGTTTTCGTTTTGTATCTTGAACATATCTCGAATAGAAATGAAAACCATACACTGGCGACATCATTATGTACCTTTTTATGTATAGTTTTTAATCTATAACCTACAGAAAGGAAGGCTTATCATAAGTAAAATGTTTACTGCCAGGAAAAGCTGTGTCTTGTGAGAATTACAAGGTTACCACAATTGCGTATAGGAAACAGTTTGTGTATAAAATATATCTTTGTTTCTTTTTGTAGTAAAATTGTAGAAAGATAGGGCTATATCATGAAAAATATATTGTCTAATACTCTGTTTCTTAATAAGAACAATCTATATATTCTTTTTCGAAAAAAATTTATGATCTGCCTGCATTTAGGATGAATCAGATAGTAGACTTTATCCAAATATATTCCTATTTTCAATTGTCTTATTCATGCAAATTATGCTCGTGTAACAATCAGACATCCCCAATTTGCTCGTCT
Source organism: Rotaria macrura (assembly GCA_900239685.1). NCBI lineage: Eukaryota > Metazoa > Rotifera > Eurotatoria > Philodinida > Philodinidae > Rotaria > Rotaria macrura. The sequence continues at coordinate 65,406 of OENT01000148.1, forward strand.
GCGTTAACAGCGTTGGGAAACATTTTTTTTATTCTCCCGCTGGTTTTGAGTATGTTATCTAGGGGAAAAAACCACTGTTGGAGACTATTTTTCGAAATTACAACAGATTCTGCACATGTGATCAGGGGCGTAACTAAGTCTCGAGAGCAGGGGGCGGGGCGTAACCACTCCCCATCTCAATATTTCAAAAACAGGGGGGCTTAAGGTCATTATTCATATAAATTCAGCAGCTATAGTCCCCAGAAAAGAGCTTTTGTTCAATATTTTTGTACCATAAACACAAAATTTTCAAAAGCAGGGGGGTGTTACGCCCCCCCCCCTGGTCGGTACGCGTACGCTCCTGTCTGTGGTAAAAATTAAGTTTACTTGGAAAGAGAATTCAAAATTTTGCATTTTTCCAAACAATCCAATCGACCAGTCGTTTTTTTTACATTTATTCAATATGTAAAATAACTACAAGTTTTTCACTATGCATATAATTAATGAGCTCATCAGATTTTCTAGATTGCCAAGTAAATGGCTGAACCGAGATTAAACAAAGAATTATACACAAATATAAGTCGTTTAAAATTATTAAACCCCACTACTACAAATCCCAAGTTTCTTCTTGAGAAATCACCGTTGGACGAAGATGATGAACAACCAATAGATTCCTCTTCGAAACGTGAAGATATCTCAATTATTGGACGAATATTCCTTGAGTCAGAAATTTTTAGAGAAGCCTCGTATCAGATCGAAATAAAATTAATATCAACTTATCCATTCGAACCGCCCTGTGTTCGCTTCATTACTAAAATTTACCATCCACATGTTGATGAACATGGTAAGAAGAGAAAAACGAAAACTTGACGGTTGACATTTATGAAGTCTATTTAGGCATATTTTGTCATGAACTATTAAAAAAACAAGCTAAATGGACAAATAAAAACACTTTAGTTGATGTTGTTAAAGCTGTTGTAGATCGTATCAACAGTCCTGATATTGATTATTCGCTTAGTTTTTGTTCGTTTTTTTTCTCAAGTTTTTTATTTTAATTTTCTTTCATTGTTTTAGACCAAGGTCGAGAATATCTGGAAAGTCGTTCTGCTTTCAATCTTAAGGCATTGGACTGTGTCAAAAATTATGGTTTACCGCGCAGTTAAAGACTTTATAAAATTACGTCTCAACCGAATCGATCTTTCCTAACTTCTTTTATCCATGAGAAACTTTATTGTTCCTTTTTTCACTCAACAAATTTCCAATGTCTATTACATTGCGTACAACTATAACAATAAAAAGTTTCAATAATGATCTTTACAAAGAATCTTGGTTCTTAATACGGTACATAAATTGAATATTAATATCAAGATTATATTTGTACTTATATAAATTAATTTTTATAATTTTTTATTGTAATTAAATTTCTCTCAAAAACAAAAACTATACAATGAATATTGATCTAATCGGAAATTATTTTTCAAGTCAGAATATGAATTTTTCAACAATAAACTTAATAGATACAATGTCGAATACTTATTTTCAGATCATATTTTTCAACGGAGACGAATTATGAAGAGAAAATTTATTGTATTCATCATTCAAAGAAAGTAACTAAATAATTTTAGTCAGCTCATATTCGAAGCAGCAAAACGCAAATAATTATATTCCGACATGGACATCTATAATAGAACGCTATCAACGTATAGTAGATTAAACACTGTTCATGATTAACTGATAGGTCTGCTATCAAATACTATATGCCAATTACTTTTGATTCAACTTATGCGTACATGAAACAATCGATAGAGTCCTGCAAGACAACCTGGATTAAACCTAGCTTGTTCTAACCTACAGGACAGGGTAGGGTAAGATTACTAAAAACTATAGGAGAAAAATTAAGCTTGATTTCAGATAAAGTACGGTGCATAAGTAACCGAACAAATGACGGAGCATTATGTAGTTGACTAGAACGTGGCACACAGCTGATTCTTTTACTGTTGGAAGGAGCTAAGTGTCATCTTTAAAAACCATGTCTTGAAAAGTCTTTTCAATGAAATCAAAAGTTTCAATAATGAATTTGAAGAAAAACGCCAAAAAAGTTTAGTTACACCACGTATTTTTGTGTACCATTCTTAATTCGAAAATGCTGTCTCATTCTCATTTCGAAAGTTAGAATGCTAAAAAGTTCGGAATGTGTAGCATGGAGAGTGGGCTTGTCGAAAATGTCAAAGGCGAAATTCTTTGTCACTACGAAGAAGTTGAAACCTCTAGGAGTTTAGTATTAAGCAAACTTTAAGCTTCTGGTGCTAAACTGAAATTTTTAAGAAATATTTTTTGCTTGAAAAATATATGATTAGAATCAGTTTTCGAACACAATTTGTTTGAATGGTGTATCACAAGTTAACTAGAAGTGCTGAAATCGATTCACAAATCGGCGGAAAATGAAGGATGAAATTACGTCACTTTAGTGCGGTTTTTTTTTTGTAACTTGAAACGTCTATAACTCGGCTGAATCAAAACCGATTGAGTTGAATTCCTTTGCCGTTCATGTGTACGAGGGAAGTTATCTCTTCACTTGTTCGCCGTTTTCAAAAACCTTTGTGCAGCATTGAAACTGCTATTTCTTCTGAAGAACTTTTTAAAATGCAGTTTTGAACCCTTTAATTTGATTGAAAAGTCTTTTCAAGGCATGAATTTTCAAGATAAGACTTCGCTCCTTTCCGTGGTGACAGAATCAGCTGTGTACCGCGTTTCGGTCAAATGCAACAGACTCCGACATTTGTGCGGTTTAATATGCACCGTACACTAGAAAAAACTTTTATAGAGCTGAACTTAATATACATTTCTGACATCTATTTTTTCAAACATAAGACAAACTTTGAGCAGTGATGTTGTTAATGATATCTTTTTTTTAGAAAATTTGGAAATATGTAAGAATTTCTTATTTGATTCTAGTTGAAAGTCAATAAAAAGTGCTGAAAAATACTGAAGAGAAACTTCATGCTGACTTTTCCATGAACTTGAAATTCCAAGGGTATGATAGGGTGTAATATGAAAAATCTCTGTGATAGGACAGGATAAGGTGATGAAGTCTATAGGTTAGGGTAGAACTAGTGTACGAAGTTATTCAGTAGGTTAGGTCTAGAGTACAACAAAGTCGTAACCTGCAGGACTCTAACACGCGATTCTATGTTTCAAATCGATGAGTTCCCTGAGATAATTAGTTATCGAAGACGATTAAATTTAGTTAATATGTGAATCACACATATTCTGCTAGAGACTAAATTTTACAAGGATATATTATATGTTTATCTCGTTTCTTCAATCAATATAGTTTCTGACGATACTTATTAGTATGATGCTTCTTTTCTTTTCTTTTTTTTCTTTTGATTGCATGCTTTGGAAAGTCAGTGTTCAATCAAACGTGCTTAGATGAAAAATCTAGATTTTGAATTAAAAGGAATATTCTTGTCAACGAAATCAGTTTACAAGAAATTTGCACTGAAAAGCGAGATACCATTCGATGAGAAATATAAATAAATTCTCATTTGTAATTAGGTAATCATTATTTTACTGAATCAACTGGTTTGTTAGTAGTTGATCGGGGACATGTTTTTGAATTAGATGACGATCGTTTTTTCAATAGTAGAAATTATCAGCCAAGTTTTAAATCGATTTCAATCAAATATGTTTATGTTCATGTAGAGACAGTGATGTGTAAAAGACAGTTCCATTGTACTGAGTCTTAACTATCTGTTAATTTGTAATAAAAGGAATAAAGAATTGTATGAGTTAATAACGTTTCTACGGAGAACTATGGGAAGATCTGTTATAATTTCGTCTCATGATCTTCAATCACGAAATATGTTTTTCAACTTAAATTCAACTACTCTAGATCTAATGTATAGTACTGATCTTAGATTCTTCTAAATATGACTGAAAAATTACTTATTCAAAGTATTGGGATTCTGCTTCACTGTCATTGTATCACAATACTTATAAATAGATATATTGATATGTATATAAATTTGTGTTGAGCTGGGGAAATTTTTTCCATAATTAATGATAAGTCTTGCACATGATGACGCGTGATATCTAAAGTCTCCTATGTGCCTATAATGATGGTTCTAGCAGTTGCATTCTTTTCTGTTTTTTTTAATTAACTATAAAGCCTGTCAATCAGTGAAATTCGATGAAGTGTAGAAAGTGCGACCAATGTCGAATTTATCTTTTCAAAGTAATGATATTTCAAAGCAAAGTTTAAAATCTTCATATAATATCATAGAAAATTATCTCAAATTAAAATAATTCTATGAGATCTATCATAAACGTATGATATTTGAAAGTAAATCAAAGCGTACTGTCCTTTGCTGTAAATCATAAAAATATTTTCTTCATTAAGATTACATTTGTTTACATATAGCTGATGAATATAAACAAGAATACTTGTCAAGTTCTTTAGTGTCTAATCAACTAGAGTTAAATAATGATCGATATTTTGACAATTCTTCGTAGCTGAAAAGACTTCCACTAGAGAAACTAACACTTTTTCGACGGAAATCTTGCATCAAACGATCTATTGAAATAAATACGGCATAAAATTTACATGGAAACTACTCTCACTACAAAGACTATAATATGTATCCACACAGTATTCTTTATTTTCAGTTAAGACACCATTGATTTAAAATCGAAGATCACATATACTAATAAAGTGTACAGAAATCAAATGAAAACAGTTGTCTCTGATTGCAATCATCATTCTACTATCTCAATCATTCTTTCTGACAACGAGCTAGCAATGAAAAGAAAAATTTTGAGCTAAACTTGAATATTATTATAATAGATAAAGATCAGGTATGTGTTCGCCATTAAATCCATCCATGATCATTCGTGAAAGGCGTAAAAAAACAAGTGTTTAGAGCTTTATTCATTTTCGTCGAATAAACTATAATAGATATGAAGTTTTCCTATATCTATATTGTTACAAGAATACTAGAAGAAATAATATCATTTCAGGATAGAATTTAATTTGACTGTTTGAGATCAATGTAAACTATTTATTACCAATCGCTTCAACTTGTTTTACAAAATTCTATGACTTATTTACTCAGCCGAGCAATAATGAACTAGTTATAAAATAATTCAAAGATAGGAAACCGTTGTTCGACAAATAACTTGATAAATATCGTTTATACACGTTCTTTTTAATTGATAGAAGCAAACATTGTTAAAGAGCGACGTCTATGACCAATAGCTTGCCGACCATAATCTATTCAATGCACTCAGGTGTGTTAGAACATTTTCATGAAGAAATGTAATAAAGTATTATTAAATTTGCATGCATTTAAGTGTTTTGCAAATATTCGTCTCTACCATGGCTTGTATTTTGGATTTAAGCAGTGTTTACTATAGATGAATCGCTACAATCCTTTCTGCGAAAAATATTTTATGATGATTACTTAAATGAGCTTAATACAAAGGCAATTGTCGTTTATGACTGTTTTCATTTATTTCTATGAATAGTCACCGTCGTAAATCGAAATTAATTTTTAGAATCCTATCAAAGAATGAGTATAATACATTGTTCTTACTCAATATGCTGAAAAGATTCGACATTCGTTGAGGTCTCAGTTCTCTTGAAATGAAATTATTTTGTTTACTACGTGTGTTAAATATGACGCAACATATTGCTTTATTTTGCAATTTTACCAATCAATAACATCGGAAGTTTGTAACTTTAGTTTTAAGTCGATTTTTACACTAAAAGATATCGATAAGAATTTTAGAAGTCGAAAAACACATTCTTCTAAAACTTTTGAGAGTACACGCATCTTTCTAGATATGATTCATAGTATTGTTAAAATATATGTTTGTTTTCAACTCTATAACTAAAGAGGGATTGAGAAATCAAAGTGAAACGAATCATATGTTTCATTTGTGTAAATATTGAATATGATTCAGTAACATACCTCGATGAATTCAATATTTTTTCATATTGACCTTTATGAGGTGCACTTATGAATAGATTTGAATTAGTTTAACTGCTGTGTGACTTTTGAAAAACTACAGAAAAAGAAAATTTTTTGTTGTTGGATTATTCCAATCGAGACAGAAACGAAAATGTGTGATGGTTGTTTATCATCGTTTATCGATTAGTAGAAGCAGAAAAAACAACTGCATGATGACTAACACAGATTCACTAGTTGACGTTTTTATTTTTCATTCAGATGAAATAATTTTAAGATCCCCGTTCTCTTTCAAAAATCTGTATTTTCGTCTAAAATAGTCGATTTTGACGTAGTCAGATAGCTCTTAGTATCTGTTTTGAAAAACACTATGATTTATTGGGTTCCCATTACTTTTTCACCATTTTATACAGGTTTTATTGATGGGACTGTCGGTATAATGTGGATGCCAGTGTTTGCTAGATGAGAGGCCTAACGACTTCACTAACAACTAAAGTCACTCTAACACCCATACACACCACGAAAAGTTACTGATCTATTTTCTACAACACATTATCAATAAATAGAAACTTTTATATCAATAGCGAATTTTATCTAGCGTGTTCTCGAGATAAAGTTATTCGTTTTTTACCGTTTTCCTTTTGAAAGCTACTCGGTCGTTTTACGTACTCCTCAGCTCTAAAAGATCTTTAATTGACGAGAAAACTGAGCTGTACAACTTTAAAAGATCAGATTATTTTTATCACACGGCCCTCCGTTTTAAAAAAAATGATGTTTTTTACAAGAATTTTTACCCTATGTAAAAGAACAAAATTTTGAAAAATCTGGCCATAATCAGTTGTAGCTCACGGGTGTTGCTTCCATTTTGGCATGAAACCGAAATCTGTATCGCTAGATTTTGAGGAAGAATCCTTAAAATAGGAAGGCACACTTTTTTTATCCATAATATGAGAATAAATCATGATCACTTCAATATTTTTTGCTGAAATATTTACTGTAAGCTACATATACCTGGATACACATTCCTTTAAAGTTTCAGTCAGATATCTTGTTCTGGAAGGAAAATACATTTTTGAGTCGCAGGGCCTGAAAGGCATCACTACTCTACGCGAACATTTGCACTTGAACGAGATGTTGTTTTTCTCTGAAAGTACTAATGCGATACTGAAAAACGATTTTTCTTAATGAAAAATAAGCGTCAAGATTCTTCCCGTGGTATACAAATAGAAACATGCTCTCTTATTTTTTTCTACGTTCTTTTCTTTTTTTAAGTAGGTTTTTTCAAGAATGAAATAGAACGTAATACTAATACAAGTATGATTAGTGTGTCGATGTGATTGAGAACTTCATCGCTTCTCTTGTCATGGGAGAATAGTTAATTAAATAAAAACAGACTTTTTTTGGCATATTTTTTGTGTATACTCTGTTTTCGATACAGCACTTTTTTCTCTCTAAAAATTTCTCATAAGATATTCGAATATTTTAGATTTCAAAAGAGTCATGCAGGGATTAAATGCAAAAAAGGTATTATATACGAATGTAAGTCGACTGAAATTGTTGAACGCCACTACTGGAGAGGTTAGGTTCGTAGTGGAAAAAACACCTTATGATGACGCTGATGATGATGATCAAGCAGAGATACCGGTCGCTGCGAGTTGCTCAGAACCTTTAATTATTGGAAGAATCTTTCCGAACTCAGATATATATAGAGAGGGTGCATTTCAAATAGAAATCAAGATAAAACCTGGTTTTCCATTTGAACCTCCAGAAGTACGTTTTCTAACTCCAATCTACCATCCAAATGTTGGCAAAGACGGTAAAAAATTGAAAAAAATTAATTTTCAAAGTAGTATTCTATTAAATCTGATTTAGGTAAATTTTGTCATGAATTCCTAAGAAAAGAAGATAGATGGACAGCTACTAGTACTTTAACTGATGTTGTTAAGGCTGTTACTGAACGCATCGACAATCCAGACATTAAAAGTTCACTTGGACCTGGTTTGCTTTTTTTTTTGAGGAAATTTAGTTCATTCTATTTTACTCTTTTAGAACTTGCTCATCAATACAGAGAAAAGCGAGCCGAATTTAATGCTAAAGCAAAGGAATATGTCGATAAGCATGCATTGCCACGTCGCTGAAGATTCTATAGACTGTGTTTTCCAATATATAGTATAGTCTCGACTATTTCTTGTAGTGTCTATTCCAGACGTATTGTTTTTCATTTACTTTCAGTTATAAATGCTGTCATTCCTTAAAATAAAAAATGCAACTCTTCATAATTGTGATTCATAAAACATCAATAATTCTAATCATGCTTTTTTATTCAAAGTCTTTTGTGAGTGATATTTTCCTTACTTATAGAAATCACGTTTTCTTTTAGTTAAAAAATGATAAAAATACAAGTAGTATTAACTTTTTGTGAATGTAGAAGTGTGAGAAGTTCATAATGTGTATAGGCAGATCCGTCTTGGCCTACTAGGACCACATTTCATGATAGTCAAAATCTGAATATGGAACGTAGAATGGACAAGATGGAAAGATACATAAAACGATCTAATTATCACCAAAGAAGACGATCTTACTTTGATTTAGTGCTATGGTCTTATTTTCGAATTTTTGTCTCATCTATTATCACATTTAATATTTTAAACTTTGATCCCATTTCTTTCCAGTTTTAATTAAACACTTACTTTTAATAGCTACTTCACTACAGACAATTACCTTTGCTCGCATAAGAAACCATATGTTCCTATACAATATAAAAACTGTAGACAATTGAATGAGATAACTCTGAGATTTCTACGAATGCAATTTCTATTCAATTACTCTGTCATATAGAAGGAAATATAATGGTGTTCTATTGATTGTAAACATGCAAATAAAATCTTGATATCAATTTAAATGACAGCGAAACGAATTTCATATGGGAATCAAATTTTGTAATTATCTATTTTTAGCGACTTTTGTCATCAACAAAATAGTCCTTGATATCATTGATACGTGTTAACTTTCATATGATCGAATCAAGTTAAATTTTTGGTGAATCTATTTTGCATGAGTTATTCTTTCTTTAAATTTATTGTAATTTTTGCACGCATTCACAGCATGGATATTGGTACTCCATGTAAATCAGAAAAAGGTCTCCGCCAAGGTTCTCATTCAAACCTACTACCGAGAAAGAACGAATAGAATTCTACTCGTGAATCATAGGTGTCTATTTTTGAATATACGAGAAAGAAGTACCTCTCGATATTTTACATTTTTTATGTTTGTTTGCTCATCAATTTGCCAAACAACGTTACTTTCTCCATGCTTGTTCTCTTCTATATTTTCTCTTATCAATTAATCACTTTTTCAAACTTTGCTTTTCTGTACTTTGCTATTCGATTGAAAACAACAGACAGGTTAATATGAGTGTTTATTCGAAGATTTATTTTACGCATCTCTCAAACATTTTAAGTCCTGTAGATCGGTTCTATAGTGACACATGAGATACTAATTCAGAAGCTCAACAATTCACTTGACAGCATAGTTACAGTACGAAAAAACATAACGTTATCATCTTGAAATTCGACGAACAAAGTATTTCTTGATGAATCATGTTTGACTCAAAAGAAAATAAATATTCACCATCCATTTTAACTCATAGAGAAAAAACAGTCTTTTTTCTCTTGGGTTATTTCAACTCATAAGAGAGACTAAATAAGTAGAGGACTCTTGTTGCATGTTTATGTTTTATTCTTGTAGAACGAACAGAAATATGTGATCACTATGTTAATTTTTCAGTAGATTCTTTCTTCGATTAGAATATCTATAGTGCGTCATAGTTTTACGTAGACTTAATTGTATTTGCAAACTGGTTACTCTCTACAAACAATACTTATACTCGGGAACTATTCATTTAGCAAAAAAAAAGCATTGACTTTTTCACATTTTATGCTCATCATCAATATTGTTGTTTTTGCTTTTGTGCCTCCATCCAAGAAAGAAAAACACAATCTAGTCTACGTAAAATTACCATTGCAACTTTATTCATTGGTCGATTGCTTTTGTTTCGTTCTTTAATTCAAACTGTAGGAAGTAAAAAAACATGTTATTACCGTCAGTGCTTTTTACATTTTGCAAATTTTTTTATTAGCAAACTAGATGTTTCTTTTTCAATTTAGTTCGTTGTGAAAGGTGATTTTTCTAGTTCTAAATAGTAATATTTCAATAATACTATGATATTTTAGAATAAGAAATAAATGACTACGCTAAAACTAGACAAGAACCTATATTTGACTCTCTCTCAATTGAAAAAATTTGGCTCAAATGGGTCGAATCCAAGATTTGTAGTTGAAAAGCTTCCATTTAACGACGATGGTGAAGCAGAAGAAACCAGTGCTGCTTCAGCATCAACTGATGTCGTTATTATTGGACTTATTTACCCAAATTTAGAAGTTTTCCGAGGGAATTCATTTCGGATTGAAATTAAATTACCACCAACATTTCCGTTTATCCCGCCTTCAGTAAAATTTCTTAGCACAATTTACCATCCGAATGTGGATAAAGAGGGTAAGAGAGAACGAGAGAATAAAACAAAACTGATGTGTTTACGATTTTTCAGGTACATTTTGTCATGATTTATTATTACAAGAGGGTTCGTGGAAGGCTGACATACCCTTAATTGACGTTGTGAAAGCAGTTGTAGAACGTATCGATAAACCAGATCTAGAACATGCACTTCGTGCAGGTTTGTGTCTTGAATTTATGTGCTTATTTATTTTACTTTTTATTTTAATAGAAGTTGCACGTGAATTTAAGGAAGACCGAGCTACATTTGATAAACACGCACTGGAATGCATAAAATCAAAACCGTAGCCATGTACCTGAACAGTCTACAAACGGAGTTTTAGTAAAGACCTTAGTTTTTTAGATTTTGATTACTAATCCTCGACAGACATATCATCATACTTACTTCATATTGAAAATTAACATTAAAAATGATTACAGAAAGGAAAATTTTAATTGTTTATAAAATAAAAAGATTTGATTTCGGTTTGTATACTGCCTTTGTAATACTCATTGCAAATTGAAGGCTAAAACAGTATTACTCTGATTGTGTGTGTTGACAAGTTGAAAATCGAAAGATGAATTCTATCGGATTGGCAATGGAAGTAAATAATGAACATTGTACCTACTGAACGAAACTAATTCAATTAAACAAGTAGCCGTGAACTAATTTTATATGTCTCATCAATTGCAAACCTAATGCTAGACATATCACTAGCTGATTGATAAAATTGGAAATGCTTAAGATAAATCGATATGATGAAGTTCTTGCCATATTATTCGAACGCTTAATGATTTACAACATCTCATTAGAATTTGCTTTCGTAATACTATGAAAAATTCGTTTAAACAGGGATGGGTAGCTTTTACTAATTCCAGCGTCAAACACGGTGACCTTTCACCATACCCAGTCGAGTATATACTTCATACTGTACCATAAGCTTTTGTGAGAGTATCTGTTAGAGTAATAGACTTTTTACTGGCACTGTTGTGTATGATTATGGATAATATGTAGTGCTTAGAAGATTCATTTGAATATAATTTCGTCGATGAAAACCATCACACGGACTGAATCCTGTTCTCATGTCTATGCGATAGAATGCTAAAAATGGTCTTGGCTTATGGCGTATCTCAACTTTTAACTCAAAATTATTGACACAAAAACTGAATTAGCTAGTGATTTTGAGAGAATTTACTGTCGATTACATGCCTCGATTACATCTCGTCCATGAAGTTTTATTTTGATTGTTGATTCCCTTTCCATGATGATCTTGCTTAGAAAGATAGGATTTACAGTCCTGTTGTTAATTAAAAAACCAACATTCGTCTATGACTGCAAATCACAATTTGCTCGACTTTAAACTTTTGCTGACACATCAAGAATAAAACAAAGTTGATGATGATATTCGGTTGGCACGATTGATTTATACGAAAAGTTTACAGATTAGATACAAATCTACTGATGACTTTAAGAAACTTTCTTTGAAATCTTCATTTTATTCTAACCGATGAATCACTTTCGTTTAAATAGATTGAATGAAAAACGTTTAATTCTCTAGAATAGACTACTAATACATCTGTAAAACAAAAATCCAAGGCGAACAAAGCCGTTTTACTACATCTCTCACGATTGATTTATTCCTATCAGACAAGAATATATAATGTTGCTTAATTACATTTTTAACGTTTTTTGGGAGAAATACGGTTATATCAATTTTTATTCCTACGATTCTCTCAGAAGTATCGTAAAAAACAACTTTATTGTTCGACGAACTAAAACTAAATGTGTTTTTTTGTAGTAAAAACTCATAAAATTCATTTGTCTATCACATTGACTCTGGTGTCCATAAATTAGTTGTCTCATAGAATAAGCATACACGAAAGTTAAACGCACAATATTCTATCTATTACAGAATTTTGAGACCTTAACCAATTTTAAGTTTTTACGTCGAGAGAAACTAATATAATCTTGTGAAAAAGTGACAAATTCAAAGCAGGAAACGAGTCTTTTTAAAATACAAGGGTTTGAAGTTTCGATGTTTTTTCATGCGATCAAGTATTGTTGAACATCAAATGTTTGATAGCTGAATTCGATGTTTCGTGTTGTTTTATACAAGTTACCAAAACATGTATGTATGTCTAGTAATTATTATCGATTTTCATGTTAGTTCAAAATAAATGATACAACTGGATAGAGACTATATGAAAACCTATTGATAAATATTTTCAATAAACTCTTATATCAGACACCTTCTGCTCAATTTTCGTCTAAGTATGGACGTTTTGAATCAGATTAGCCAGTGTGTCTGTTTAGAAAGTACGTGTCTTTTTGTTAGACGTTGCAGTTGAACTTGTCTCGTACTTCGAATGCATTTGTTAAAGTTCTCTTTATTTTTCTATAGACATTTTTATTAAGTTGCTTCCATATTTAAAATTACATAGAAACAATTATTGCAACACAATGAACGTGGCAAGTGTATATGAATATCACTCGGTTAACATTGTTGAATGCACATTGTTCTCAACCTTAGTTTTGTACTTGAAAGATTTCCATTTAATGAGGAATGGAATCACGAAGGAATAGCTGCTTCAACGTAACCAAACACAATGCCAATTATTAGAAAAATATTTCTAGACTCCGATACGTATCTTGATAGTTCATAATTAATTGAAATGAAATTAACAGTACAATTTCCATTGGATACTACTCAGGTATATTTTCTTACTGTGATTCAGCATCAATATGTTGGAAACGATGGTAACAAGATATGACGAAAAAACATTTAATCGAATTCATATTAATGTTCTTTGTAGGTGAATTTTCCCCTCCTTTATTAGATAAAGACGGTGGATGGACATTGTGATCGAACAGAATACATAAGGTGATGTGTGTTCAAGCTGTCATACGAAATAATCATTCGCCTATTCTCGATGTTTATCACAATTGCTCACGTGGATTTTCCAGAGAACTTTGCAAAATAATTTTACCGAAGATTTGTTTCATAGCCTGTTGGCAAAGATTTCTAGTCATGTTCATAACGTGTTATTTGTTAAGATGAAGGCAGCTCTGCATGATCTGAAAATAAAGATTACCTCTATACTTGTACTCAATCTATATCAATATATTTTATTAGTTAGAGAGTAGTAAAATGAAAATCTCTCTCAATATGTTCACTCTTCAAGTAGATTCAATCTTTATATTTTACAGTAATACACGATTGCTTTTATGTTGCAAACGAAACTTCTTGGTCAAAGTCGTTTTCTGTATGATTGAAAATTTTAAAACTTGCTAATAGATAAGAAATCTTAATATCCAAAATGGAGTATTTTTCATGATCAATGGGTAATATCCTCGACTATTTTAATTATCTTTCTAATCTTTCAAAAGATTCACTGTGACATTGAACTTAATGCACGATTTGAATACATTCACTCAATGAAAATGTTGAACATGTGCGATTCGTTTCATGGGAAGTATACGACACCATTGTAAAATAGTTACTCAACTTTTCATTCATTAATTGATGTTCAATATGAAAATAAAAAATCTCCTTTGTTTCATAAAAATATAGCAAACTGCCTAACACCATCAAAAATAACCAAATCAATAATGCATATATTACAATATACTTTGTATGCAGTTTCTTTTTAATCGCAATAGTTTTTAAACGCTTGCGTTCAGTTCACGATTTGTTTGACGTCGGTATGACAAAGTTATTATTCGTATTTATATTTTGAATATATATTTATTTTGAATTATTATACTAATCCATCATATAGCTCCCAGAATAATATTTGTCTCAAAGAATGCAATAATAAAAATATTTACCTTGATAGTATTCGAACTGCGCAATTTATTTTTGCCCTTGTTTTTCACCTAAATGATTTAAGAGAAACAATCCATGTTTTACATGATTGGTGACTTGCAATGTAGGTTTATATAAGAAATAAAATGTACTATCGTAATATTGATGAAAATTATGAATAATGTAGTATTCACAAATATGATTGTTTCTTTCGTCTCTCAGTGAAATATGTAATAACGTCTTGAATAACAGTGCTGCATGAATAATCAACAACTTTAGTTTTGTTAGTTGAAGAAACAACGAAAATAATCGATCGACGTTGCATGCATCATGTTGCAGATACTTATCTATATTTCTAAATCTAATATGACACTATATTCGAAACTTTTCGTTAGGTTTTATTATAGAAATGGCTAATATGCATGCGACTAACAGAGCGGAATATGAACGAATTGTCTCACAAATAAAATATGAACAGAACTGTCTGCCACGATGATGAATAAAGGTTGTGATATTTTGCCTCTTTGAATACTAAACACGTGAGTGTGCATGTTGATAGATTACTTACTAGTCTATTGGAAGAATCTTCTAGAAAAAGTTAACTCAGAAATCCATAGACTGAAAGCAAAAAGAACTAGAGAATATTTAGAAACTTATCGATAAAAAGAAAACACTCGCATGTCTATATATACATATACTGTTGTTCTAAATGTTGAAGAAATACTGAGCGCGCATTTACATACATGATTCATGTCAATAGTCAATGAATTGAACTGTGGAAGAATTTTTCTTTTTATACTGTGTAATTCTGCATTATCATTACCGATACAGAATATTAATAATCATGTGTCTTTCAAATTTAACATTGAAACACCGATAAAAAAATCTTTTGTTTGTCCATGGTATTGTTACCCAAGTATTATATTCTTTATTCTAATTAGTTTAATTATTCTGACTATATGTATATCAGCGTGTGATTATCGTTATTCGAAAAAGCAACGAGAATTCAATGATATTCGACAAAACGTTATTCCATATGAAAATAAAGACAACGAAGAAAGAAAGACCATAGATACTATGTCAGAAAAAATAACGAAAAACTCCGAAGATGATGATATCATTAGCGTAGCGAGTACTAGTTTTGCACGAGATTAATTCTCTTTTTCTTATAAAAATTCAGTTGTTTTTCTTGATATCATAGAACAACTTGCTTTCTTCTTATATAAGATTGAATTACAACGCTATATTCATTAACTCGAAATAGCCGATTGATGATTTCATTGGTCACTGTTAATAGAAAGAAGTTTGTTCGCCGAAAAATTTCATATGTGACTAAATCAAAACTAAAATAATATCAATTTCTTTTCTATGAATTCATGTCTATGAATCCTTTCAATGAACTCCGTATTAGAATACTTCATTGTTTCTGTTTTCTAATAGACTTAATTTATTATCATTAGTAGTAGGGATGCATAAAAAATCCATGTCGTATATTTGATTGAATTCCGTGCAAACCTAGTCCTTTATTCTATCTTTATATGTAGTTTTTGAGCAATATCAAGTTTTCTTCTCTGATATTTTTAGTATACAAACGCTTGCACTCTGTATCTATGACCATTATTTCATAGAAATCATGTTAAAAACCTTTACGGGAATTCATTAGTTCGTACGCTAGAATTGTATCGGAC
Organism: Rotaria macrura; assembly: GCA_900239685.1. NCBI lineage: Eukaryota > Metazoa > Rotifera > Eurotatoria > Philodinida > Philodinidae > Rotaria > Rotaria macrura. The sequence goes on from OENT01000148.1 coordinate 81,399, forward strand.
TAACACAGTCACCGTTGAAGAAAAAATCAATTACTCATCTCGACAATTAACACTTCATAATTAAACCGAAAAAATGCTTCGAATCTTTAGTCCATAGATTGAAATGATTAGGTCCCGTTTCGTCGAATTCTTTTTCGTGTATTCCCGTTTGATCGAAAAGTGAAACTTAATCAAAAGAGAGAGACAGAGGGAGAGAGAGAATATATCCTGTTTAATTTGATGTTTTAAAGTTATACAAGCGAAAGTAAATGCATAATCATAATATAGATATTCTGAGAAGTTCTGACAAAAGATTACCAGAGAACAATACTACGTACACATAGAAAAGGTGTATGAGAAAAAATAGATACCTGTAATACAAATTATTACTGATTTAGTTGATTTGTCACGTTTAGTTGAAACAATAAATAGCAAGGTTTTTTCAGTTAAATAAGTATTGCAAATACAATGAGCTCCTTTTTTGCCCCTATATACATATATATATATATATATATATATATAAATCTCTCAAAGTAAACATCACCAATATAGTTAAACTACTTTTAGTAATCAGTTTATTTAGAACATAACTTTTTAAGACAATCAAAGCAATGAAGCTGGTTGCTTTGATTCTGATTTTTTTCATCACAATTTAATTTTTCGACGAAACGGGAATGCACCGATTGAAATGATTTTAACTATTCAATGAAGACTCTGACGAAAGTAAATTAAAGATTTTTCGATCTAATGAATTCCACTCCGTACTGACATTAGACCCATCGAATGGATTTCAACTTTTAAGTTCGAACCCTGCAGAGTCTGATTCGATGCAGTATTTTCTTCGAATATAATTATTCATGAAAAAGTAAAAGTTTCTACATGGTATCTAATTTACATGAGAATAGTTTTCAGACAGGTTCATTACTTGTTAAAATATGTGATTGTATCGAACTGGTGCATAGTGTTAGCAATGTCTTCAGGAAATATATGAATTATTCAATTAGCGTAATGCTATTTGATTGCAAAAATATCAGCTTCTCTATTGCTCACATTGATTTTTGAAACGGAATGCTTACGAATTAAGAGGGTGTCCATGAGCCCATCGAACCTTGCACCACAGAGGAATAACATGCTTAAATCGCGAATTTGATTCTTAATATGCTCGTTCGATAGTCCTCGTTGAGAAACCTCTTCACCCCAAGTTTTATGAAAAAATGATTTTGTTTTGTTGAGATATTCCGTTTTGACAAAAAATCGTATTTTTCGATTTTTTTACATCTTTTGCTGACATTGAAGTGAGTATTCTTTCACTCATAACTCAGTCATTTATTAGTAGATCTTTTTGAGTAATATCTCATTTCAAACAGAAAAGAAAACAACACAAATTGTGATACCGAATAGGTTATAAGTAAAAAATTCGAGACTCAAAGTTTTCGAAAACTGTATGAGATCAAGGGATGTCTAGATCCCATTTCCCACGTGTTTGTTAAATGAAATTCTTTAAACAATTTCACTGTAAATTTTATAAACCTATTTTATAGAGAATTTAATTTTTAACAAGATGGACTGTTCTGTAACGTTTTAAAAGGCCAACATGGCGACCAAAATGTCAGAATACTAGGTGCAACTGATGAAAAAAAAATCTAAAAAATACTTAAAAGAATTTCTTTTTTATTTCCTAATGTTTGATAGGCTCCATTTTTGAACTAACGATCTGTTTTCTGCAGTATAATTTAACTGTTTACTGGGAAAGGATATAGATGGTATGTAATAAATGCATCATTCATAAAACGTAGAGACCCTTATCATAATAAAAATAGTATAACTTTTCAAGCAAATAGATAAAACTAATCAATATGATAGTGAAATTTCATATTTTTTAAACTATGCGTACAAATGCCTATTATTTATTTCTTAAACGTATATGCATTTCAGGATTTTAATTACATTTGTTGCTTTTTTACTTTTAATATATTTCAAAGAAACAACTTTTTTATTCTTCCATCATAAAAATTTTCGAACAGTAATGAGTAAATATTAATATTAATTTATATATTTACTTCAAAAATTGAAAATCATTTGATTTTCAATACTATTTTATTTAAAATGCGTCATATGTTGACTTGGACTGGTATGTTTAGTTTTAATATGATAGTAGTCATTTCTATGAGCTCACACTCAGTATTGTTTTCTTGCAAATAATATACGTGAGTTTGAGAAAAGAAGAGATAGACATGCAAAATAAAAGACCAGGAATGACAGTGTGAGGGAAAAAATGAATAGAAGTTTACAAAATGCACAAACTATTGAATATAAAATCCTAATAATATTTACTATCCTCTAGTGCAATGGTTCTTGATGAAGTCACATGTCATAAGTGTATTTTTTAATGGTTGAGGAAGAAAGTAATTTGATTGATGCTGGATATGGCACTAGCGAAATGGTCGAGAAGATTCTCTATCAAGCAGATTTTCTTAATGGAATGATCATCGCTTGTAGAAAAACTTGTTGGTAGGAGATATTGCAGCCATTTATTAGCTTTATTCAACCCAAAAGTGAAGATCCTACACGTGTGCTTCTACACCAGGACGCAGCCTGGTAGACACAAAACAATAGTGGGGAAAAAGGTAGAAGCACTTCGTATCCATGGAAACTCTGGAATAAAACATCGATGAGGCTAATGTAAGCGAATTACCTTTCGCAAATGTTATTCTAAGTTTTAGTATGAATTTTATACGAAAAAAATTGGATGTGGGTGTAGATCAGATAAATACCGACATCGGCACCCTATTTTTAATTATACAGAGAAGGTATCGAAAAAGTTATTTTCCGGCGAACTCTCATTAATTATATGGTTATCAGTAAAAAGATATTTATTATTTGAATACTTTCCAATATCGAAAACTAGAACTCAAACCTTTATAGAAGATCTTCGTAGAAACAGTTCAAGACAACTCGTCTGAATTCTTCGAAGCTATTCGGATTTTTTAAAAAGAAAATTTTTGATAAGTAGCTGAATTGGAGGCTCGTTATTCACAGAAGTAATTAGATTGTCTAGGTAGCAAATTTGATGATGCCGCGAACAATAATAACCGATGACAATTTAAAGCACCTGCTGCAGAAATAATACGTGTCATAGGTGATGTTAGTTTTTCTCTGAAACGCCAGATATATGAAAAGCCAACTGAATTAGCAATCATTTCCTGATGCATAAGTCTATTTAATAAGCGGAGGGATCAGCTAAAACATAGAAAACTCGATACTATTGAACTGTTATAAAAATCGGTTATTAGAGAAACGATTGAATAGTAACAGCGACGAAATTACGCTACAACTTTTGAGCAACTTGACGAAACATACTCTAATAAGTAATCAAGTTCATCTTTTCGCACCCATTCTGAAAGATGTGTGCTAAACATCACATAAACATCTTAATGTAGATAAAATCAAAAAATATAGAGTTTCTGCTATCACATTCCTGCTATTTAATAGACTGTTACACAATATTCTCCCCATCAAACATATGGAAGTAAAAAAGAAACTTTTTTAAATATTTTTTAGATTCTTTTTCATCAGTTGCACCTAGTATTCTGACATTTTGGTCGCCATGTTGGCCTTTTAAAACGTTACAGAACAGTCCATCTTGTTAAAAATTAAATTCTCTATAAAATAGGTTTATAAAATTTACAGTGAAATTGTTTAAAGAATTTCGTGTAACAAACACGCGGAAAATGGGATCCAGACATCCCTTGATCTCACACAGTTTTCGAAAAACTTTGAGTCTCAAATTTTGTACTTATAACCTATTCAGTATCACAATTTGTGCAGTTTTCTTTTCTGTTTCAAATGAGATATTACTCAAAAAGATCTACTAATAAATGACTGAGTTATGAGTGAAAGAATACTCACTTCAATGTCAGCAAAAGATGTAAAAAAATCGAAAAATACGATTTTTTGTCAAAACGGAATATCTCAACAAAACAAAATCATTTTTTCATAAAACTTGGGGTGAAGAGGTTTCTCAACGAGGACTATCGAACGAGCATATTAAGAATCAAATTCGCGATTTAAGCATGTTATTCCTCTGTGGTACAAGGTTCGATGGCCTCGTGGAACCTATCTTAAGTCAATTATCTACATACACTTATTATAGAATACTACTCTGAAAAAGATAGCGACATAAAAAATTATCCGATTACTGTTGTATTTGATGCTCTTGCTGAAACTGTTTAACTTGTGCTGAGAAAAAGTGAACACCAAGAATATGAGAAGTTTTGAATATTATTTGAAACGATGTTCTACAAAACTCTGCAATGACTTCCATATATATACATACATTTGTTGCAGTAGAAATTCAAATTCAGGACAATTTAAAATTCTCCTATAGGACAAATTAAAATTTTAATTTGTACTAGAAATTTTCCAGTTAATATTGAAATTTTAAGTTGTCCAGACTTTTAATTTCTACTTCGACAGATGTATACAAATAGAATCATCTGAACTCGTGCAAATTAAATGATACTCATTGTACAAAATACAAGGATCGTAATGATTCATGTCTGAAAATTAGAAAAAATACGCAGGATATGTTTTGAAAAGAATCAGAACATTACTAGATTTCTTCTCATATTCTTGTCCAAGGTGAAATTTGCAAAGAATCAAATCATCAATAGTTGGTTTAAAGTCGTAAATTATCTTGTTTCGAATTTTACTTTTTACGTTCTGCTTACTACTTTTAAATAACATTTTCTTTTAATCAGAAAACCGACATTTCTGTGAGGTATGCGTTGCGTTTGGATTTCAATAAAAATTGTACTTTCTTGTACTTCAGAAAAATTGTACACTAACTTTTAAGACAGTCAAACGAAATCTCTCCTCAAGGTCTTTTTTCTGTGCTTCTGAACGTCTCTTATTCGTAATTCTACCCTAGACGTTCATCTTTGATAAGACAAACTCATTGAATTACATGTGTTCAAAGAGCAGCAAATCCAATAATAACAGCTGACAAACAAAAGGGGACTTTAATGACTTTCAAATATGGAAGCATTTGCTTGCGCTTGATTTGCATTCGAACTTCTTCTCCAACCTGTGTCAATAATGAAAAACACGGCGAACAATTATTAGAAAACCGTTTGCTCACGCTGAAGACAAACTATAAGATAAAGAGATTCATTAGATAAATGTGTTACAATGTTTATGAAAACAAATTTTTGTAAGTCTAACATTGTATTAGAATTAGGGGATATCATGTTTTGGTGCAAACCTATACAGTGAAAAGTACTCTTAATAAATTTTAATGATAAAATAAATTCTTAGAAAAATTAATTAATTTGAAATACTCAAATTTTTATCGGATCCCAAGTAAAAGAAGATAATATAAATAAGTTTTCAACATATGGAAAATATTCGAAAAATATTTTCATGAAAATGTTAAGAATCATGAATTCCAACAAAGTAGCACGTCACATATTAGGGTAAAATGAAGAACTTAGTACCATTTCGACGTCTAAGAATTCCAGTACTATTAGTAATCTTCACTGAATTCTTTGAAATAGTCAATGTTTTTTAACGAATGTTATATGTGGCTAGATATGCGAGAAAAAAATTTTACGTTCATCATTAACACATATGCAGAAAACGTTATACTTCATCAAAATGATTGTACTCGAAAATTGAAAAGCGATAGTTTGCGAAATGTTGTCTATACGCTTAAAACGAAATGTCTTATCAGCTGAAAATTTTCGACAATGATTACTATCACTATATAATCGAACATATAAACAAGTTGCTATCGTCGTGTTCAATTATTGCTTTTTTTCGAGTAATAAAATAAAAGGTTTGCTCCTTTGATTTCTATCTATGTTTTTTTTTTGTAACTGAAAACAAAGAACGAAATGATGAAATTCATTTCGTTTAACAACAACAGAGAAAAAATAAGAAATTCTATTTTCTTCCTTTAAGTCGTTTGATTGATTTTGTCTTTTTCTTTTCCACGCTTTTTTTAGTTCTTCTAGACATTTTCCCTTTCTTCTTTTTTGTTGAGCCACCTATGTTATCATCAAATAAAACATCAGCATCATGTAAATGACTCATAATATCATTATCATTATTCATCATGCATCGTTGTAATTGTAAACGTTCGCGTTTTGTTTGTGGTAGACGTTTTAAATAATCTTCTTCATAAGCAATTTTTTCCTTGTATGCACGATTCTGTTGTAACAAACGACTACGTTCACTATTATAAACTTCTTCTGGTGTATCAGAATATCTATTTTTATACTCGTCTAATATATCAGAATGATAAGCTCGTCGTTTAAGATATTCCAAACGTTTATTAACTTTTCCATTATCATTTTTATCGTCGACATCGTCCTTGTATTCGACTGGAACAAGTTTTGGTGGGCGATAAACTTTTGGTTTTAGTTTTTCTTCTTTCATATCCTTGTCTTCATCTCCTTCTTCTTCTCCATCATGTTTACTTTCATCATTTTCATTCATATCTTCATCAAAATTTTCTACATTCGCACGATAATTAAGTTGTTGATCATGATTATTCTTAAGTAACTTATCCATTTGATATTGTAATTTCTGTTCTATAGGACGAATTTTTTCAATAAATGTACGAATTTCACAGAGACGCAATATAATGGAACGTGTTGACGGCGAATCAAGTGATTGATTTGGTTTCGAACGACGATACATAACAGCAACCAAATTAATTAAATATTGAAGAATTAAATCATTTTTTACTGATAATAATGATATGCCACCATTATCATTTACAGCTGACTGAATATGTTCATTGAATGATGATGATTTTTCAAATAGAAGAATATTTTTAAGAAATTCACGTAATTGCTCATTAAGTTCTTTGTATTTGTTCAATGTTCGTAGTCGAACATTATCATGATCAGTCATAGTTAGTCTTCAATTGAGTTTTCTTCTGAAAAATGAACAGATGCTTATCAATGATGTAGTCAACATTCGTACATAAAATAAATAACCAAGCTAAAAACGAATGTGGCGACTTCATCTAGGTAAGATGTTTGTGCTCATTGGTTAACACAATAAACAGCGACTGCGTTCGCTCGATTCCATTTCATTGGTATTTTTTGAAAACAATTGTCATTCGTTGTGAGAAGAAGGAACGAAACAACACACCGAGATATTTCTTGTTTCTTTTTGAAGATAATTCGTCATTTTATGTATTCATTTTTTTTCAGTTTCTTTATGTTTCTATTTTCTCTCAGGTTTTACAGCTGACATTTTATGACGATAAAAACAATGCAATCATACTCAATATGAATAGGTTGACATTACTATTATACAAATAAATTTTTCGAATAATAACGATGTCGATCGTCATCCTAAACAAAAATTTCGTTACTTCGATGAAATATTCTTTCAGTTATTTTAGATTATTCAAATAGTTCATTTTTTCGTAAAACAAAAATAAGCTATGGCGGCAGCAAACGGTGCAAATCGACGTTTAATAACTGAAATATCAAAATTAAAAGCCTTGTCAACAAATACTGATCCATCATCCGTTAAATTTCTTCTTGATAAATCTCCTATCGATGAACAATCTGGAGGATCTCGTCCAGGTGCAAGCAATACAGCACAAAATATTATTCTCGGACGGATTTTACCAACGTCTCATATATACAATCAAGCTGCATATCAAATTGAAATTAAATTACCAGCTGAATTTCCATTCAAACCACCTGATGTTCGCTTTATGACGACCATCTATCATCCTAATGTCGATGAACACGGTAAAATATGTGTTGATTTACTCAATTCAACGGAAACATGGAAGCCAACAGCACAATTAGTTGATGTCGTTAAAGCTGTTGTTGATCTAATTGATAATCCAAAAATTGATCATGCACTCAATGCTGGTATGTTTATTGTTTCTAAAGAACGATTTATTTCATTTTATATTGTTTTTTTTTCAAGAAATCGCCAGTGAATATACATCAAACAAATCGGAATTCGATCGAAAAGCATTAGCTTCTGTTAAAAAACATGGCTTATCACGAAATTAAATAATATAAACATTATTGTTTTTATTATTCGAACATGATGATTATTTTTCTTCTTACGAACATAAATTAACATACATATAGTTATCATTTCTTTTTATGTGTCTTTATGTGTTAATCGAGAATAAAAAACCTGTCTGCTCATCAGGCATTGTACTGGTTTTTTTTTCTTGTCACAACACATAAACCAGAGATCAATTTTCTATTAGACTTGTTTTTCTGCTTCTATTTATGGTTCATTTACGGTACACAAATAAGTAAAAGACAAGGAAATAACAAACATCATGTTTTTTTTAATTCTTTTCATTTGGTTTATTGAAGAAAACGAAAGTTTCTATTTCAAATTGAGAATATGTAATTACATTGAAGAGAACAACATTACACTCGAACTTGTTGACGACAAAGTTAATTGCGATTTAATGGAATGTAGATAAGAATGTTCTACATTAAAAAAAACAAAGAACATAGACACGGTTTTTAGGAAAATAGTTATTCCAAAAACAAATATTTTCAAAAATTGAAATCAGAATTTTTTCGCTGATCTAGCGACATCCACACAAGAAGCTAATTATTAGTATAAAATCTTGTTTTTGTACAAAAGAAACTTGAGAAAAATAAGTTTACATGATATGCACAAGTATGAACGATGGCCGAAAAAGAAAACAGGCCATACTATTACGAAGCATAGTCATTTCTTCTTTGTATTTATGATTATCTTGTCTCGTATCAAAAATTGATTTTGTTCCGATGTGACGTATTCCTTATCTTCAGATGACTTAGCTGAATCCTAACAGCAGAACAATGTGTCATCCGACTAATGAAGAGCGCCAAAGAAAATTATCGACAGTGACAATGATGGTTTTTCGTTTACATAACGTGAAGAACTCAATGAGCAAACTTTTGAAACATAGCTCTTTGAGTAGAGCTGACTTATCGACGGTTCACTGCTTTGATTCAAAAATTCAGGGTTCTCGCGTATTAACTCTTTTCTCTAGCTTGTATATTATAGCTAACAAAATCTTCTTTAAATAAGATTCATTTTTATCTGATCCTCTTTTATATCTGTTGTCGATTCAAATATCATGAAAATGACTTTTTTGTTTGTGCAAGATATTTTAAACGAAGAGGTAAGATACATATTCAAAAGTATAAAAGACATATTAAAGAAGAATACTTGTCTATCAAGATTACTGTTGTTCTGTCACCTTATTTAATCAGAATGCAATGGTGTGTTGCATTTTCGAAAATTAGTATTTATCTGTTTGTATACTGCATAATTCAACATGATATCATACACATTTCAATCTTCCCGACGATGCATGTAAAAATTCTACTTCTGATAAACTATGAAAATCCACTGATAGTGTAGTCTATTATTTGAGTTCACTACTGACTTATTGTTTCAGTTCACCGTTTAAATTGAGTATGCATCATATTCAGCATTTACATATGTAGAAAACTAGCGACATGATCTTTTCTTTTACAAAATACGTATCATTTTGTTGAAATTATTTCATCTGCGAGAATCTTTCTCTCTAGAAGACAGGAAAAATAATATTTTAAAATAATATAAATGGCCTAAAGTTTCGAGTTTGATGTGATAATAAGTCATGAATTTGATGAGAATTATTCTGACATTTCAAACTAAGTTTGAATAATTACCATTAGTTTGTGTATACGCAATCGAAAGTCTATTCGTAATTGATGAAAAAATGGCATATTTCCTTCAAAGTTTGATAATTAAAATTTCAAATGTTCAGAACAGTGAATCATTTCAGGACAATATTCTTTAAAGTACGAAGTATAGAATCTGATACTGCAAACCAGGTGATAGAGGATTCTTATTAATGATAAAGAATCTTCAACAATATATGAACAACTAAAACTAGAATATACGCACTTTACTTGATGACTTGCATTATGTAATCATGCGTTGTACTAGCAAGAAACATGGAAGCGGAAGTAGGTGGTGGGGGGGGGGGGCTAATTGGATAAAACGATAGGCTAATTTCTCCTTTGAATAGAGTTTTCTCAAGTTAATTAATCATGATATCAAGTGACACAACTTTTATATTCTATTTTTATTTTATTTCAAGACTATCTAGTATATACAGCACAAAGTGCAGTTCTTGAATCTAATTGAGAATCATTATTCTTACTTGAAAATAATAAAAAAGTTCATGTCAAGATTGATAACTCGGTAGACGTATACGTATATCGGATTACATCTCACACATCTTCATTCCACACTATCATACTGTTCTTATAATGGACTATGAAGAAGAATATCATTCTCTAAAATAAATACACTGAAGATATGCATTACACGAGCACTACATGTATAGCAGTGGTGTCCACAGAACAGGGTTACCCAACCCTGTACCCTGCCCTGAACCAGGGCAGCGCTTAGATCAGGGAAAATTGCAGGGCAGGGCAGGGTGATAGCTTTACCCTGCAAAATAAAAACCCAGTGCTTGAATTTCCATTTTAAAAAATGATTTTGTTAGTGTGCTAGAGTTAAAAATAAAAATAACAATTTAGAACTTATTAGTGTCATTAACTCTTTCAAATTTTATCATGCATTTTTTTATGAGTCTGCAAGTGAAGCAGGACATTTTATTTGTAAGAGCAGCGGAAAAAAAATTCCTATAAAAAATAAATTATCTCCCTTGTTAGTTTTTTTCTTGCTCATTGTAGTAATATTATTTTCTGCCGTTATTTTTATATATTTTGTTCAACTGAAGTTCTATAGTAAGCTTGTGAGTCTAAATTATTCATATTGTATCATCCACTTTTCTTCTTGTTTCACACTTATGTATTGTGTTATATTGACTGGAAGTTACAATTATTTATAATTAGCTTAATTTAAATTTAAAAAATATTCTATGGCACAATGAGTAAAGTGCCCTTTTATTTTGAAATATATCGAAAATTAAAACATAGACAATACGTCAATTCAGCAAGGTACCTTACCCTGCTCTGGTCAGAGCACCGAATAGAACGGGGCAGGGGATATCTTAAATTTATTCATTTTTTTACAATAGGACAGGGTGCAAAAAGTCACCCTCTGGACATCTCTGATGTATAGTGACAAATTTAAATACATCTTATGATGAAAATCTGTTTCAAGAATTTTTCTCGCTTATTTGCTCGATATATGTGCTCTCAGTAGAATGTGGACGAATATTGTGCCTTCAGAAGTATAGTTGTTCGTTCATGAGGAAAGCGTATGTATTTGTCTATCAGATTAAAGAACTGTTTTACCCAGGGCAAAAAATCAGATGTTAAGATCTGATAAGATTCTGCATCTGATCCTATATGATTGGGTAAGATCCGACAAAACATCATATGAAAATCGTAATGTCTGAGATCTTGCATCAGATCGCATAATTAGATTCTTGAAAGATTTTATTAATTTGTAAGATCTTTCAAGAATCTGACTGTGTGACCTGATATAAGATCTTAGAGACTACAATTTTTTGTTAGATTCTTGTCAGATGTTGTCCATGATCTTGTATGTATTTCATAAGATCTTGTGTCAGATTTTTCGACCTGGGTACTTGAAAAGTAAATTGACCATTTAACTTTTTAACAACTCGTATTGTAATACTGCCGGCTAAACTCTGGAAAGGCACAATTAGCAATCGACATATTTCTCTTTTCTTCTTTTTATTATTACACGTTCGTATTGCTTTTGCCTTGTTGCATTTTAACCTTCAAATTAGTTTTAATCTTATGTCGTTCACTTTCACTCTAGCTTCTTCTGTTATTTCATTCTTTAGTCTACCTCTTCACTTTTATGTTCATTCAATTGTGACTAACTTGATACATCTGCAGCTGCTTTTTTTCTGTTGATTCTTTCTTCTCCTTGAGTGATGGTATAAAAGCACTGTGAAAAACCATCTATGCGGCACTTGCTACACCAGAAATCATTACACTTATGATAAATATACCATATCTGTATGAAAATACTTTTGAGATACTTCTTTTCTTCATTAGGCTTTCATTCTAGTAGAAAGATTCATTTCGTAGTGCAAGTACAGGTATGATTTACAAGATATAATTCATGCATTGTTTCATTCATTTTTCTTAGTTTCTTTGTGTTTTTCTTTCTTTCCGTCTCCGTTATCCTATTGAACATAATATGAGCTAATAGAAAAGAGATTGATCAATGAGATTGTTCCATATAGAAATTTGAAAAAAAGGATAATATCTCATTGGAAGTTCATCGTTTCGTACACATGGCACTTGATAGTGTAAGTTGTCTTGAGTATAAATTAGCGTTCAAATAGACAATTCGACTTACATCAAGATGAGAATTTCTCGCATATAAACCCAGGTCGAACAGAACGATCCGTAAACGGTCGTATACGATAAGAACACGGCCCATTACGGCGTCGTATTATCCCATTTTAACAAGGTCAGTAATACGGCCGTATGTTCCATAGAATACGATAGTATTACGCTGTCTTTACGAGGGTTTTACGGCGTATATACGGTGTCCGTGTACGTCCGTAATACTGACCTTGTTAAAACGCCATAATACGGCTTAAAACGGTCGTTTAACCGTGGTATACGATGTAAAAACGACCGTTTACGATACTGTAGCGGTGGCCGTTTTGATTGACCGGGGATATTATCTATACTCAATAGATCGAATCTATTATCATAGCCATGTTTTGTCTTCGATGAGCATACTTCTATAAAGGACTATCGACCGCATAACTAATAGTAAATAGGATAGTTTTGATCCTGTTAAAAAGACTTGAATAGAAATCAACTTCAAAGTATGCTAATTTATCTTTCAACTAAACTATTTTTCCTCGTGGATGAAATATAACATTGTGCTCTTTTCAGTGAGTATCTCTCTCTATTTCATAATATATCAAGTAAGTTTCCTCTAGAAGTCTATCATTTGTAAATTTTAAAATGTAAAATATCAAGATCTTTTTTATTATATCAAATCTAATTGTCTTTTATTTTATTTTAGCTTGAACAATTTGTTCAACAAATTGATGAGATGGATAACTTTAATACAATGATTTTCAACCAGGTTGCTCAACAACAACTACTTTCGATTGGTGAACTCAACCAATTCGGCCAAAATATGCTTATTCGTTTTGCTCTCTTCAAAGAGAAAGAAAAACTAAAATTAGGTAAGTGAATATGATTACTTCGCCGTACGATATTTTTTGAAGAAACGTGTAATGGTTGTCATTCAGAACGAAATCAACGTGATATACAGCCATAATTATTCAATTGTTCACTTTTTCACGTTTGAAAAACTATGAACATTATGACTCTATGAAGTGTGATGCCTCTATTGTTGCTGTTATTCTTGTCTTTGTGCTCGCTTTGATGTTTTTCCATGTCATACTGTTATAAACTGTGTTTATTGTTATTTGTGGCTTTTTCATGGTTATTTTTTTTCTTGTATTTTTCCTGGTTACTCTCGTAGAACTTAATTTGAGTGAGTATAGAGATGGTAAAATTTATTCATCAGCTCAATTAAAAACCTTATCGAGACTTATTTTTTGTTTATAGGACGAAAATACGAAGCTTTCAACAAAATCGTAAACGATCTCACGCTAATTGTCATAAATTAATTGAAATCCTTGTGTATATTGTGGTCAATCATTATAGCTAGTATTGCTCTGTTTTATTGAGGAATGTAATTTCGATGGTGATAAGATTAAGAATAGAACTTGCAGAAGATTTCTAGTTTATTGATTATTTATGTTTTAAATATATAATGATGACGAACGGAATGTTTACATTATGAAAATGGGATGGAATTTAACTTTCGAATTCTGATTTAATGAAAGACATGATGGAAATTTTACACATATAAACTGATTGAAAATCAATAAGAATGGAAATAGAAAATAATCGAACGAATAATAGGGTGACAAGAATAGTCAAAACTCAATTCGATGACTATTTTTTCCGTAATCGTTTATAGACTAGTATGCTGAGCATCATTGAGAATAGCTAAACAAATATTAAATATTAAACATACTCATGATAATAGAACGGAGTATTGTTTGAGAAAAAACAATATTACTAATAATCATAGAAACATTGATCGACAAAAAAGTTCACTTTCATAATAATTTCTTCTTATTATATCGATTACAAGTTCATATTATTGATGAAAAAGAGAATGATATTAATTCTTCGAGATGCCTATACTAATTGAAAGTAGATTTGGAATTATATTTAATGATTTTGAAAAATATTGGGAATCATTTCCGAAATACATCGCAACATCAAGTGTTGCAGCATGGAAATGAACGAGTTTTCGTGAAAGTTTAGTTGTAATGAAGGTTTTCTTATTTCAATAATTAACGAGTAAAACGAAAGCAAATGTAATACTGATGACGAAAAGAGAAAAAGTAGTCTTTTCTTCATAAACGGTGAAATCATAATTTTATGAAATGGGAAAAGAAAGTTTTCATAGACGAAATGCAAAAGAAAATATATTTACATGGAAAGAGCAATAAAAAAGGAATTCCAATGTATTATTAATGAATGGAATAAAGTTGAACCGACGTATAACGATGGATTCGAGAGAATATGAAATTTTACATAGAGATTTCTATATATTTCACTTCGCGTAATTTTGATTGAGTGCCAATGGATGTTGCTATATCCTATGAGAGGATGCTGTCTTTAGTTCGAATGCGTTATTTTAGTGTTTTCTGTTTTCGTCGATTGATAAACTTACTAGATATGTGAGTAGGCATACATATCCTTCAATCGAGAAATATACTTGTTTTGTATCTTGATCCATTTTCATCGATGGCTTTATCTGAGATGCGATAAATTTAATAGGAGATAGAATCATCCTGTATTCGTTGGTATAATGAGCTCAGGTTCCTGTTTTCTTTTTTATTGTACACCAATACTCATTGAAATTTTTCAAGTGATTTTTACGTTAGAGAAAAAACAGAGTTACTACTGAAAAAAAAACAATTCACATGTGATTTTAGATATTGCATTCACGGGAGAGCGAAAATTGGTCGAACGAAAATGGTCGAGAAACGTGTAATAATGTAATAAGTTCGCTTTTATCAAAAACAGAAAATGGTACCCTTCGGCAGAATTAAGCATAAATACTAACTGTATTGTGATACAATTATAGAATTACTCACAATCACAACAAACAATTGACACACAAAAATATAAGACAGGAAAAAGGGATTTGATAAATTAACAGCGAGTCCTTCTAATTGTTGTATAAGTGAAGGTAGTGGATGAATAATTAAATGGCGTAGTCGTGCACTATAATTTAAATATTTTTTGCTTGGTTCGACTTCCTCTCCACAACTTATGAATATCAGTTGCAAGTTTTACTGAAAGGATTATTTTCTTTTAATTAAACTCGATTGCGTTTTATGTCAACGAATTTTCGTATCGATTAATTTTCGTATCGACCGATTTACCACGATTAATTTTCGTTCGAACAATTTTCGTAGACCCTGCATTCACATATGGCTATGCCAACCACCTCCACTCCACCTCTTAACGGATCAAGAAGTATAAGTTGTGCACACCTCAACAGTTTACAATGATTTGGATCTAGTGACTAGAAATTGAATAAACGGAGATTTTTCGAAAAGCTTTTCTGAACCTGCTATAGATATTTTTTCAGCTAATCTCGTACGAAAAGTTTAGAATTTGAAGTCCTGAGAACGTTATTTCTATTGCTATTGAGTTATCCACTTGTTCTTATTAAACATATCACTGTTGCATATAATTAGATGCTTGCAATTTCTTCAAGGTGTCACTAAGATTTATTAAATGTAATGTAAATTTTTCTGAGAAAATTTCTTCAAAATATCTTTCATAGTTATCTCACTTACTTTCAGATACTGTAATTATGCTTCAAGATCAAATATACATAATTAATGACAAGTATTATTTGAAAGATATGCTGAGTGTTATTGTCTGTAAGCGAATATTAAAATATTTTTTCATTTGACTTTAGCGAGCTCACTTTCAAATATGCACATCAAACTATATCTAATGTAACTAGAAATTAATCATATGATTCAATAATTACTTGATTTTAATATCGAGTATAAATTCAATGAGTATTGAAAAGCAACATTACACATTTGAAATAGTACGCATGCAGTAGAGAATGGTTTCTCTTGAAAACATTAGAAAAACCTAGAAAGAATTGAAAACAATTTGGTGAATTATAATCAACTACTGGAACGTCATGAGCTGCAAAAATAGGTAGAAGTGTTTATCTCAAATAAATTTCAAAAGATGTTTAGATTTATTGTAAATCTATAATTCTAGATAATTTTCACATTAAGATCAGTTCAACATATTGTTAAGTTAGTTTGATTAAGTTTTTGTATATCGATTGGAAACCATTTAAGTTATATCTTCGTCTGGCTAACACCAGTGTGATTACAAATTGCCGTTCAGCAAGATGGAGACTTAATTCATGAAGAAAAAAACGCCTCAAGCGTTTTCATGTGAATAAATGCACTATGATATGTTGAGAAGCAGCTTACATCGATCTATTGATGATAGGTAGAGTAGTTTCTCGTTATCTGAAAAAGTATTTCTTTTAAGTACAATGAAGGATAGAGAGATGTTGGTAATATATTTGAAATGATTCATGGTTGCTCCACATTCATTCTTATTACTTTATATTAACAATAAAATAACTTGCTTCTTTTTAGTCAAAATCAGGTAATACTGATTCATGTGAATCAATGAGTTAATATGAATGAGGCTTACTAACAAAAACCATCACTAACACTGTATGCATATCATTTTTGTTTTACTTTCGAAATTCGATTAAAAAAAAGTTCCTAGTGTTTTTCCTACTCTGATATTCACTCGGTGAAATAATTGCTGAACGAAAACAATGTTCGCCCAAACAAGTGATTCCTCCAGGAAAATAATCCATGATAGACATTTCAGCACCGAGGCAGACAAAGATTTGGAAAAACGCCTTTAAACACTCAATCGGGAACACTGATTGTGAGTCATTATAATGCTCATTAACGAGACGCAAGAAACGAGTTTTTTTACGCGGAATTTTCACTTTCGAAGCGCGAAAACGGATCAAAACTCTACTTCTGATGGTTTAAAGGCGTTGGCTTTTAAGATGTCGAATAGTTGTGCGCTTTAATGCTCAGAATTAGAGTTTTTATTCGTTTTCACTCTCCGTAAGTGAAAATTGTGCGTAAAAAAATGCATTTCTTGCGTTTTGTTGATGAGCGTTAGTGACTCACAATCGGCGCTTCCGATTGAATTTTTAAACGCGTTTTTCCAAATGTGTGTCTACTTAAGCAGCAATTTCGACTGAAATATCTTCGTTTCCGTACTGTGGTGAATGTATGTAAAATTGATGTTATACGTTGAAATGCTTTGACATCGGTGAATGACACATATCTACAGTATGGTCTGATACTAAGTATTTTACTTTACACTAGTAAGAGTCAGCCCGCAGGTGAATGAATCCGATGAGATCCTACGACCTGATTAATCCTATGGGGATCCGGGTTGTGGAACCACTAACATATCAGACGGGAGAAATCTACCCAGGACGTGCATTACGATGAACAAATACGACCGTAAACGCACGTATACACGCTGCATTTTAACTTTTTGGCATGCACTGTATTACGGTCGTATATCGCGGTATCGTATACGGCGACCAGGAGAGACAGTCTACATCCGCCACTTGGCCGTATTACGGCAGAAACAATCAACGTAAATGACCCAACACGATGCCGTTTGAGGCCGTAAATACATCGTTAGTGACCATAAACGGCACTATTTCCGTGAGGCAGAAAATCCATTCCTTCCTGTCTGCCAAAGATCAAAGATCCTACATTATAAAAATTCAGCACAAATCTTAGCCATACAAAAATCCTACACCAAATCGCAATCACAAAATTGCGGCCACTTAAAAACAAGTGACTCTAGTTCCTCATCCTATCAAAATCATCATATACACATATGTATACTATTTAACGCTAGAAAGCATCAAAGAAATCCTGCATAAATCACATTTTGAGAAAATCGTTCCACACGAGCCGGATTCGCCCCACGGATAGAGAGTATGCCCAAACCAATAACCATCGACTTTTGAATATTGAAATCAGGTGCCGATTGGGAGAAATCTTAAATATACGAAAAGCATCAAAGAAATCCTGGAATTCGATTTTCTTTCAGAATTTATTGTTCCGTTATAGGGGACATAGAGGACTGCATCAAATCAGTTCAGCAGAGATCAAATGAGACAATGGCGGATGTTTTCATCCTTCCTTCTGGTGTTGAATATTTATTTCACGTATTGAATATTAGTGGTTTTGTAGAATTAAAATATCGTGGAAGGAGATGATGCTCAGCTGATTTGTTGAGACAAAGGCCAGGTGAGAGAAAGAACTTACAGGTAGATATGCAGGATGTACTAAGAGAGTGTACTTACTGGTCTTAATGACCACTGTAGGAGGTGAAGAATCTTGAGCAACGAGTTCTAGCAGGGATAGCAGCGAGGATCCGACCTCGGATTTAGAAAATTGGAAGAAGTTGGTCACGACACCCCCTCTGTCCTTACACATAACGTTTCAAAGGGCGAAAATTCTGCGTTTGGATTATTTTTCAGAAGTTATCGTTGGTTTATAGAGGTCTTGGAGCGCATTGTGAAATTAGTTTAGGATAGGCCAGATGAGGCAACAACTGATGCTTCCTCCCTGCTCCTGCTGTGCGAGGTATATTATCGGCATCTAATTTTTTCATTTGTTTAATTAAAAATTTTTAAAAGATCCGGTGTGTCCTCCTTCCGACATTGTGAAAGGGAATAGATGTTATCGTAAACGACCGTTTACAAACGAATAAGATAAAATAAAACAGAAGGCGTTTTAGAAACCGTTTAGGGTCATCGTATCCGATCATTTACGGTGACATGCGACTATCGTTTACAGTTACCGTCTATTTACTGCGAACGTTTACGTGAATTTTTTACGATCACCGTTTACGACGATCGTAAAACTTCGTTTATGACGATAGTAAACGGTCACAAAATATGTTCGCCGTAAGAAATAGGTATACGGCCGTGGATGATCGACCTGGGTATTTTCTTATTTGTGTACAAATTAGCATTTAATCCCTATAGTAGAAACCTGTTAGATCATACGATGAAATCCCATCGGATTCCGATAGTAGGATTCGACTAAATCCAACAATAGGGGTTCGAATATCGGATCGCAAGCAGGAATCCAATGGGATTTCGTTGGAATAGAGAATCTCCGATAGAAACATGATCGGATCCAATGGTCGGAATGATTCTCCTGGGTATATCTTTTTTCGTTCTGTTGTCATGCGTGAACAGATATATATTCTCGGTTCTAGTATGTTCCAGTGTATTCGTTCTCTCTATTGATGCTGTTTGTTCTTACTAGTACTCTCGTATGAGTTCTGGAATTACTAGTAGCTTCAAATGCATTCCTTTTTTTCTGAACCCATGTATATATACCCATCCACTCGCAACAATGAAGTGGATTGTACATACACGATAACTAAAGCTTTTCTCTGACTAACAACTGGATAGTGGTTTACTACCTTTCACAATCAAAGACAAGATGACTATACATGGACAATAATTCTGATGACACGAATGAAAGGACATCAAAAGATGTCATGTGGATCACAGTAGATATAAAAATGCAATATTTAACAATCAATATTCTGAAAACTTGATTTTGTTGTCACTTCACTAGCAAAATATTATCTTCTGTAAGCTTGATACATTGTTGATTCAAGTACACGAATGTGCGTGAACACGTTGTATCTAGAATTGTACCAAATGGTTTGATCTGAAGATCGTTGAAGGAAAATCAACGAGATAATTATAAATCAGACGTTTACCAAATATTCAGAGTAAATATTTATATTCTTGACGGTAATTTTCATCAGTATTAGAAATATATATCTATATATGCATTCATCGATTATCTAAATTTGATCAATAATGATTAATAAGTAGTATCGTCAATAAGTTTAATAAAGTTAAGCCACTTAAAAAAAATCATACATATTTTCTAGAGTATTCCAATTATGAAAGGAGGAAATTAATTAGTATCTTTCTCACTTTTCTTCCAAGAATAAGCGCTGAATCAATAAGGTCGAACGAAAAGATCGAGGTATAAGAGCATTGCACTCGAGAAATACTATTACACTATACACTCTTCAATAGAAAAGACTCAAATCAAATATGTGACGATTCAATAACTTTCAAATTGAAATGAAAACTAACGACAGCAACGTTTTCAGTTACGGATACAATAACAGTGGTTTTCGATGAATACCTTGTAAGTACACTCTCGGTCTGTTATTACTCAGTATTTAAAATTTTTTCTACAAATATACT
This sequence comes from Rotaria macrura, assembly GCA_900239685.1. Taxonomy (NCBI): domain Eukaryota; kingdom Metazoa; phylum Rotifera; class Eurotatoria; order Philodinida; family Philodinidae; genus Rotaria; species Rotaria macrura. The sequence continues at coordinate 101,826 of OENT01000148.1, forward strand.
ACTTCTTATTAATTGTCAAAATAAAAAAGTTTGATGAAGAAGAATCAAAATGGTGCTTTTCTAGAAATCTAGCTAGCATAGTTAACATCAAATTAACACAATTTCTTTGGCTTCTAACGAATCTTCTATACTTGACTTATTATCACTTGATGAGCTTCATAACTTCATCTATCCTGCTCTTTTTTTCTTTTCTGCTCATTTCTTAAAGCTTGTTGTACTGATGCATAGACATTGCTTTCGAATTATTTTAGATGAATAATGTAAAAAAGAAAACAGTAGAATACAAATATTCTTTTTCATTCTTAATATGTCTTATATGAGTTTCAACTACATTGATGCCCTACTCTCTACAAGTTAGTATGCTTCGACTCAATCAAAAGTAAGTAATAGCTGGGTTTCTTTTTGGGTCTACGTATACGTTCAAATCTACAGATTATTGTCGCGTTTTCATTCAAACCCGATTTTTGCTAAAGCCGTATTCTACTGCAACGAAGTTAATTCTAGTTAGAACGTAAAAAGACATCACATGCAAGTAACAATTTTTTAGTTTAACTACTCATTTCTAATATGGAAAAAACCATAAAATAAAGATGTCGAGATATTTCAGCGATGTATATTGCTATAGAACTTTAATTTCTATTCTTAATCTTCAATGAAATTATTCTATTGATACTTAACAAATATTTACTTGAATATACTTGATTGATTACTATTGACTGAAGAGAAGTAGAACTAAATCCATTTGGTTTACTGTTCTATTCGCATTTGTTTTCGTACGATGAAATAACCTTGAACAACTTCAGAATATTTATTATCATTTTTATCTTTTTGAAACGATTTCAAGGACTCGAACAAATAATATGTGTTAAGACTCTGTAGCATTGAAATTTCGTTCTATATGAACTAGTCAATTTTAATTTGTCGAACATGATTGTAAAAACATAGCATTTTGACAGTCTAATCAAAATTATTGATTTTCTTCAATTAAATCGACATATGTGCTTCTATTAATATTATTCTTGACGTATTTATTTTTTAAATAACAGGATCACATGTTCTCTCTATTTGAATAAATATTTAAAAAAAAAGCTCTTGTTGACTCCTGCTCTATTGAAGCAAATGATTACGTAAAATATGGTGTGAAATGCTTAAGAAAAAAAATCGTCAATCATTAGTAATGAGAAAAAAGTGAGAATTGTTAAGACTTGGAAGCACCAGTATTTATATTGGAAATACTACTGAATTCATTTGAGAATTATTTCGTTTTGACAGATAGAAAAAGAGAGACATATTCAGTTATGAATTTTTATAAAAGTATCCCTCATACGAGTACTCTATTTGACAGGAAAATATAAATTACCGAGACATGCTCATTTCTCTGACAGAAGAATAAAAGAATATCACTGACTTATGTTATATTATTGCTTTGCATTTTAGTCAGTTTATCCAAAAGTTCCACTACAGTTAAAAGAGATTGTTATTGCATTTAAGTCAAAAGCTTTCATGATATACGGTAAGAAAAGCATACTAGTATTTTATTATCAGGTCAGTTTTAGACTTGCATTTCTATTCTACTGTCATGTGATGATTAACACGTCATTAAAGTTGTGTAGAATTAGGTTATCATGTTGTAGTGATCAATTGACTGTAAACTTAACGTTGTCAAAGGCTATGTCTTTCTTTTCATGATAGTTGGCATAGATCAGACAACTTTCGAAAGGTAGTATATCGTTCGATCTGAATCTACTTTCTAATATCTCAAATTAGCTGGAAAAATATCAAGTTTTCTTGCAATTTAACATGTATAATTCAGAGAATGAATTGTACGAATCATCTATATACAATCTATGCATATGTCATCGATTTCCTCATCATTTGAATGATGACTTCTCATTGTCTGTTGATCGATCGCAACCTAATAGAAATTACAGTTACAGAAAATATTAAAAAAACTAGTATAATATCCTTATGTGATTGAAATTTAGCGAGTAGAGAGAATGAAAATTAATGTCAATTGTGGTATGAGTACTAGAGCAGACACACTGATAGAGAGAATTAATAAAAAAAATATATAGTTCGTTTATTTTGATTAAGGATACAAACTTGAATATGAGTGTGTGTGTGTGTGTCATGCAAATCTTTACTATTACATAAAAGAGTAAATCAATACAACGACAAATTTGAAAAAAAATTTGTAGGCTTCTATGTATATGAAAAAGTCGATCCAACACTTCAAGGATATTGCCACTGTTCACAATTAGGTTTATACTTGTCTCTTACTTAGAAGTTTTTTTCTCTCAAATAATAGAAAAATTTGATCGATCATGTCTCTTATGGAATCAATCTCACAGATTTTTTTCAAAGAACACGTTGTATTGTGACGAAGAAGAATGAAGAACTATACACAAAATTATGATAGCAAATACTAAATATTATTGAACAATCACATTGACGATCATGTTGTACGAGCAAACTATACTGATTTTAAATTGAACAACTAGATATATTTAACAAATTTAATTATGATTACAGAATTTCATGATTTTGTACGTAGAAATCTTAGATGAAATCGTACAGTTTATGTAATTTACAAATTTTTCAATTAATCGTAGCAGTTCTGTTTGAAATGATACCGATTATTAATGTTCATTCATAAAGTTGATTTTGTCTCGAATGTCTATTTCGTTCATCATTTTATACTTTATTACATTTTACCTTGGCGTGAAAATAACAATATGTCTGTTTATTGTTTGCTTTCATGATATTTGATTGTTGAACTTATTAAACATCACGAATACCTCTAAGCATGTATGTGTAAATGAAAATGCAATACTACTTTATACGTAGAAAGTGATGAAAAGAACGATAAGTGAGTGTATATTTCTTTAGGATGTATTACCTACTGATGTAACACTAGTTCTATTGTGATCCTGATCCTTGTCGATTAAGACGGTAGACACTCCTAGCTATACTCATATATATGTATATGTGTGTGTGTGTGTGTGTATGTAAGATGATTAATATACAGGGGAGTTCCTTATATCAGGGGGAGAGGGGTGGATGGAAATAATATATGGATAAAGTTTCTTATATGCCAACCCTATTAGTTCTATATTAGCCAAAATCAGGCACATGTTTTATGCATGTTCACCCTCTCGTCTAGGGGAAATTCTTTGGAACCCTAAGCATTGACAAATGTAATGGATTAATATCATATGACTTTTGAATATATTACAATAGTCGACGATTGATTAGATCTTAATTTATTCATTTAAGTAGAAGATACTATTTAAATTTTAGTGATATGAAAATAATAATAAAATAAAACAGAACACTAGATGACGTAGAAGAATTGTTCGATTGTGCGCAACTTTTGCAAGAAAGAAAATGAAATTTGATAGATAACTAAAATTTGATGTAGAAGACAAACAATTTTTTATACATCTTTCGAAACAAAAAAATGAATTCTTTTGAGAAGAAACAGCTCAATGCTAATAATCATTTTCAAAATGATTTATTCAATAAAATCGTGGGAAACTGCTTGGTGTAGGAAACAATCCATGTGAATTATTATTGAATTTCAAAAATTAACTACAATCAATGACACATTTTTGTTTTTAATTCTACTGCATATTTTCAATGTAATCTACTCGAAAATTTCTTAATCGAAATAAGTGATTCTAAGTCATAGCAGCGTTTATCTATACGAAACATTTGACGAAGACTTCGGCTACTTGTCTACATACATAAAAGAAACATTTCATAGTATTGAGAATTATTTAGTAAAAATAAGCCTAGAGAATTTTAAACCTATCTTATGATAGAAGACATTGTTTACAAGGGTTTGTTCTCGCTTTTTTTAAGAGACAAAGAAGAAAAGAAGAAAATAGGTAAACATTTGATCAGAATATTTTTTCTATCATATTCTTATGCGTTGATAAATCGCTAAAATTTCATAATTTAAATATTTTATACATCGCGTAATCATTGTAGATCATCAAAAAATGAAGAAACCCTACGTATCCATGTAAAATATACTATGAAGAAACAAGTTCAAAATCAAATTAGAAATCGATTAGCTTGAACGGCACTATAGTAATATGATTTTAGACATATTTTTTAGTCGAACAGATAGATTTCATCGAATTTTAATTGTTTTAGCCCATGCTATTTGGTTAAAAGACTAAAGTTCATAAAATATCGATTTCTTATAATTGATTTTACACGGTAAATCAAATCAATTCCGAAAGAAGGAGGATGAGGTAGTGTTTCGCTCATCCATCCCGTTCTCTGCAATCCTGTTAATATAACATGTAATAGATATGACCTATAGATGAACGCTGTCATATGACAATACGTTTTGCTCGTGTTATAACGTCACATGTTCGCCTTCATATATATTTTACTACGATGAAATGAACGAGAAAAAAAACATTAACAAGACAAAATTGAAGTGACCTTGCTTTCGTTGAGTTTCTTTTTGTAAAATTTAAAAATTAGTATGCCATACGAAAAGCAACTCAATTTTAACTTAATGATACAATACTATAAAAATATTGATTGTCTGATACTTACTCTTCTAATCTTAGCATATCGTTAGAATTGTTTGGTAAAAGTTTTATGTTCTGATTTACATTTGCATATTAATAATCATCTCATATATAGTTTTTGTTTGAACTCAGATATGATAAAAATTAATTATACAGATTGATTTTCAATGATACAGTTTGTTTCCATTTTATTGCTCATATGAGAATATGGGACATTGATCTCACCTCCCCTCCACCTTTTCCAATACCCTCTGTTTCCAATGGCTACATTAAGCAACACTAAGCTGGATGCATATCGTCAAACGATTGATTATAGTCAATATTTTCTTTTTTTTCTTTCTCTTCGCTGTTGAAACCTACATAATTAAGTTGACATAAATGCTGTTATTTCTTTAGAATTTGAAAACTAATACTCAAGATCAATCATTTGACTGATGTCAATTATCAGTATTGATATGTTTGACAGTAAGGAACTAATCAATGATCTATGAGTTGATTGTCCTGTTTTTGGGTTCATTTTTCTAAGAGAAGGTAAGGTATCTCTCATGTTTTCTCTCACCTCTTTGCACTTACAAGAAAGCAAAGAAAAAGGAACCAGTGTACGAAGAAGAGAGAAGAAGAATCACAGTCCAGGGCAACGGCAATCGTACGATTCGATAGATTCTGTATGTACCAAAATAAAAGCAGAATAGTTATTTGACAGTTTATTTATGCATTTCAATCTTCTTTATTTCTCTTTATAATTTTAGATTTTTATCATCTTTTTATAAAATATTCCTACGAGACAAATGATTAATTTATTCAAAGATCAATCCATTGATGATTTTGTTTCTCGCATTGAACAATCACGCATGTCATATAATTTGCAAAAAGAAGAATTTCGAAATCTTAATGAGAACCTTCAAACTTATCTAAATGGCATCAAAACAATCGACGATGATAATCGTCAATTGCAAGAAAATATTCAACTTATTCGTGAAAATTACATTCTATCATTAGAAAATAATCTTAAAAAATTACCAAAAGATTTTCTTCAAATAAGTGAAGTATTAAATAAACATCATATTGAACGTTATACATACAAATCGTGTCGAAGACGTTTTATTAATGAACGTGAAGAACTCAAACGACGAATTCATTTTGCTAGTAACAGCGAACAAGAACAAATCAAACGTTTGAATAGTTTACAAAAACAAGAGCGTATTGTACGTCATGAATATAATCAGTTAAATGAGCAGCTACAATGCTATCGAGATTATGTTGAACTTGAAAAGAAAACTCATCAACAAGCTATGAATAAAGTCGATGTTTTACAAGTACAACTCGAGCAAATATGTATCGAAAGATCAAAAACTGAAGTAAGAGAAAATACAACGAACACATTGACTAATCTATTTTTATTTAGTTTCAAATTCAAACGTTAAAAGAAGAAGTGACATTAATGCAAAAAGTTAAAGATTTTCTTGATCAAGAACGTGAGATGATTCTAGAAACAGAAGTCGAAGCTAATGAATATTTACTATCACGTTTACATCAATCTATCGATTCTATACGTGAAGATTTCGATCAACTCAATAAAGTACAATTAAACCAAATGGAAAATGAATACAAACAAATGCTACACACACTTGAAGAACATCTTACGGCTAATCAAACGAAAGATGAAACAAACATATCTCATCAAAATAAAAATCAAATGGAACATGAACGACTTCAAGATGAATATCGATTTTCTTTACAAGACTTAAAAACAGTTAATAATGACAATTACGTATTATCTCAACGAATTACTTCAATGGTATGTTTTAAAAAAAAACATTGTCTTCTTATTGTTTTGTTTTATTTTCAATTAAACTAAAAACCGAACACTTATCGTAGGAAGCCGATTTGCATTCCTTACGTGAAGAACGCATGCAACAATTAGTGGTGAAAGATAATGAAATCGAATGTAGTAAACTTGAATTACAAACATTGAAAGAACAATTAAATCATTTAGCTGAATATGATCGAAATTTGAAATTTGAATTAACACTTTATCGAGGAGTTCTAGAAAGCGAATGTAGAAGAAAACAACAACAACAACCATCAATTAATACAGCTTGCTCAAAAAGACCAACAACATTAGGAAACAATCATACATTGATCGCAGGTAAGAGCACACAAATGATTGAATGAATAAATACACAAGTTTATATGTATACGTTTAAAAAGAAGTAATGCATACAGTTAAGGGCATGTTTGATGAAATAAATAATTGATTTTGAAAAATAGGTTTATTTTTAGTGTTACTATCTGTATATTTTTATTTCATCTACCAATATTTTCAATGAATCATGTTTATTTGAACTAAAAAACAATGTTGATATAGTTTTTTTTATCAAACTTCCATAGTTGTTTTGATTGCAAGACAACGAATGTAAAAGAAACGAATCGAATTTTAAAAATACTTTGACAAAAAAAAATTAATAAAATTGAGCTCTAAATATTGATTTTATTTAATTGAAAATGTATATTATTTTATACAGATAGAACAACGATAGTGACAAGTAGTACGAAAAAAAATATCTTTGATGATCGAAAAGAAGAGGTATGAAAAAGAAATACGAGCAAATCTTGTTTTCATTTCTATTCTTTTATTTTGACATTTCTCTGAAGATTCAAACAACATCTGATAGATATGAGCAATCCGATCATTCACAAGAACAAGATACAACTGTTCATACTCATACTATTTCATCAGAAGACGCTTCATCTGCTATTAAAACATTGGTGAATGAAGAAAATTTATGGAAGCCTTCGTTTGAAATAACTGCTCAAGAAAAATCGAAAGATGCAATAGCTATTAATCTTAGTCAACAAGATATTGAAACATTTACAAGTTCATCTCCGCCGGTTATTTCTACAACCGATCAACAATTATCATCATTCACCGATTTGACAAGTTCAGAAGCCCGAAAATCTCCAATTTTATCTACACTTTCAGCGATACAAGAGGATCAACCCATATCTACTCCACTTTCACAATTAATCGCTACACCAAGTGAACTACGATCATTACCAACCATTCCTTTGATGAACCAACAAATATCATCGAGCAGTAATGTCATAGCTTCATTCGAAGTCCATCAAGCATCTTCAACTGTTTCACAACAATCTCAAACATTAAATGAAAATCAACAAGCTTCATTGAGCACTACATCATTGAGTACAAGTAGATTATCTGAAAATGAAGAATCTTCAACTTTATCAACAACTTCAATACTTACTGAAGTTCAAGAAAAATCTGAGAGTATTTCGCAGCCAATATCAATTTCTCCTGAACATCATCAGACAGTTTTTCAACCTTCGCAATCAATGCCAAATATTTCTTCAGAAACTCAAGGCACACTATCTGATATTGAAGAACAACCTTCTTCGCCTACTCTAGCAACAACTGAAGAAGATCAACAAAGAGATTCTGTTCTCCACGAATCTCTAGAAGCATCATTTGAAGAGCATCAACGATCATCCTTTGCCTTCAAATATGCTACAGAAATTTCATCCGATGTTGACATTAATCTAGGTTTACCTATACAACTATCGTCGATGGAATATCAAGAGTCGAATTCGGATCTCCATGAACGATTACCAACACCTCCAGAGAAGCATCATTTATCGTTGGATAACGACTCAGAAGCTCGAGAAGTGCCATGCGATATTCAATCACAACCTATGCCATCTACTAAATTAACTATAACAGAATATGAACAATCAGAACTCGAACTTCCTCCAGCACTGTCAGATCATTCTGAGAACGATCAGTCATTAACACATACTCTTACAGAAACTTCGGAACTATCTACTGATATTCAAGTAACACCACATTTGCCTATAGAACTATCATGTGTAGAAAATCAGCAAATAGATTCAAATGTACATGAGTTCAGTTCAACACTTTTCCATGAACACGAATTATCAAAGTCTACTTCGTCAACGTCTTTGGAAGCATCATCTGACGCTCAGATAATTGATCCAGCAGATCTTGAAATAATAAATGCAGAGAATCAAGTATCAGATTTGAACCTTCAAGAACTCCCATCAACACCCTCTGAAGAGCATCAATCAGCATCATTTACTCCAGCAGAAACTGTAACGATGCCATCTGACATTGAAATACAGTCTCAATCAGCGACAAAACTATTATCTCGAGAATATCAAGAGTTAGATTCGGATCACCGTACATCATCGTTACCACCGTCTGAAGAGCATCAACCATCTGTAGATATCAATACAGAAGTTCAACACCTAACATCCGATATTCAGATAAGACCATCGTCTTCTATCGCATTAACAATAACAGAATGTGAACAATCAGATTCGGATGCACAAGAACTTTCATCAACATCTGATGATCAACCACGATCATCAATTGCTCTTCAACAAATTCCAGTAACATCATCTGATACTCCGATGCAATCACGGTCACCTGTACAACTATCATTAACAGAGTATGAACAATCAGATACGGAACTGTATGAAACATCAACAACACTTCTCGATGAACCACTAGCATCGACTCACACTTCTACAGAACTTTTAGAAGAACCATCTGATGTTTCAATGATACCTGTTTCATCTATGACATCAGCATTTGCAGAATATCAACAATCGAATTTGGATTTTCATGAATTTTCCTCAAAGTTACCCGATGAACATCAAACACATTTACATGATTCGGCAGAACTTTCAGAAGAATTATCTGATCCAACTTCTGCTTCAAGAGTTATCGAACATGAATCATTAGTTTCTTATCTGCCTCAGCCACTTTCTCCAATCACAGAAAGTCATGAGACAACATCGGACATTCACCAATATCCTGCCATTCACATTCCTACAACAAGTATTGATATCGACGAGAAAGCCGTCCCACTACATGAAGATGAATCTAGAATAATGACGTCAACAGGTAAGTTCACAGCTCGTTGTCTCGTCGAAAACCAAGAGTATAGATTGCTTTTCATAAAGAAACGAATCGTATATTTGTCAATAGAGGTACATCCTTTTTACTCCATGTGTCCATAGGACAACTTTCTCGATTGAAAATAGACTCTAAGAAAACATACAAATCCTTAAGTTTTGTAATTTATATGGCACACCCACACCCTTACCAGAATACAGCGCAAACTAATGTATTTCATTCAGAAAATCAATACATCGTCGAATATGAGCCAATTGAACGATTTACAGACATTGATGAACATATTAAACATGAAGAATTGTCTATGAATACTATAGATGAAAGAACAAATCATGAAATAGAACTTGTCCAATCAACGGATTCTCTTGAATCATCGCCAATAGAAGAATTTCATACTTCTGCTCATAACATATTGAACGAATCACAACCATTAGCATCCGTGTTAACAACTATTGAGCAAGAGATTACAAAGCCCACACCTTCTGAATCCGATTTCGATAAATTATCGGATAACGATACAAAACTAGAATTAAAACACGAACAAATATTCGATAATATTAAAAGAGAAGAAGATACTAGTTCTTCTCTTACACATACAACAGAAGAAAATTTTACTGTGGAACACATTGCTGCAACAATAAAAAGTGATGATAACAAAGATAGTGATGCTTATGGACATTCTCCTTTATCAAAGCAAGATACAACCCAACAATCATCATTAAATGAATTAGTTGCTGATATTGAAGGTAATTACCGATGATAGAAATATGATCGTCTAATTATCTTCGTATAATTCGTTTTTTGAATTATTTTAGAAGTTGATTTAGCAACTTCTCTAAAAGTAGACACAGCATCCGATGATGATGAAGATCCAACGTTAGCAGCAATTATGCAAGGTTAGTAGAATGAACATATAGTTTAATACTTCCTTAATATAATTAGTAAGTCACAGTAAACAAGTCTCTTAGTTTGTGTATGAATCACCATAATTAGACTTTGTTTTGCAGTTGAAAAACATAAGACACGCCACTAAACCACTGTTACATACGTATGTATTATACTACAATGAAAACAAAAATGGTCACATTACCGAAACTAAAAAGGTTGCGTGGAAGCTGCAAGACCTAAAAAGGTTCCGAATTTGTTGCGAAAATCGGAACCCTCTTAAAGGTTTCGGGCAAAAGTACAAAACCCATGAAAAAGATTCCTAGACATTTGATAAGCCTTTTCAATGGTTTCGTATCAATCTACGAAACCATCGAAAAGACTTCCGAATTTTGCAACGAATTCTAAACCTTTTCTGTGTACTCAAAAAGTGAGTACACTCTAGAATCGGCCAGTGTGTCAGGCCGGCCGCTAACACGATAACTCTTTACAAATACATTCGATTGACATGAAACTTTGTGCACAGAATTGTCTGATGAATATCTCGGTCGAGTTCGAAGATGAGAAGGATCCGGCAAGAAATGGCTGAGTTATCGAAAAAATTGTCATTTTTCACCAAGCAATCCCTGAGGTGGAGTACAGGGATTTTTTCAAAAAAAACTTTTTTCTCAGAATTATCCACAACGTATATAAATTGACTCAGTTTTTAACGCTGATTCCGAATCTGATATTAGTTTTGAACCAAATTGCAGCTTTCTAACAAAATATTGGCTACAAGAAGGTCTCAAATGCACAAAAACTGCATCTAGAAACAATATTGCCTAGATATATCTGAGATGATCAGTAGTTTTGGAGTTTCCCAAAAAGGTTCACCAAGATACATCATTCGTGCACACATTCTAGAATGACTGATTTGTCGCATTCACTTTTTGAAGTACACATAACTCTCGGACATAAGTCCAAAGTTTTCACATTTATTTCAGTGTAGCATTAGTACAACAAACTATTGTAAACATACTTTGAATCCCTTGTAGTATTGACAACTATCAAAAACACTAATATGAGTAAAGTGAAATGTGTTCATCCTATCATGACTCCTAGAAAAGAAAACAACCTCGAACAATAATTCTAATATTTCGACAAAACGTTTGGCTTTACCAAAATCAAAGAATTTTGCTTCTTTGCATCTAATCGAGAATTGTGCAGTATTTATTCAATGTTAAGTAAATCCATATGACATACGATAGCAGAATTTTTTCTTCGGAAAGAAAACTTTTGCAGTTAAATGACAGTGATATCTAAAGTATACGAAAGAGATTTCTGATTGAAATTAGTACTATGTCGACAATGATAGAACTATTCGAAGCCTACAAAATAATAGAATTCCCATAACAATATGTTTCATTGTGAAGAACAGTTTATAAAGTAAAATGCCATCGTCTACTTGAAAGTTGTTCATGAGACATGCTCCAAATACATATGTAGTATATCGGTTTGCAAAAGAAAAGAATAAGTGTTTCAACAAATAAATGACGGCAATACATAAATCTCGTTCTGCTTAGATGAAAAAGACTCGGTTCAATTTTACACTTACTCAGACATAACGTTAACGAGAAATTCTATATCATATTGTAGCACTATCAATCGAATATCTTGAGAAATGTTGCATGACATCTAGTATGTTCTACTTCTATGATTCATCAATTCTCCTCATCATTGATTTATTCGAAAACTCTGTTATTGATCGAAATAAAAAGGATTTTTTGACTATTGAAATCGTAATAGTATAAATATTGTATTTATACTTTGCATAAACTCTAAGGATAGATGACGTCTCACAACCTAGCATATCATGCAAGTTTTTATTTTGATTCCAATAAAATCGAACTCATCCTTTTTCATGTTTAAGTTTGGTTATGCTCTAAAATGTATCCGATGTTTGTAACTTTCGTTGCAGATGAATGGAGATACTTGCGTGAATTAAGATCAATTGTAAATTCTCATGTTCACATCCATTCTATAGACTTGTCTAGATCTAATCTATGCTATACGATGAATTTTTCTAGTATCAAGAACTAAAGCAATGCTCCTTCATTTCATGTTCTCTATCAATTTATGATGAGTTCTTTGTAGAAATCTATTCAATATTCTACATGTCTATGTATGTATTGATTAATTTTGCTATTGTAGATCTTCGTTATGTATTTCATGAATTAGCCAACGATGAAGATCTAGTAGAAATAAATAATGATTTGCCAGATAAATTACTTGATCGTTTGGAATTTCGAGATTATCTCATTCGAACATTATTTGATAGTTTACTTCGAAAATATCTCGTACAATCGGCTATTCAATCGAGTAAATTCAAAAACATACAAACGAATTTAAAAGAACGAGCAATAATACATATGTGTTTCTATTCTATTTCAATAAGATCGTCCACATACACTCGATTGGGGCGAATTTCGTGATATTCTATTTCCTTTAATCACCGGTCGTTATACGGAACGACATATTCGTAAATTGTTCGATTTATTTGATACAAGCAAAGATGGATATTTGTCAGTACAAGAAATAGCCGGTAAAAGTCAATAGATGCACGATATTTTTCTTTTTGCAAATCTCTAAAAAGAAAACATTTTCTCATAGAATTGCTTGAAATGCTTCAAGCTAATAATACTATTAGTCTTGCACAGAATATCATCGATGAATATGATACAGATCACGATGGAAAATTGAATGTCGATGGTACGAATAATATTTTTTAAAAAATTCAATTTAATTCTTTGTTTCTTTTGATTTTAAATTGTCATGTTTGTTTAGAATTAATTGAAGCTATTAAGAAAACTGATGATATTAATGAACATGTTTTATCAGAAGAAACAGAAACTAAACAATGGTTTAATCAAAATCCAATAGATAATCAAACCATATCATTCGATGTGCCAATTATCAATTTTCCAACGAAAACAATTCATACATTTAGCGATGAAATAACAAGTAGTATATGCAATAAACTCATTTCTATTCGTAATAAATTTCATTTGTCTAAATTGCTAGTACTTGGTAGAATATTCAAAAATGTTGGTGCTAATCTTGTCAGTAAAGAATTGGATAGCGATATTGAAAGTTTATCAATAACAATAGCGAATGAATTTCTTAATAATAATATCGATGTATTATTCAATGATTTACAATTTTTTGTCGAATTATTTCTTCATAGAAAACAAAATACAAGTTCGAAAAACAAAATAGAACGTTCTTTGTTTAGATTTAATTTTATTAATTTTCAACTAATCTATTTAGATTCAACGATTAATTGGATAGAATTTCGAGATATATTTTTACCGATTGTTAATTATGGTTATTATTCGAATGATGATATTCAACGTTGGTTTGATATATTTGATACAAATCAAAATGGATCAATAACGCAAGAACAGTAGGGGAAAAATATTTGATTTCCTTATGAAGAAAAAAAAATTAAATTTTCTTTCTTCATTCTTTTTTTCTTACAGGTCTATTCAATTACTTCGTTTATTACAAATAGAGAATGCTGAAGAAATTAACAAGAAATTAAATGACATTACAGATAATCATATGAATCATACTGTGCCATGGACACTTGATGGTAAAGAGACACATACTGAGAAACATATCTAAATACTAGTAGACTGAGTATGAATTAGAATTTTGAGCTAGATTTGAATTAGATCGATCAGATAATCAATTTTGATTTAATATATATATATATATATGCATGGCAAACAAAAGTTTAATCTAAAATTTAGTATTCATTTTTTTATGTAAAGATTTGTTGAATAAAAATATTCAAAATTCAAAATTGAACGGTCTATTTCATATTAAGAGTTTTTTAATATTCTAGTTGAAATGAAATAATAGGTTATGAAGGTAGAATACATTTGATAAGGCATTGTTTAACTTTCGTTTTTCTTGATAATTTTATTTCGTATATTGATTGAATTACGACATTATCTTTTAGAATTAGTATTTGCAATGGAGAATGTTGAAGAAACATCTGCTCATATTCTTACAAACAACGAATACATAGAACAAATAGCTTCATTTGACATTGTTTGGCTTTCGAATACTGTATTTTAGATATTGATTTACTTAATATACTGTGTAATTTATATCTTTATCTTATATTAAAAAAAAAACTTTGTAGTGCTGCTTCGTTTTATTATTCCCCAGTGATTAGAATTCTTTTTCGCTTATTAATATGTAGTACACGCAATACTTTGTTTCATGCAAATTTATAATTCATTTTATGCAGAATAATTTAGATTTACATTTAACTTTTATTGGATTTTTATTTGTATTCTTAAAATAAATATATTATAGACGAGAAACAGACATAAAGCAATTATTTAAAACACATATTGCTGGACTATATAAAATGAAGTGTTCACGTATTATAGGTGATTATATCACAGAGAAAAACATCTATTTGGTATAAATATGCATCACTTATAATACTTTTTTTTTCGTTTCTCTCCATGTCGAATGAAGTTATTTTTAACATAAATTGAAAAACATCTGCAGTTACTGATTTAGTACATTTGTACTTAGTTTTTCTGGAAACATATTGCAAATACTATTGAAATTGATGAGTCTATTTTAAACCATATACTAAACCAACTGTATCAGTATCCTAAACAATGGAAATGAAATAGAACGACATATTTAACTATAAAGATCAATTAAAATCGTATAGTTACTTACTGGTTTATTATCACCGGTCATCATGTTGGTTACCTCGCCTAAAATTTAGAATATGTCAATTAATGTTAATTAAAATAAAACATTCTCTTACTGTCACAACTTGGTTCATACATTTTATTAACTAGAGAAATATTCCTTTCTTATGTGGCTGATTGCTTTTACCAATATATATATATATATATATATATATATATGAATATTTCTAATTAACTAGTGTGTAATCTGAGTTTATAGTATGGCTATTTTATGAAGAATATTTAGCTCGTTATATAGGCAGATTGGACATGACTTTCAAAATTTTAAGAAGAAAAAACATGTTTTTTTTCTTTTTTATTATCATAATTATTTGTCACGTACATTCTTAGAAATAAAAGAGAAGCGTCGATCATCGAAAGTATTCGGCTCAGTTTTCCAGATACGAGAGACAAATAATAGCAGTACTCAAATATTTGGTTTTTTTCTCATATCGTGGATTTTTAGAATAAGACACATCGATTGCTTAGATTGCCGCCAATAGTATTCAACAACAAGAAGAAAAAAAGTAATTATTTCTGGTTAAGTGTATTTATGATACGTGGGCTTTATGAAGGGATGTTATCGTTCGTAAAATAGCACCAGTTAACGCGTATCCTGTACTAATCGGCTGAAAGCTTTTAGCTATTTTTATTACTGCTGGGAAGCTTCGATTACAAAACGTGATTTAGCCGATTATTCAACTGAATTAAAACGATGACGTTACGAAAATATTCAATTATCAATCGACAAAACAAATAGTCATAAAGACAAATGCGATTTTAGTTCTAAGTATCGATTTTGTTTTGCTACCATGAGAAGTTAATATTGAAGAAAAAAATTGTATTAACATGTATCTTAGATAAGTATAGAATGTAAATATAATTCAATTCTGCGAAAATACATCGAACAGAGTTGAAATAGATATCAAGGACATTGTTTGTTTCTATGCGATGAAAAAAGTCGATTTTCATAGATCGGCGATAAAATTTTACTTTATGGCTAAAGAAAAGAAAATAGATTCGAAGTTTGATTATTACTAAGTCTTCATAATTAACATAATCGTAGCTGTTCATTTCATATATAAATGATCTATAACGAATGAACTATTCGATTACTTGATTATCAAGTCAATTTAAAATAAAATGATTCTTTGACAAGAGAAAAAGAAACTTCTATTGTTTTAAGTGAACAATTGCATAAAGATTTATTATTTTTTGTTTGATACATATTTTTCTTCTTCAACAATTTTTTTCTTGCATAGAAGAATATACATTTTTAGTTTGCTTGAGTAAAAATATACCAATCGAATTCGCTATATGTAGAAAAGCAATGAAATTACTTCCTAGAACTTCTAAAGTAGTTTTCTTCTTATGATACATGAGTCACGCAACAAAACCAAATGAAAGGCTTTGATGAACTCTTTTTCGATTCTGTACAAAGGAAAATTTATTCTTTGTATATTTATTTTATTTTGTATTGAAGAATTCAAATAAATTCGTGGTTCGAAACTAGATATTCGCTATTTTTTCATTTGAAAATGCTGAAAGAAAATCATCTAATGTCTATCTACGTGTATCAACAATTATTTCAACATAGAAAATTGATTTAAAACGAAAGAAACACAAGAATCTGTTAATAGAAACAGGGTGAATAGTAATATTTCAAATTAAAAGTCACTTCACCATTGGCGTTAGTACTATACGGCGTAGAAAAAAATTAAACGAATATCTGAAATGCCTATAGTGCTAACTATGAGAAAACGAAATCGAGACAAATGCCATTGTTATTTGATTAAAATACAAAATGCGATACAACTATTCTTGCTAATCCCCTCATGTGATAGTTTTGGTGCACATTTTGTTTTTAACTTGATCTTCGAAAAAGACGTTAGCAATTAAAGTCATCTATAAGCAAGATTTAGTAATAATAAATGACCTGTGATCATTATATCAACAATGTCGATAGCAATCTATGGGTAGGGAATGTATGTCAGGTGATGAGTTTCATAATTGCATTCCACATACTTCAGCAATCCTATGAGGATATGTTTCACTAAATAGAAATAACACATAGCTAGCCGACTATTGTGCTATTACAGTGAATACTCGTTATTCATATTCACAAATGAATGTGTGTAAATAATTTTTTCATGAATTAAACAATAGTATTTACTTCGAATATATTAATGCCTGCTAATGTACGTATACACTGACAGACAAAAGAAATCATCTGTTAATTTTCCTTAGTGAATTGTTGACTATTTTTTGAATTTTTTCTTAACTAATAGACAGGAAAATAAATATTGAATGAAGCATTTTGATTTTGACATCCTTTCAAAATATATTTATCGATGGACTTCATCGATCTTGAAATTTCTATTTTTTTTTAAATGAAATCAACGTTTTCAATGTATCAGCGGTGAGCATCATCGATTTCATCATGTGATATAGGTCGCAGTACAATGTATAGCTTATCTTGTGTATTTAGTAATAAGTTGTCTTCAAAAATATTTGTTGAGAGTACTATCAATGATCATCTATAAATGACGTTCAAATCTTAAATTACAACTTTTGATCTGCATTAAATTTAAAGCTAGAATTCATTTCTTATTTTGAAATAGTTCACAAAACAAACAGTGATTAGCAATGGCATCACAAATTTTCGTTAGATAAAAAGACGAGTTCATTTTCTCCAATTTTTCTCATAAAAGTAACTTCAATATTAAATATTCAAATTTTCGCAGAAGATTCAGTTCATTGTCTCAATATTTTTAGTATCGTCCGTTGTTACTTCAAGTAACACTCATAATTTCATTAGGAAGCCTACACAAAAAGAAAAGCAAATCATCGAAAGTCAAAAAACGCAAAATCTTTCTCTTATGGTTTTGTTCACTCTTTCACATTTTGACTGACTACACTTCCTTCAACTTTATATTGACCTGACCTTCCTTTAAAGATGTCTTCTCAATATGACATTACCTTGTCCTTTTCTTTTCTTCAACGTAAAACGTAACAAAGAATATTTGAAGTTTTGTTTTCAAATATTTATTTGAAATCAACATATAATAGCAATAACGAAGAACTCTCAAGATTGACAAAAAAAGAAAATATGAAGCATGAACGATAACCAATTTGCAATCATTTTATGATCACATTTCGCGCATTCGATACAAATGCTTGCCTCTGAACGTTACTGTGTGATATATATATATATATATATATATATATGTATATGCCATATTTTCCATGTGCCAATTAAATGCCATTAAACACTAATCATTTTCATTTTATTCCGTAAGCTGATGTTCAATTACCCGTACTACTGCTGTCGTTGCCACACACAAGCATAGTTGTATCATTACTCTAGAACAAATGAATTCGAACTACTTATTGACTATTTCAAATGAATTGAAACCAAAAACTACACACCTGCGTATCACCAGTTACGTATATAACTGCTGCCATAGCTAAAATTAGATAGACATGAAACATTAATTAAATACATCCGTGATACATACGATCAACTTTTTCTGGATTAAACATTTCAAGTATTTTATTATAGTAGAATGAGAAAGTAATTTGTATAGTTTTATTCGATATGTTTCTTAACTTATACGCGAATTTTATGATTACTTCTTACAATTCCAACTCGTTTATATAGAACTTGATTTCGTGATTTTTAAAATAAAACATTGAGACACACAATTTATCAATGTTGGAAAAAAATGCATTGTACTAATCAAGCAGTAAGAGTTAGAAGTAAGTTACACGTGTATTATGTGTCATTCGAAGACAGGAAGAAAAACAAAATATAACGTATCGCATATTTTGCTCTCTTTTGTCGTCATCTTTGAAAATACCTACATCCGTTTTTGTGGTAAACGCGTCATAGTCATGATTTTTTTCTGTGTTCGCAATCGAATTGTTTTTATGATTGTTGTTCAGAAATGGAATCAGTTAACTGTTATAATTATTCAGATATTGAACTTCATTTCAAAGGATCCATTCAATTGAAAAAGCAAATCAATCTTAAAAATAATTCATTTCTATATTTCTCAAGAGTAAACAATGTAAAATAGAAGACATAAGTAGTGTCCCTCTAATCAACGTAGGCCTCAATAATTTGGGTAATATTCCATACGAATATATCATTATGTTCGAATATCACGAACGAATTTTGAAGTATGAAGATAAGTGTTAGCAAATTATTTGCATTCTTATCAATCATTTACATGAAAATAAAAAAAAAAACATTCGCATTCTACTACCAGATTTTGTCATGATTTTCAGGAGAGTAAATATAAGAAAATGTGATTTAGATCATGGTTCCGTATAGGATGTCATGATAGAAAAACCTTCGGTCCACTGAATAAACTGATTTAACATGTCTCACGATAGGAGACACCTACGAAAAAATTATCGTTTCATACTGTGCAATCTATTCATATCAATCTTCAAATAAGTTTAACATGAGACGAGATTTATTCAAATCATTAAAACTAGACTATGATAGTCATCTTCATGCTTTACTCTGGCACATACGATTAGCATCTAAAAAATTTATTATCTGTTTTCACTTTTGCTCTACCCTAAATTTCTTAACAGAAACAAAATATAAGGATACGAAGCAAAACAAGAAAAATAATTCTGCACTTGTGTTATAGCTGTACTATGTGGGAAGACTTGTTTCAACTAAATGTATTGTTGACTGTGATGTACGTTAATAAACGCCTATAATAGATGATGACTAGAAGAAGAAACCGAAATCATTATTTAAAAACTACAAGGATCAGATCGATTTTGAACAATTGACAAATGAAACATTTCAACACAAACTATCATTCAAACACCAAAGAATCCAAGATAATTTGTTATGATATTACAACGGATTGAAGTTTATCGAAAATTTATCTCTTGACTAATCACGTTATTTCTTTTGCCGCATCTTAATTATTGCGGTACTTTAATGTCAAAAAAAAATCGTTCGATACATATCGATTTGTATCCGATTAGACGAGTATAATGCTTTAGTCAAACCGATGAAATTTTTTTAAACAAAAGAATAGGTTTTTAATGAACTTGTTCGTCCAATGGGATGATGCTAGAAAAATGTTCTTCTTATCCCAAGTGTAGCGTTAATAAAGATCAACAAAATTAGTTATCGACTCATAGAACGAATTCAATTAAAGAAAACATGTTCACATAGGCAGATTCATCTTTAACCGAACTGTCATCGGACGTTACAAAAAATAATCTGATAAATTTTGAAGATACAATTGATAATGTGTGAAAAAGATAATTAGACGCTAAAGTATGATTAGATCAAATATACATCACATCATTCTATGGTAAGTTTCCATCTCCGGCAGAGTTCATGATATAAAAACGAAGAAACTTCCTAAATCATCATTAACCAGGAAGTAAATCTAACATGAAAGGAAGAATAGTAGAATGCTTTTTGTTACAAGATTTTCTATGAAAAGTACTTAGATATACGACGCAATAGTTGTGTGTATCATGAAAGGTTATAACAAAAGATCTATTTCAACTAACAACATAGAATATTATCGATTTTAATTAGTAGAGAAAAGAAGAGCTCTAGATTTTCTTGTGTATGATAAACTTTCAAAAATTTTACAGCATTTTACTAATTCATTTATCAATATTCATAGACAAATAATTATTCAAATAGAAAATAGCACTATAGGTAGAATGAAACTGACTGCAGTTTAACGGCCCTTTCCAAGAATTTCATATTATAAAATGGTGATTATTATGGATTGATAAGATTATATAGTCAAAAGTAAACAATTAATTTATTTAATAATCGATAAAATTAATTATTCATATTAGTTGAATAAAGTATTAACTACGAGCTCGTTGTTTTAATGTATTAATAATACGAGAAACATATTCCTATATTGTGTAACGAATTGATACTATGTGCGAGAAAGAGTAAGAAACGTAAACTATAAAGTATCTTAATTTTATTATCGTGTTATATTTTATAAGGAAATTTCTTTTAGGTTTAACAATAACTGAAATCAAACTATGAAAATCGTCAAAAAATAACTCTTTTTTTTTACTGCACGCCATACGTTTGCGTGCAAGTATGAAAAGCATAACATGTAAGTTGAATTTTTTGACTCATGTATTGATGATGAAAAGAATTTCAAAACATAAGAATCTTGTATTGAATCTAATGCTCTTTATCATGGTTGACTTAGAATTTTTCTTAGCTCTCCATGGGTGGAGAAAATTTTAGAAAAACCTAGTTCTGTTCTTGAAAGTTGAAGATTGTCGGAACTTTTCTATTCGTTTTCATACGCAATCGTTTTTTAGTTTAAAAAAATCTTTTATGTCAATGAATAAATGAAAACTGATAGAGTTATGACAAAATACTGAACCTTTCATAGTTCATATTGTAAATAAGATTTAATTTATATTGAATGTAGTCTACTACTAGCCTGTGTAATACAATCATAGATCTATGTATTAATTTCATTGTTGATCACTGATTTCCACGTGAATTTTAAGATATATATTTCCTTTGCTCCTTAGTTTTAGAATGTTTCGAGTGGTTCTTAAGATGACAAGTACATTCAACTGATGAGTGCACAATCATCTTCGATGCTACAATGTTTGTTCTTTTAAATGTACTGAAATAGTGAATACTTCTTGTGTATATTTAGAATTTCATTTTCTTAACATGAATTGAAATTTCATCTATGTGTAAAGAAATCCATTTATGAATAATATAACACAATAAACAATACTCAATTCTATTCAATGTTCGACAAATATATAAGCAATGATTTACATATGAAAGTGTGTCTCGCAAAATTCTCTATATCGAATGCGAAAACGTACTCTGTTTCGTTTTTGCTCATACAACTCTGTATTTTTTTAAGAACAATATGATGTACAAAACATTTTTTGTTATTTATATTTTTGCAGTTGATTTCATTAATTTACATCTTCTGTTAGAATGAAAAAAAAAAACATTTCTTTTTTCTTGCCTTCTATAATACAGAAAAAAAATGCATACTTCGTTGTAATTTTGTTTTCTTGTAGGTTTGCATTTATCAATTCCCTATATGATATCATTGAAATTCTAATCACCTATGAGTAGATTCAATTCAATTTCATACTATCAATGGTTCACAAGCAGCATTACGATGTAAGTATTCTCGAATAGTTTCTTTTTCAATGATAGCTCTTCTATTTCCTTAGTTTTAATAAATATGACACCCTAGAGCACTTTTACGTGTCACATCAACGTCTGTAAATTGATTCATTTCATTTTTTTTTTCATTAAGATCTTCTATCGAGAACACAACAAAAAAATGCCAAAACATACTCAAAAACAGTTCGTGTTTCATTTTTCAAAAATCCATAAAGAAATGAACTGCTTTTATTTTGTCTCAATAGAAGATGTCGATAAAAAGAAAAAAAAAAGGAACTGAAGTGTACTCGTCTGTAATCGCCGATGTGACAGTTAACATGGCATTTGATGATTGTGTATCTATCGAAGATTAAAAGAGTGAGTGTTAGAACTAATAGTAAGATAGCAGCAGTTCTATTCAGTGTCTATGTCGACGATGTTCAAAACAAAACAATATGATTGTCACGATTCCTCAATGATCAACCATGTGCGATGACATTTTTTTTCTCTGTGAGAATATCGTTTTGACTATCGTCTTTGTCTTTGAGAAGATGCTTTTCTTTTCCAAGAATATTTCTCTAATTCCTAATTTATATGGAAAATTCTATTAGTCTTGACTTAAACAGACTAGAAGCTGTCATTACAACTATCTTTGAGCTCTCAGGACTAGACATACTACTGAGAACAATATTAGTAAATCAACTTGTACAGCACTGTCATTGACTAGATGACAAATATGTCAAAAGAAAAGTTATATGTGTAAACTTTTGAACGCTTTCAATTCTTACGAGCGAATTACTTAGCACGACATGATGAACTAATCAGTAATTATCTACACAAGACAAATCTTTCACGTAGTTATCGAAGTTTCTACAATCTGTTATTGTTTTTCTTATTCATCTCTATTATACAAATAAAATAGTCATAGAAAAGTATAGATACACTTATATACATCTATTGTAAAAACATGTTTATCAACGAGCATAGGCCTTAGAAAATTAAATGCTTTAAAATTGACGCCTAAGAATCCGTAAATTTTAGATGATTTTATAATAGTTGAATAAATATAACTAGATGTTTCAAATTCAACAATGAAACACTTGATCGATCAGTTAGATTACACAAAATAAAACAAATGACTTTACCCTTCAGTTAAGACTTGATGAATTGATATGCGGTCATCACATTACATATTTTATTTTGAAATCGATATTTCGAACTGGTTTTTGAAACTTCATAAAAACGCACCTCCAGTATACATCCGATCAGAAACACTCTTCCTTTAATTTCATCGTAACCTATTGAAATAAAAGACCAATTACCGTTTTTGTTTGTGATCTAAAAATAAAAAAAACAACGATGTATCGTGATTACAATTGAAATTTAATTATCCTAGGACGATCGTGTATTCACAACAATATGTATATATATATATATATATATATATATTAGTGTCATGTTCAATAAGGTAGAGTGGATAGAAAGTGATCATCGAAGTCAATCATGATATTTCAATTCGATCTGTAGAATTATTGTTCTTGTGCAAAAAAGAAAACGAACTCTATTGTCTGTCTCTTCTAATGCCAAATAATATTTCTCTCGTAGAATGAACATATTCAAATCTTTATTTCTAAATTATGAGACGAATAGATTTCTTTCTCTGCTTTTGTTGACCGATATATCAATAGACGTTGTTCTATTCTTAGACATGAAATTCTTTCAATAGGACCGTTTCAATATAGAACAGACAGCAATTGTTACAAAAACAGAACGTCTTTGTTCCGACATAGACCTATTAAAAAAAAAAGTAATTATTCCATTAAATACTTTTTTGTAACTCACTACTTGATGCATGAGAAAATTGTCACGGCAGAAAAAGGTGACAAACTTCATCAAGGGAAACTACTTGTCACTTATGACACTTTCACACATTTTAAATGCTAAATATGAAAGAAAATAAAAAATGGAATAAATTTTAAGAATACATAAAATACTAAAATCGTTATTATATATAATTAAATAGTAATCATAGACATTAATGCACAGCACATAGCGTCTTTTAAATTCAAATAAATTTATTTTGCTCTTTGATAAACACAAATGTTCGAATACGCTTGTAGTTATTCACATAAATGTAAGACATAGTTTTATGCAAATAGATCCCTATAGTGCTTACAAATACACACATTTAAATAAAGGTTTGATTCCCTTTGTCCAAAAAGCTATTGTTCTGATCGTTATTTGGTTGTAGTCTACACTCATGTACAACTTAAGACATTGAACTAGAATAGTACTACGGAAAAATATTCGCATATAATGGAAAGATAATGAAAATTTCATTCAATCTTATATGCCACTATTAGAAGAGTCGTATTTTCGAGAAGTTGTTCAATATCTACAAAGAGAGTTTGACTACATTTATTGTGTAAATCTTAGCCCATAATCAAATCAAATCTGATCTACAATTTGAAGTACATTCCTTATTTATAAATATATTGTAATTCGACAATCAAAATTCATTGTCGAAATGAATAAAATATATTCAGCCAGTTCTTGTATACAGATATAAGTATAAACAAATGGAAAAATTCTCATTTATTAACGTTGAAGTTTCCTACATAAAACATTGATGAATTCTTCAATTGGAAAAATATTAAGCATATACATTAATAAACTAACATATACAATGCATATATATATATATATACATATGTAAACGTAATCTGCGTTAAGTCTCTGGCACGTTTACATGCATACCATACCATAATGATTCGTACATATACACGTAGTGATATTTCGTCCTACGTGTATAAGCGTGTTCTTTGTTATTTTTTGCTTAATTACGAATAATCAGAATGGTTTATTTCAGATTGTGATCTAAGTTCATTACGAAAACAATAAAGTATTAATTGAATAAGTGGTAGGCAAACATTAAAACTCGTCTACTGCAACTGAATAGAGAATGCGATTTTATTTCAATAGGTTCATTACAATGTTATTTATACACAAGATTGTTTATATATATATATATATATATACGTACACAAATCTAGTACGTCTATGCGTTGATTGATTCATCAAAGCTCTTCTATGAAGTTACTAACATCATCAAACAATCAAAATTGCTACTTTGATGGAGAGAACACACATACTTTTAATAATCCGAATGCATTGGGTATTGTTATTGTTTTGATGTTTTTTCTCTCTTTTGAGCGACAAAACTCAATGATGACATTTACTAAGTAAATTGAAACATTCATTCGATCCTTTTTTCCTTTGCGTATATCTATCTATCTTTATATATATATATATATATATAAATGGTGCACCCAACGTACTTATTTGCACTTATATGTATCATGTACATGTCACACGTTCAGTGTTCGCTTTATGTCCTATCAATATCGATTTTGCTTTTTTGCCAGATAAGTAGCTCGACATTTTACGGACGAGCGGACGATTTCGTTCTACTTGTTACTAATCGAGTTATTATTTTTTACACGTAATTTAACAACTATCATCTCATTTGTTTAAACAATGTCGAGAAAAAAAGATTTTCTTCTTATGTTACCCGAGTAATATTAACTATGACGGATTCTTAGAGAATATTTTTCTCTGTCAGTTTTTTCTTAGTTAGAATTTTATAATTATCCGGAAAGCACGCAAGAAAAGAAGATAGAGGCAAGCAAGTAGCATGTGTGAAGAAACGGAGAAAAAAGAGATGGCAAGTAGCTGATTGAGAAGACAAAGACGGTGTGTGCATAATCAATGAAGTGCGTGCGTGCGTGTATTGACTATAATATGAATTTATCTCCTCATCGTTTATTCTCTCTCACTTCTTTTGTTATTGTTGTCAATTTCTTCTCATAGGTTTGATTCAGAAATCGAGACAGACAAAGAATATATTTGTTCGAAGTGAATAGATGAAAGAAGAAGGAGCAGAAAGAAAAAAAAAACCTAACAGGTATTCATTCAGCACTTTTACGGATGTGTATGTGTGTGTGTGTGTTGATTTCAAATATTATGATAAGAAAGACAGACAGAGCGAGAGAGAAAGAAAAGCGGTTTTCAAATAGTCATTTAATGTGTATTTTTGAATGCTTGTAATCGACAACTAAGAAATGTAGAAATAGGTGAGGATGTAAAAGAAGACATGCAATCGATCGACATTGGCAAATGGCCATATTTAGTTATCATTAATGCTATCCAAATATTATTAACTACAAAATAACATACGAGAAAGTATGACTTCGACTAAATTAACATTTCTTGAATTTTATATCAAGTTTAGAGAGACGAAACACATTCAATTATTAATCAAAATTCTTTCTCTTTCTCTTGCCTTTGTTTTTTTTTGTATTTACAATTTCAACAACACATATATGTTAAAAAAAGAAATATTTGAGTATAGAAAGAAAACGAAAGAATGAAACATAATATCTTCCGACATCACTTAAACAATTGAAACACTTATAGATTTATTAATTTTTAACATACATGCAATAGGAAACCAGATTCTATTTATTATAGACCGAATCCTATTGAAACGAAAGAAGTAAAGAAAGAAAAAAAAAAGAGATCTACATAACTATTTTGTGCTGTTTTTCTTCTGTGACTATCGATATAATCGATTGATCTATAAAGAAAAGAGAAGAAAAAAAAATGACGAAGAAAAAGTCCGAAAAGAAAGCTTTCTTTTTGCTTTCTATTACTGAAAAATCATCTTGGAAAGGCAGAATGAAAAGAAGAGTAATGACGCACATCCATTATTACTACCGTCAGTTGCTGGTTTTTTTGTGTTATATGTGTACCAAAGAACAGCACTCTCTGTTACTCATGTCTGTGTAGAAAAAAAAAAAAAGAAATTACTATGCGCAGTAGTTTTGACATGAATCAATGATGTAAGAATAAATGAATCAACGATATAAGAATGACACATATAATATAAATAAACTTTGTCGTTTGATTTTATTTTTAGATAAATAATAAATCATGGATGATCTATATTATTGTATTCGTATAATGCAAATATCCACGGACAAATTACAATCAACACGTAATACAGAAAGTCTTCGTCGTTCATCACTTATACGTTCAACATTTTTACAATCGCGTAAACATTTTTGTGATTTAATTCATTCACTTATTAAAATATCTTCAACAACAAATGCACTTCTACCGGTTATTATAGAACATGAGGAAAATCGAACAATAACTTTACCATATCAACGTACAATAGCATCACAAAAGCGGAAGTCATGTCATATTGATGCTGTTAAGCGTATACGTCTAGCACAATCAACAGCATCATCAACGAACGTTTCAAATCAAATAAAATCCGATTAAAGGAAAGAAAAACAAATCAGAAATAAAGAACACAAGTCATATTCCATTTACATGTCTATTAGGTTGTTGTTTTTTTTATTACAGAATAACACAATAAGAAAGAAGAACCAGATATTTTTATAAATAATTAGCTTCAAATCATACAAAATTCAACCTGAAAATTTTCAGGATCAAATTCTATGTTAGAATCGAATGAATGATTATTCTATTTTTAAATAACCATTTGTAAAATCTCTCTACGCATTGATAATAAGGGCATCATGACTTTTTTTTCATCTATGGCGAACTATTCAAGGATTGCGAATGAATGTCTTTTTTTTCCCAATATGAATCAATGTCACACATTGGAATCATCGAATCATTTCATAATCTATCGATTATAGGCACATAAAATTAATATCATCGATTTTTATCGGATTTCAAGGTGTTTTTATTTTGATTAAGCTAGTTATAATGACATTAAAATGGTATAGTATTCTTTATCCATCTCCCATATATAGATATAAATATATCTCGTAGTCGTCAAAGTTTCTGTAATCAGTGTTTGAAATTTCGTGGATAGAATTCATAAGATGCAAAATATGACATAGAATAATGTATCGAACCGTGTGTTTTCGATTAGAATTTCATTAGAAGATATTTCCTTTATTGTCTCGTAAATCATTTTTTTTTCTTTCTTAATATAACCAATTAATCGTACATAGTATTCATGTTGTCAGAATAACATCGTCATATTACAGAATTTGCCGTGGATTAAAAGCTTTTTTAAAAATTTAAGATAGAAAACTCAGTTGTAAATGGAAAAATATTTAAAGCACAGACGTAGATATAATTATGTATATAGATAACTTATCAAAACAGATTTATTGAACGTGAACTAACTTAACAAATGTCAAACGCTTTACTATCGATGTATTTCTCTTACGTTGTCCATTAGATATGAGAATATTTATAAATAATTTAAAAATAAAATTTAATATAGAGACAAACAGTTTTCGTAAGCTGAAAGTTGAGACATTGTTGTTTCGTTGAAGACTAGCAGTAAGCGACGAAATTATGTTTCTATTTTTTTTTTCATGATTAAAATTATTGTTTTTTTTCTAATGCCAAATTATCAAATCGTTTTCGTGTTACTGTTTCTAATAAACAATAATCTTTTATTTCTCTGTCAGTATTTCATTAGCACTTTATTGTGTTTAAAATATCTATACTATTCATGATTATGATAAGAAGGATAAATCTTGGACAGAACACCGGACGTTTCTTTAAAAAAAAATCAAAAAAAAAATAGACAAGGAATATTGGATTGATGATAACATAGTAAATATAATCATTGTACAGAATTCAACAAGAAAAAAAAAGAAAGAAACAATGTATTGTAAAAATTAAGTCTTCGAAAGCTTATTTATCGATATCTTGTTCATGAATTTGTGAACGAAATTCGATGAATAATCTGAATAAGAAAAATAAATAGTAATGGTGCAATATTGTAAGTCATTAATTTAGACTGATTAGAATTATCTTCTTCAAAATTATCCATTTCGTTCGACGTTGTCGTCGTCGTCGTCTTCGTCGATTGACCTAAATGTTACGAAAAGAAAGTAGAGAATTTCATTGATGAAAATTTTTCTATTAGTCATTCGATGTAGCTTCTTATTCATCGAACCGGAAGAATGTTCTCATAAAAACTACTTGACAGTTCTTCTCATGTCAACTAGATCAAGTGTAGTTTTCCATTTTTTTTTTGGACACGAACTAGCTGATTTTATTCTAGTAGAATAATAAGTTTCTGAAATCTACATTTCAACAAATTTTTGCAATCAAACTAAATGAATCAGTCACATGTATTATGATGTGCAGAATGAACTGTGATAGTTAAAATATGTCACATCAACCAGCGAATAATATCTATTCGTATGTATATAAAGAAATGAATGTCTCAAACTAGAGAGTTCAATGACTTGATCGAACAACTGTCATATCTATAATCTGCATATATATATATATATATATACGTAGAAGAATATACGTACGCGTCGTTTGTTGGTCAATTTCTTTATAAAGTTGTTCACTAAGCGATCCTTGATTTTCGCTTTCATATGTCTCAACTAATGATGATGATTGAACATCATTATCGTTGTCATCAACTTCATGATCATAATCAAAATCTGGTAAATATTCCATAATTGAAAATTTTTTCCTTGGTCGAAGTGATATAATCATTTGTTGAACAGGTACGATCTTTTTCTTTAATTCATTCACTTGATTTTGTATTAATTGAATTGTTAGATTTGATGCCATTTGGGAACTTGAATCTAATGGTGGAAGTGGCCATTGTGTAGTGTCTCTATATAAAAAACGAAAAACATTTGTATGAAATTTGTTAATCAATCGTCGTTGCATCATTAAATAGATATGTTACATATATATAGCTCTCGTAAACTAAGAAATTGCTAGAATCCTGTTTTTGTTTTAAATAGAAATGTAGCTTATGAAGAGTTTTTTTTTTGTTCTTCTAAGTCTTCTGAAGCTAATCAAATCTAATAATATTATGATGGCATGTTTAGGAGATGCCATTGTTAAGACTCATAGCTGTTCATAATGAATACGTAGAAGTTATTCATTATGATATATTAGAGATCCGATATGTCGATGAAAACTTTCGTTTAATATTTCCATTATCTCATTAACAAGTGCTTTGGCAGTTGACTTGCTTGACACTGTCGACATATGTATGATAGTTAAGAAAAATACCTTGAAACATACGGTAGATACGATGTAATGTTATATTGTTCGGTTTTCTTTGAATAGAAAAACGATTCCTTCGTTTTTATTTCTTCTTCGTCTTATCACACAGAGGTTACATTTCTCAGTATGTATATGTAGTTTTACCATTCTTTTGTATACAGACACGGAAGTATGCGATTCTAATACTCAGAATATGAACTTTCACACATTTGTTCACGAACGCCTCTATTATGATTTAGTCTGTATAGACATTCAGCATCACTCGTTCATTTTTTTTAATGGCAATTGGATAGAATAAATCATAAATACATTTTGTATAATCAAAATACATACATGTCAAATAACAATACACTTATCATTCACAGACTTAGCCGTAATGCTAATAAAAAGATAACATTAATACCATTTTGAAGAAAGAGAAATTTTAGACTGTATTGTGTCAACACAAGATGACCTATTGATTGGAAGATTTTTTGCCACACTTACCTTTATCGGAAAGTTTCACATAGTTTTTAATTGAGTTTATTAGAGCAAAAAATGAATTCGCTTTTACACATGATTGATCATTATGATTTTATCGTCAGCTTTCGAAATTTAACCTAACTAAAGTGTAAAACATCTCGGCCGATGTACGATCGATTCAATTTTAAATGAGAATATAACAAGTTGTCGTTAGAATTCAATTCGAGTACTCTGATTCCTGCCAAGGCATAGTCAATGTAAATTTATCTCAATATAAAACTCCGCTTTCTCAAGGACGAAGACAAAAAAAAACGCAATTATTATTTATACTAAAGTAGAATATAAAAATGAACAACTATAGTCCACATTCAATCAATATCAAGACATAGTCTTACCAATAGGTATCTAATTTTCACTTATTCCATAAACTTTGAAAAAAAGTGTATTAAAACTTAATTTTCATCGTACGAATCGATCTTGCTCGATATAATCTATTAATATGAGTACTCTTGAAAATAAATTATGTTGTAGTTCAACATATTTTTAATATTTTTGTCTCAAGGACTTTGTTTAAATCAAGTTGTGATTCCTATACTTATTTATCTTGTCTAATCATTATATTTACCCAGGCGAATGTTGATCGATTTGAGTACATCGGCTTGACTTGACAGCATAAGTTGGATTCGAACATATATTAGCAGTGATTTGTTGCGCAAATGTTGTATTAAGATTGACAATTGATGATTGCAATTGATCAAGCATGTGATGTAATGACACATTCCATTTTTTAACAATTTCACGTCGTTCGTTTGTTATGGGTGATAATGAAATGATAGGCTGAAATGGTTTTTCATTTGGCTTGGGACAAGTATTCTGCAATTGAACATATGTCTGACGAGTATTTGTCGCGTTTACAACCATATCGTATAAATAGATATGTAATTTTGAAAATCGTTCGACAATCTAAAAAAAGAAATCATTATTTACATACTAAAATTTGATTTCATTCAATTTAACTCTACCTTTAGTTCAACAACAGCCTCCTGAATTTTCGTTATAACATTTGAATAATCTTGAGCAGTGAAAGCAAAGGCTATATACGGATTATATTTTTCATCGAAACATGTTTTAATTACATATTTGCAATCATTTTCACATAAAGGTTCATCAATATCATTATCATATTTCATGCTCGAAGACGATGTGCTAACACATATTGGACATAAGGTTTCTCTTGTGTATCGTTGTAGACATTGTTGTTGATTTAGTGTAACTGTGGTTTTCAGTCGTTGAATGTCTGCATCCATATAAAGAAATAATGTCCGAAGTATCCGTATTAATGATACTGTACTTGTTAATGTATAAAGTAATTCACGATGTGTTGGTAATGCTTCAATTTCGAATGCTTTACTTACAAGACATTTTTTAAAATTATCATCAAGTACTATATCATTATCATTGGTCATAAATCGTCGATAGGTTGATAGAATAAGTTGAGTAAATAAATTCACACATGATTTCGATACATCTTCATCAGTTGATTGATGATCAGCAAGAATATTGAATAGGGCCGTTATTGAATGATGAATATTGAAATGATATTCTTTTGTACCGAATAATGTCTCGAGGGATGAAATTGTTATATGACGAAAGTCTTTTACATAATCTTTTATTCGAGCTATATATATATATATACATATGAATAATGGAAATGGTCATGTTTAATGAATTAATTTATATGAGCATTGACTTACAATTTATTGTTTTGTTTGATAATGAAATTCGTTCTTTCAAATGATCTAATTTTGCATCAAATAGATTTTTAATATCATGGCCAAGTGAAGATAAATAAGAATTAAATACTTCATTTGTACAACATGCTGGACCATGTCCAACTCGACCACAAGCATCTTTTTGAACTAAAAAATAATTAAAAAAAAATATCATAATCAAAATCTTCGTAGCATTTCTGTAGAAGAGAAAATAATTTAATATCGTATGAGAAGATAATGCTTGTATTTTTGATTCTGGAATGAAAATTTATGTTCGCCAAAAAAGGAAAATATATTGATTGAAAACGACAGAATTCATAGTTTGTTTTTAACAATCGTTTCTTACAACGTCTGTCATACTGTCAGCAGACTTTGGCGACTTAGTGCAACTATAAAGACTTGCTATTGATCTGTCACATAACATCTTATGCGTTATGTTATCTTTATTTTCTTTTTGATACAGATTATCGACATTGAATACGTGCATAGAATAAAAAACAAGATGTTTTTGTTGGAGAATCATATTTCGAATTCGGAACAAGTGAAAATCGACTTGTTGTTTACGATTTCATACCAAATACATTCCTTTTTTTTTTTGATTCAATATAATAAAAACAAAGAGAACTAATGGAAATCATTTTGTGATGAAGTTTTTGTTTTCGTCTTTCTTTCTACTAAGGCTTCTATCAACACATGTTGTCAACAATTTTCAAAAGCTTTCATCGTTGATTATGAAAATTTAGTAGTATCTATAAGACTAAAAACCGAATCGTGTTTTTTTTTCATTGATGAATTTTCGACATTTTTTTTTGTCTCATGGGTATTTTTAACATTTTTGTTTTATCTCATGAAATATTTTCGAAAGAAAGCAAACTTACTTTTATATTGAGTACTGGCAAGCTTTTCTGTCCATTTGATGAATGGTACAAGACGTTTGTTAATTCTATAACATGGATGACGTTGGGCAAGATTTTCACGATTGTTCTGAATAGCTGTGGTCAAATAAACGGATGAAAATAATAGTAAAAGTCTTTTCCATAGAGAATAATTGATAAACATATTTGCTTTGAAGATATATATATATATGTATATATATATATATAATTGTTAATATTCAATACGAGTTAATTCATCTATGCGTATGCCAGTGATCATATGGCAACATGTGATTTAAAATGAATGGCTATCTAGGTTAACGAGAAAACATAATCATTAAAACTTAGAAATAAAAATCAATCGACCAACAAGTTGGCGTTTGTGTAAAACTATGCTAGAAGCACATGTACACACGTTTCTCTTACTCTCTCCTTCTTTTTCTCTCGCTATATATTATGACCTTCATTCGCTCATGTCTTTTCAACCTATAGTGCTCGTTTTTTATTCTCTGTTTTTTTTTTATTTCCTCTTCTTCTATAATTTCTTTGATGTTTTGTTTATATTGATCAATGTAATCTTTTATGAATTTCCCGTTTTTATGTTTGATAATAATAGATAATAGCATCAAACGGAACAATGTAATTTGACCCGTCAATAAACACTCAACGACAATCATGGACGCTTAATGTTTTTCTCATACCTTTAAAATACGATGAAAACAAAAGAAAAAAGAAAGTCGTAACGTATATCAAGCCGACTAACTACAACGATGATGACGCAAGAAAGTAAACTGAAACGACAGTACGCGCCCTTATGTAAAATTGGGTGATGTAGATCTTTTTATGGCATGTGTGAGTTGCTCGTTTATGTGCAATTACTCATATACACACGCATCATGGTTCACTTCTTACAAGCATGTGTGCAGTGGTATGTCGAGTAGTAATATTGGAGAAGAAGAACAACAAAGAGAGGAAGACAGAGCGAGAGCGAAAAGATGAGATTCTCTGCATACGTAGGATTTTACTTCTCTCCCTTGCTAGCCGCCTCCTCGCGTCCTAATTTACTCTTTCGTTTCTTACCTTCATACTACTGGCATCATCTGTTCTTCTCTCTCGCTCGCTCGCTAGTCTCTGTCATCAATTCTATTGTGAGACATATTTTCAAGCAACTCAACATAGTCATTTAGTTGCTTTGGCACAGATACCTTTCGGATTAGCAGTAGCTTTGTTTCTGTAATGACCTCGTAAACGATAATATTTCACAATCCGACAAACATACACATATGTGTAGTTCTCGCTTTTCTGTCTCTATCCTTCTGTTTGATCTTCAGCGACAGAAGTCACAGTGAGCATGATCGACGACGAAGAAAAATGTGAAGGACAAGAATAGTCTTTCTATTGACAATCTACATAAACAGTAAACATCGAAAAAAAAATGTTATCCTGTATACTTGCCCAAATATTGGCGAGACGTAACATAGCAGAGAATGAGAGCGATAGAACTTGTCATGCAGCTACTTACACACTAGTGAAAACATGTGTCTATCTATCTGCAAGTGTTGATACTGTCATCAATGATTTGAGAACATAGCTCCTGTTGTTTTATGCATGATATTGATAGTACAAAGCGAACAACAAGAAAACAGATCTATTTATATGCATACACATGTTAGATCTCGATATATATTTATCAATAAGTACGAACACTATTATCGACTTTTAAAGAGACATACACAAAGAAAACAAACATGAAAGACTTTCATATAATCAAGAATAACAAATATTGTATTTTGTTTTCGTACTCTTTGCTTTGGTTTTTTTACGTTCACTTGACTGCTTCAAGAATATAACCTGACAATAACATTTAAAAAAAATAGTTCACATTAATTGTTTATTGAAATAAAATTCTATTTCAATCACTTCATGTAAGATTTATAAAATGCTTAAGAAAAACAAACGTGAACCGACGATGCATTTATCAGATAATAGGGCCTTTCAGACATTTTATCAGCTGGGTGTTAACATCATCTCTGTATTTGAGTACAATACACATCTTATCGATATATGTAAATATATTTATGGTATGAGATATCTAACAGAAGATGTTACTCATGAGAAGGACGTTCATTCCTCTTTAGATCTCACATATTTACCTTGAAGCAATCTTTCGAGATACATAATTCTAGTTACTATCGATCAAATTCCAGCAAAGGAGCAGCTGGCGCCAAACAACTCTATTAAAACCGCAGATTTTGTTTGTCTTTCTATAAAAATATACATTATTTATATAGATCCTACAGCCATTAACTGTTCTATTGTCTTCGAACAAACCACAAATAATACACTTCCTATAAGATTCTTAAAGATTATTGTTTTTTTTTTCGAAGATCAAACAATTGCTTTTTTTATATCGAGAAAATATAATGGAATCATAACGCATTCATGTTTTTATTTGCTTGAATATCAAGAATTTTGAAATATGAGAAGCGTTCATAGTCATACAGGTAAACAAGGCAGAAGAAAAATACAATGTCAGCAACTTGTGACAGAATATAGTAGTGTGGGGTTTTCTTTTTTCTTTTGTTTTTCTCCTTCTTCTTCTTCTCTTAGCCGAGACATAAGGATCATGAGTAGTAAAACTATGGGCGAAAAAATCCATTAGAAAAATAATAAGCGAATGAATGAACGATGAGTGAAGTCATGAATGATAAATGGCGAAAAAGGTTTTTTTTCAAGAATAGTGCTTTAGGGCGAAAAAATATCATTAGAGAAGATGAAATGTGATCATCTCGATAGCAAAAAAAGACTAAGACAAAAAAGCACATGTTGTAGTGGTTAGATATTGATGATGAAAAAAAATCAAGAAGTACACATACCAGAAATGCGTACGCAAAGTTGACAATCAATATGATGAGACAGTCGGTATGCATGTGCCTGAATATGGAAAGAAAGTTGACTGAATAATTTATTGACATAAGCTTGCGCATCTGCTCTTTCAGAATCGCATGGTGATCACAACAGCAGGTGACGATTGCCGTTGTATGTAATGACCATGAATCATCTGGTTAGGATGATGAGACACAAGAAAGAGAATGAAACTAATAGTTCGTCAGAATGACGAGGCGTCAAAGTAAAAGAGCACAAATAAGATAGTGTGATCTTCTTTTCATCTTGCCAAACAAACGTAAAATAATCGGTATACTGTGTATAACTATTTACATATACCCAGCTGAACAACCAGCCGATGTAAAGATAGGTCATTGGATGTTTATTCATATTTTGAATAAATACTACGGTTGTTCTGTTATCATAGGATTAATTTATGTTTCGCGTTGGTAATTTATATACTATATATTTAAGGAAAACGATTAGAGTTGTGTTGTTTTTCTCTACATTCTTCTATAACAAAAAGAAAACAGATTCTTCTCTCTTGTAAAATGTAGCATCATAATTACTCTTAATGTTTAATTGAAATCAATTCATTCTCTAATTGTACTCATCTATTGTACACGCACACAAATTTTTTACATGCATATTTATCCTTTGATCACTTTTCTGTCATATATCGCATCATTGTCTGTTATTCATAGATTTAATTGAGCTATGATAACCTTGAATAGACATACATGCGTATATTTGTGCAATTGGGAAGCTATACAATCAAAGGTATTAACAGCAAAACAAAATACATAACCCGCATAAAGAAAGTCTCAGTCTCGATAGATTAATATCATCAATTTGCACATTATAAATGGTTTCTAATGAGCCATGCACTTCTGTTTTATATTAGAAAGTGTTATATGACAAATCAACAGTGACACTACTATGAACAATGTCCAGTCGATATTCCCTCATCAATGATTTTTGTCCTTATTCATTGTATATTGTCGTTGTCGATTAACACTAGCTATTCATCAAAAATAAAAAAAGGAGAACGATCATGATAGAAATACATTATGAATCTAACTAATAAAAGCGAACGAGATTAGTAAGAAGCAATATTCCAGTTATGACAAATGATCATGTCGTCTCATGGTCAAATTATATGGAAACAAAAAGCACATGAAAAGTGTTTTCTAACTAATGAGCATACTGAAGAATCGATGTCCCTGTGGTATAATCGTTGTATTTGATTGATATCTTATTCAACGTTTACTGTTAGTAAAGATATATATATATATATATACATGTAGGAGGCAAAGACATCGATAGTCATGCCGAACGGAGAGATTCTCTCTATCATAGTAACACAATCTCACTAGACGAAATCGATTAGTAATTGCATATCAGCATGAATGATCTTTATAAGCGTTAAATATTATCGTGTTTATTATTACTGTCATCAATTCAAGTCAAAATCATCTCTATCATCAAGTTATACACTTGAAATCAGAAGAAAGCATTAAAAAAATCTTATGAATCTAATACACTTTACTTCAAACTTCTTTTTTCGATCGAAACAACTATTCTCTCTTCGTTCGTTTCTTATTTACATATCATGTTCTACATATAAAACATTCTCAAATATCATTGTAATAGGCAAGATATGACTGACTTTTCTATAGTGCTTAAACACATGTCATCATATAAATATATACATATATATATATATATACAAATGAGGAATTGAAAGAAAAGAAAACGAATTAACCTGCATCGAAAAATATGTTTTACGTGTGGCATAATACTAACGTCTTGGACGGGAAACCTTGAAATATGGCATACTTACTTCAGCGGTACAAAAATAATTACATGTT
The DNA here is from genome assembly GCA_900239685.1 of Rotaria macrura. NCBI lineage: Eukaryota > Metazoa > Rotifera > Eurotatoria > Philodinida > Philodinidae > Rotaria > Rotaria macrura. The sequence goes on from OENT01000148.1 coordinate 140,103, forward strand.
TATATACTAAAAATTCATGCGACGACTTAATCAATTTACTTGTCGTCTTATACCTGTCAGTTGTATTCACTGACGGATAAAGAATAAAAGAACACAATATATCACGGCAATGCTTTTGTGTAGACACAGAAAATGTGTAATATAGAAAATATAGACTTCGAAAGTAAACGCGTATGCTTTTCTAGGTTGTTTTCTAAATTCATATTTTAAACTTTCAATGATTGGGTAAATCCATGGGAAGCGTACCACGTTTACATCGACTTTCTCCAAATTTGCTGAAACTTTCAGAGTTTGTAGAGCTCGACAAGCTGATTATTTTGGTTGTAATATCTTAGAGTTTAGATGTGTTGTCAGGTCAAAATGGGCGAAATACGTTTTTCGCTCTTTTGAAATAAATCATCGTCGAAAAAAGAGGGGTTTGTGCTTTGTGAAAGCATTTTCTCCTTCATTACTCAATCAAAACTACACATTCTATATATGTTTGGATAGCTCGCGATTCACTCTATCTAACCATATCTGAATCAAGCAGTTCACGATCAGGATCCTCAGTGAAATTTTCCACGCATCAGAAGTTTTTGACAGTAACGTCAATTTTCGCTCCTAATAAAATGTTTCTTCCGAATTTGGGTGAGCGATGGTATGTTAGGTTTTGTAGAGCGTCGCTCGTTCTATCATCTGGTATACAAGACATATCAGTCGTTATTGATTTACCGTGGTTACAGAGGCAAAAATGTTTTAATACTCGTTTTTTTGGCAAATTTAAGCTCACATTTAAGGGCTTTTTCATAGAAAGGATCGATGAATCAGTTTGAAAATTTGAATGTGGATAGAACTCAATGAGTAGCATAAAAAGCAAATAAAATTTCACAAGGTATTATGTTGTATTTTCTATCAGATGATGATATTAAAAGGTAAAAGTTATCATTTTCACCCTTCAATACCTATTCAAAAGCTTTTTTTTTTCATAAGAATCACCGCAACATTGTTCTACGGTAATATAGAAATCTTAGAGAACCCATAACTGATTTTGAATGCTTCTATTCACTTTGATTTCGAGAATGTACTTTCAAATATTTTTACCAAGGTCAATCGAAAGGGTATCGTTTGCGGTCCAAATACGCAGGGGACATGTTGTTAAAACTCAGTATTTACGGTAACAAACGGGATCGATACGGTTCACTTTCGGGCCGTAACAGATTGAATTATTTGGCGCAGAAATACGCACCATTTTGCATCTGTCTAGTAAACAGATCGTGTATTGATAGAAAACGATGCGTTACAGCGTGCTTGTTAACGGACCGTTTTTGCAACGATAAATTGCTCGAAATTAGCAATTATGGAGGTCAAACTTTGCGCCCGTCCTGTATCCACGGAAAAAAATGTTGCGAGAAAGACACGACTTTCATAATGCATAGTATTTTAAAGCGAAGGAATAAGGCTGATAACAGTGTCACATCCAGTTTTTTATCACTAACATGACTCAGGTGAAACGAAGCCTACCTTGGTTTTCTTGTCAGAATCACTTGGGATATCCTTCAGTGATACGCTAGTGTGTAGTAATAAAGTTCCTTTAATTTTAATTCCCGTTGCAGAGACTAAGCTACATTTAAAATTGACACAAATATAGCATAAAAACTGCATTATGATATCCTCTCCGCCTTTACACATTTCTGCACAACTAAACTGAATATCACACAGAGTGATAAACCGAATGATTACATCCCATTTACATAGTATTCTGAAGAACCACCTTAATTAGCTCTTCAGTGCTGTTGTATGACGAGTTACTTGGGTTCTTCATTCCCGTATGCGAGGAAGTATACAAACAGTTTGGAACCTGTGATCCATAATTGTTCATGGTTTTTATCTCTGTCTTATAGTGTTTAAAACAAGAAATTTCTATTCATTTAGACAATAAATTATAAAAAAAAAATACATTCAAGTAAAATTAACTGTCTTGAATCGATTTCTTTTCTGGAATGATCGCTCGATTTCAGTTTTACTTTCTCAAATCTCATTGTTTTCATACTACAAGATAATAAGATTCGGATTAAGATAAATACACTTATCGTGCAATAACATCAATATAATCGACAGAAGACTGATACTACACTGGATAATACTAAATATTCTTTTCTCTATCATTGTTAGAAAAATTTGCAACTACATTCTCGAAATCAAAGTGAATAGAAGCATTCAAAATCAGTTATGGGTTCTCTAAGATTTCTATATTACCGTAGAACAATGTTGTGGTGATTCTTATGAAAAAAAAAAGCTTTTGAATAGGTATTGAAGGGTGAAAATGATAACTTTTACCTTTTAATATCATCATCTGATAGAAAATACAACATAATACCTTGTGAAATTTTATTTGCTTTTTATGCTACTCATTGAGTTCTATCCACATTCAAATTTTCAAACTGATTCATCGATCCTTTCTATGAAAAAGCCCTTAAATGTGAGCTTAAATTTGCCAAAAAAACGAGTATTAAAACATTTTTGCCTCTGTAACCACGGTAAATCAATAACGACTGATATGTCTTGTATACCAGATGATAGAACGAGCGACGCTCTACAAAACCTAACATACCATCGCTCACCCAAATTCGGAAGAAACATTTTATTAGGAGCGAAAATTGACGTTACTGTCAAAAACTTCTGATGCGTGGAAAATTTCACTGAGGATCCTGATCGTGAACTGCTTGATTCAGATATGGTTAGATAGAGTGAATCGCGAGCTATCCAAACATATATAGAATGTGTAGTTTTGATTGAGTAATGAAGGAGAAAATGCTTTCACAAAGCACAAACCCCTCTTTTTTCGACGATGATTTATTTCAAAAGAGCGAAAAACGTATTTCGCCCATTTTGACCTGACAACACATCTAAACTCTAAGATATTACAACCAAAATAATCAGCTTGTCGAGCTCTACAAACTCTGAAAGTTTCAGCAAATTTGGAGAAAGTCGATGTAAACGTGGTACGCTTCCCATGGATTTACCGAATTGCATTTTACATCTATGTTTGTAAATGCAATTAGCTATTATAATTAGAAGTAAAGTATGATATTACACAGGTATCTAAGATTGAGAGAAATATATAGATGTTAAATTAAAATTACATAAGCTTAAAAATAATACTTGTCTTTCGTTTCAAACATCAAGATTTAAATACCCAAAAGTAAAAGTTCGGGTGTTTCAATATCGAAAATCTATTTTACAGACTACAAATGTTTCAATGATTTCATTCTGTGATAATTCTAGATCCCTTTCTTTCATAGAACAATTTTTACTTACATTGGGATAGTTTTGAAAACAATTCTCACTATTTTTAATGAAACATTAAATTAGTAAAGCAAAACTCACGCATAACAACAGTCATAAAAAAAAATCCACATATTTATTTTTCATTTTTTTAAATTAATCATGTATGTCATAAGGTAAGAGTAAAAATATACGAATGATTCTTTTAGTCAGGCAACAAATATATTCTCACTATACTTTCTGACAGTTTTCTCTTAATTCTTGATGACACAGAGAAATCAAGGTTTAAACTAAGTACAAATGATAGAAACTAAATATTTGTTCGTTATCGTTTTACATGTCAACTATTGAAAGTAAAATACACGTTTGGATTTCTAGATTCTTCTTGTGCGTACACACACCAAGCTATAATGCTTTAGTGGATATTAAAATTTTACTTAGGTTAATCTTGCTATACAAATCTGCATCGTCAACACTCTGAATGTATATATACCATTGGAGAAGATCAAAGTATGAATCTAAAATTCATTTCTATGCTACTATTGAACTTATTTGATTCACATCAAACGACATCGTAGTAATAGTAATGTACTGTTGATCGACTCGGTTTAAATGGCCATGCAGGTCTATGCATAGTTTTTTCAGTGACATAGTAATTATTTGACAACCTTTATTTGTAACCAAACAATATCACAGTACGTTGCATCACATACAATTTCAACAAGACGCAGTCATACTCGGGAGTGAAACTTGTAATCGAACAGTTGTTCAAATCTCATCTGAATCTTCTAGTTCTTTTTGTTGTATCATCATGTCTTAAAATCATATAAGTCGAACTCTTTGTTACAATTATTTTCCGAACTATTGAATTTTAATTCTATTCAGTTTTTTCTTTCTAGGGCATAAAAACCAATACAAAAATCGATGTTCCTGTCCGAATGGTTTGATTTAAATTCAAGAGAAGACTGTAGACGTCATTCTCAGTTATAGGTAATACTTAAAAAAAATACTTTTGAATGATGGATACTTTTACATATTCAATCAATATCGTAATTTATTAAATACATGCTACTGTTTTAAACAACGAAACTAATCACAAGATATGTTCCTACTATTCAATAGTCTTCTCATACAGTCGGCGAACTAAATTTCGAGCGACGTATATCTCTGTTGTTCGTAATACCTAGGCAGACATACTTTTATTTTTTGGATTGTCATCGAAATGTACCGTACGTGCTGTGATCATCGACTTCTTCGAAGACATGAGTTTGATTCGATGACTTCTATTTTGGATTTCTACAGAAAGTAAATCTATGGAGTCTGGTTGAAATATCGAATTATATTCAATGAACAAGAAAAATTTTTTTTTACGAGAAGAGAATCAATATCATCCTTGACTATGTGTTTCCTGCTTGATTACTGATGGAACCTGAACATAGTTCCGTTGGATAGCCATGACTAATGAAACATTCTTATTCCGTTCGACAACAAAGACATTATGTGTCACAATTTGTCAAATCAGGACGAGCGACGGACCGACCGACATACACCATCGTATCTGTTAGTTGTAAATCAAAATATCCTTCAGTTATATTAATGAAGGTAGCTGCCGTGAAAAAAAGAATAAAGATGTATGTCTATGCATAAATCATATAGTCAGCCACATTTTAATGTAGGACGAACCGAAGCTTAAAATGATAAAATGATGAAATAGATATGTCAAAGAAACGATGTAGTTATTGAGATTCTATTTTAAACAAGAAATATCAATATTCTGGTGAGTATATCAGTAAAAGAAACAATAATTCAGAACGATTATGATTATCTCGTGAGATGTTCATTGAAAAACTTCACATTCCATCCATCATACGAGAAACAAACAACTGAGTAGTCAAGGATACATGTATTAAAGTATTGGAACACTAGTATAACTACGATTGTCAATTGATGCTACGTATAGCTGCTTCTTAATTACTTCCAATGAAATCAATCATAGTACAGTAGGGAAATATTAGACATCGAACGACTGGAAAATATATTTCATACGGTTGTTTTCTTTTACTACACCATGTAGATAATAGACCCGATGTATTATTCATGCGTACATTCTGTTTCCATTGGTTTTTTTCTAATTTCAACTTGATGTCAAATGTTTTATAGTCAAATAGTGAACGTTGTTGTTGAAAGAGAGGAAACAGTTGTAACTTCTATTGATTTCAACATCATGTTTCTATAGTCATTATTCTGAACAGTTCGATTCAATCCATCCACTCTGTTTATGAATTGCACAATGCAAGCTATTAGTTACGACAAAGAACTAATGACTTTTTTTTCCATTTCCTTTGAATATTCTATTGTGCTAAGTAAAACGCCAGAATAATGGTGCCTTTGTTTATTTTTAAGTGAATTCTGGACGTTTTCTCTTTTGAAAAATTGATCAAAGACACATTCTGTTTTACGAATCGAACAAGTTTTACTAGTGTTTGTGATGAAGTTACATATGCCTGTGTCGTATGGTTAACAAACTGTTTCGATATCTACTTATTGTTAAACGAACTGAAATAGGTTTACTGTTGACTTATCTAATTAATATATCAATGCCTATTCATGAATATGATAGATGAAAAAGAGAACACCAAAATCTCAATTATTGTCGATGTTAAATAAAAGAATGATCGATCCTTATATTTATATTCTCTCTCATGATATTCAAAATCATAATAAAATATGTATGTACACTTTTCTTTACGTTAATCAAGTCATTGATAAAACAATGGTAGTTTATTTTGAATACGAGACGAATGACTTTCTTGCCAAATAGAAGAATCATTGAAAGAGTCAATAGATATTGTCGAAAATTTCGATTGCCAACCGTATTGTATACAATCAAACCAGAAGCAAGATTGGTAGTTTTTATTGTAAAAAAATTCATTTTTAGATTTTATAAGTTTATTGATGTGCATGTATGAGGCGACTACTAAAGAGGAATATCGAAGGATACACACCACATCATGCTACTTCTTTTCCTTTTTGTATCATTTATAATTGCATTTTGCTCATCAATCACGATCGCAGAGTGTACTAAAATAACACTCATATACAATCATGATTGAATCAATTGGTGAAGAAGTTCTTTTATTTCAGAATGTAAGTGGTTATCGACATGAAGATATTGACCTAGTTATTTCTTTCAATTAATGAGTTCTAGGGATGACAAGAAAGTGTGATACATTACATACTATCCTGTGAAAAAATACAAACGAAACTAATAATATTTCGCGCCACATCTAAATCAGCATCGTATTGGAATACATGATTCCCTACTGTTCATTTAATCATATTCATGTCTTTCCTTTTTTAATGATCATATCAGGTGATTAAAATGCATGTATTTAGAGTAGCATAAGAAAAATATGTATTTCTAGTTGTTTGGTGTTTTAATGAGCAGTGCAATAATGATAGTTCATGTTTAGAATCTGGATTTCAATGTCGTTTTAATCGTTGTTTGTGTCCGTCGAATCAATTCTGGACAGGAAACAAACAAAATTGTATAACATGTCCACCTGGATGGATTAATCTTTGTAAAAATTTTCATTTCAAAAGATTACCTAGATCTTAGTATCGATTCATTATTTATTAGTTATTTTTTGTATTTATTACGAAAATCATTTAATGAATTGGTCGTCTGCTGAACGAACATGTCGCACAAAGAGTGAAATCAGTCGATTACTTGAAATACATGATGTTGATGAGTATCATTTCATTCAAAGTTCGATGAAATTAATATTGAAAAACAATGAAATGAAAATAGAAATGAACAATACAGCAAGAATATTATCTGGTACGATCGCATTCATCGGCAGTGTAGGCGGTAGAATTTCGAAGACACGTACGTTCTAATGAGAAAAAAAAACACGAATCAATCTATTTATTATGAAACCATTTCTATTGAAAGAATGATTTTCTATTTATTTAGAATGGATTTATCGTTGGGGAAACAATTCTAATCAAACATATGCAAGTACGAGTTCCATGTGGTGTCAAAGTAAACACTGGAATTCCACCATAATTCCAGCTGAACCTGCATGGGAAGTAGATGAAACAATCAATACAACTATTCAAGCATTAAAACAATGGAATTCTATTGACGATGTATGTCTGGTATCTCTTTTACCAACAAGTATACAAACATTTCTTTGTGAACTTCCAGGTGAATAATATTAACAAGGCATATATTAATTTTATTCTGATATGAATTTTATTGAAGGTGAATTAGGAAGATTTCATAATGTATCTACTTCATCTATTATTTTTACTCTTCTGACAAGTAAAACATCATCGACATCAACAACAACAACTATTATAACTGAAAATCTATCTTCTTCAACGTTTGGATATCTCACCACAAACTATGACTTGTCTATAGTACGAGAATCAACAACATTTCAACAAACATTAACATCATGTAAATTAGGCTAATCTTTGGGTTATGATAATGAGTGAATTTGCGTTGAGAAGTATTTCAAATACTTGGCAATGTTGTTGAACATACGTCAATTTATTCAGCCGACATAGAATCTTAATCTAAGTCATAGTATCAATTTTTTTATGTGAAAACTTCACCATATTAACATGAAGTTACCAGGATTAATACTCGCTGCATGTTGATTAACTAAGATGGGATATGATAAATAGAAGATATCACGTAACAAACAGAAACTTCTCTCCATCTAGTTCGTGTAATAGAACTAATCAGATATGATCACTGAACCTAGTTGATATTATACCATCGTAGACTAGTTAAATAACCTTTGACTATTCTACATAACCTAATACTTCATTAGATTTTCGAATGATTACCGACAAGTATTTTGCTAAGGAATTCTTTTTCCTACGGACAGAATCTATGTGTGTATTCTTATAAAGTGGTAGTATACAAGTGCCAAGTATACGATAATCGAGGTGTAACATCATGATATTTTATGAGTGAAAAATAACTTTCAAATCAGATGTTTTCCGATCAACCCAGTTTTCGTTTTGAAAATAATGAAAAATAAACAGTTAATGATGAAAAGCTTCTAGAATAAAAAAAAATTTTTATCAACAATTATTTTTGCCCAAATTTTTCTGTTTACTAACTTTTCATGACATTCAATCATTCATCTGCAATAGGCTCGGCATGATAAGGAAAAATAAATTTGAAAGTTTCGAATACTCTACAATAAGTTTTGGTCTTTCAATTTCACATAAAACTTCCTTTCAGTCCAGCTCTTTTTAAAACTATTTTTAGTTTTGATTAAATAATCAACCATACTTGAAAATGTTTACTGAAATACTATTGTGATATGCATTCAAAGTTATCATCATTATGTCTACTCTGATATTAAATATTGAGAAACATGCCGAGAGGTTTCATTAAAATTTTTCCTGCAAAGCTATCACCAAGACCTTGATTTCTTGCGAAAAACTGCGTCATCTTCGTTTCAACATATTCTATAAATGATCAATTCTCACCGTTTTTCTACGGCTAGACTCTGAAGTTCGATGGATATTTTTCAAAATGAAAAAAACAAAACAAATGTTCTTCATAGATTATCCAAGTTGTTTATTCTACAAACTCTGAAAATTACACAAAAACATTCAGAATACTTTATTAAAATCATGATCGTGTCAAATTTAAGTTCAACAAGAGAATCGTTCAGTAAGATGAAGCGAAATATTTTTTTTTCAAATGAAAGAATTTCCTATCGAATTGGTTCAGCATTGTATTTTACAATCAGTTTGAAATCTCTGAAAAAGAATAACAATAAAAATTAATCATGGACGAATGTTCATCTATTGTTCTCATGAATATCGATTCTTTCACTTCTTCTTTCAGTCTTCACTCACTCAACATCAGTGAAAGAAAATGTAACAAATGGTGAAGGAACTGTAAAAAAAAAACAAAACTTGTTTCTTATTGTTGGAATAATTTTTGCCATTTTTATAATACTAATTTTTCTAACAATTATTATCAATAGAAAATGTGCAAAGAAAAAATCATCAAAAGATTCAAAATTAAATGAAAATAAATATGAGTCATCTCGTTCAAAAACTAATGATAAAACAAATAGTGAAGATTCACAGTCCAACGACTCATTCGATTCTGACTTATCAGTTGAAACGACTGCTAAGAAATCATCAAAAACCTTAGGGTAAAATTTTATCAAGACTTTCTCCTTTTAATCGTTGAAGAATGAAATCAAAATAACTGTTCTTGATTCTATGGAAAAATTTCATTCGATATGGACGTGAGACAATGAAAAATGAGAAAATACTATAAGATCTACAATTTCAAATCATTCGAGTATCATTCGACGAAACCATTGATGTGAAAAATCAATGCTTAGCAGCTTTCTTATGTTTCATTTTACTCGACATATTCATCTCAACAGTTCAACATTAGAATAATTATTCTGAATTTTGACGATTGACATGTGAAATAGTCTGACATTAGTAAGATATTCCCTGGTTCTACATTAACTCACAGTTTATTTTCACTATTCCAGTGTTTATACCGTGTATGAGTTCAACGGAAATATAAACATGCCATTTTATGTGAGCCAGAAATAACAGCCAGTGTATCGTCTAGTATGATATGCACTTGACAAGTGGTGTTTTCTTTCTGAAATGGCTCGCTATATTCTTAGTCTATTGAAACCAATAGAATCGAGTTTATTTCTTGGGAATCTTGTATAATTGATACCTCTGAACAATGTGCAACATTCGATTTCAACTTAATCGTGTAATAATCATCTATAGTAGTAATTGAAATTTGAAAGCAACATCGTAAATAAACCTACGGCACGTAATCACCGTTTTATACCTTTATGCTTGATTTCTTGGATACAATTCAGTTATCATAATTATCTAAGAAATTGAATCTATTTAATATGCTAATTGCAATGATTCATTTAACATTGAGTCCATCAAGTATACGAAGGCCATGTTTGAATACAATTGAGATTTTATCAAATTGTCTTCACTAATGAAAAGCTGTTTTATTTTAGAGCATTCAATGATACTCAATCGTTAACACCGAGCAATAATTCGGAATCTGTCAAAGCAACCAAAATTGCCTTATGGGATCAAATGGAGTCTTCGTTGTTTTTCTCCACACCCCAATGATTGTCTTTTCGAGTTTCAATCATAACTTGAAACCAACTCATATTGTAACACAAAAAAGAAATATATATATTTATTTTTTTTTTCTTTTATAATCTATCTTCCATATTCATCCATTTTATATATTCTTAGTGTACGTATATGTAATATACGAGTCTATAAAATACAAGCACCAAGAACACTAATATTTGTGTAGAGAGCACGAAAAAAATCACAATTACATACAAATAGAGATTAAGTTCTGTTCACTACTTCAAATTATAATCTCTACACACACACACACACGTACATATATATATATACAAACAGAACAGTAACAGAGAGAAAAAAATTTATCTGCACTTTTTATCCACATAATGATAAGACCATGGCCATAATCTCTTCGAGAATTTTGACTCCAGATGGTGTAAATGCATGCTAATATAAGGAAGAAAAAAGAAAGTAACTATTTTTCGTTTCACTATTTTCAAAATGTAACAGAAAACTTCAACGTACCGACATATTCATAAAGACAAAGAATTTCTTTAGAATAAAAGCCATAGTATCAAATTTCTTTTGCGGCATCAATGCCTGTATGTGTGATGCATATGTTTCACGATCACGTAATAAAACGACAGCTAGAATAACACCTGAAAATGCAGCAACAAATGTATTTTCCATATGGCCAGCTGCTTTCTGTAGAGCACGATTGAAATTTGCACCATTTTCATTATTATTTTTCGAATTTTGTATGCCTAAACGTTCATCTAGATCATTATCACCATCTTCCATCATCCAATCATTTTCTTCTTGAGATTCAGCCTTTGCTGCTAAAGATTCTTGTTCACAAAATAGCTGAAAACGTAAAAAGTATCGTCATTCGTTGTTTCTTGAAGAAAATACGCTATCAATTCAACTTACACCAGCAAGATATTCATAGATTTTCTTTGAACTTCCACCGGGCATATTATCTTCCATCAAATGTTTATAAACATGTTTAGTATTCTGTACTAAATTTATCAGTAGATTAAGCGTCTGAAAATAAACGCCAGTAAATAGAAATAATAAATATCAAGAACAAAAAAAAATAATTATATCAATAATTGACGAACCAATGCAAGCGAATCGAATTTATCTTCACTGCTTAATGAACTTTGTTCAATAGTAACCAAAAGACGAAATAAATTTGAAAAAAATCGATCATCCGATGTTAAACGATCACAGTGAGTTTCTAAAAATGAGAAAGTAAAAGTAAATAGCTTAGAATTTGAGAGATCCAGAAAGAAACTAGATCTCTAATTTGAATTAAAGAATTTGGTGTGGTAAGTCAGACTTGACAGAGAAAAGCTTCTGTTAAAAACAAAATTTGATATCTTGTGATTGATACATGATGGTATAGGTATCAATGTATGCATCTTGTCCGTAAATACGATCATGATGAAATAGTGCCTTTTACATCGTTAAGAACAATGCTCCTATTTCTAGACACAAGAAAATCAAAATCAAAATCAACTCAAATTGTTAAGGACTGTTGCAAGTGCAAACTTAAAAAATAAACTCTTTCAAGAACCATGATATTGGATTAAAGATTACCGTAAAAATGAAGAATTTTCAAAGTCGATATATCAGTTGAAAGACGACTTTTGAAAAAAATCTTGTATATCATTTCAACTACTATCGTTGGTATTGACATGTCGAAATACGCATGATTTATTTAAGTATATCTAATACAGCGAACGTTTCAAGAACATTGGGAGATTATTCTTTTGTCTGCTCCTTTCAAGGATCATTTGAATTATCTCGTTATAACACAATGCTATCGATCGGAAGTAGTTTCTCTTCATTAGTTTTCTTACTTTCTAATCAGATATTATTTTCTTTTTATAATAACTGGTTGCTTGATTCATGTTTCAAAGAAACATGTGTCTTATTATTTTTTTAAAGCGACTCCTATTTGTTCTTTTTCTGTTTCTTCAACAGATACAGACTCTATTGATCAAGTGAATAAATGGTCTCCATGGTCGTATTGTATCTGCACGTGTGTTTTCAACGTTCTGACTAAGATGAATCTCTATTTCCATTCCAGTACTATCACATAAGACTAGTATATATAGAAATATACTGACAGCTAAATAGGCTATGTGCCAGCAAGAACAGAACAGATCCATTACTAACCACAATCATTCGTCAAAATGACAAGTATTGACATAATAGTTTTACATCCATCTCGAAATATATCACATGTATTTGGAGTTTTCGTTTCGTTTGAATCATCCATTTTAATACTAGATGCGGCAGTCGATTTGTTCTTCTTTTTATCATTGCTACTACTATTATCATTCGTTGATGAATGTTGTTTGAACCAAACAAGTGAAAGATCGAGTAGTCTAAACGAAACATGAATTAATCTTTATAAAAAATAATCGACATTAGTAGAAAGTGTTTTACGACATCCCCTACATCTCATGATACTTTTAGATTTTCCTAACATCTATTCTTCTTCTACACTATCTACCTTTCGTTCCAGATCGTAAATCTGCTGTTTACCTCTGCGTACACATATACTGTGTATACTATGATTTAAGTTCATCAGTATAAAAACGAATCTCATTGTTGAACATACAGCGAACATTAAGATTATGACTATCCACAGTTTTGCTGTTCAAACTTGTCTCAAATACAGAAAATTTATTCAATAAATTTTGTATCGATTCATATTTCAGCACACAGATAGAATCTCTAGTTGATGTTTATATGATTGATATGGTCGACAGATTTGCTGAGACTCGTCACTATTGAAATAAACAACTGTGTCTCTGATCTACATGTTTCTTCTAGTGTGTCCAAATAAACAGGATTATAAAGTCATAAGTACAGACTGACTTCTAGAAGTATGCTTAAATTTACGAAATATAAATTTCATTGATATATGATAGATTCGAGAGAGAGTGGACAACTCGCCTATTTTAAACAGAACAGTTTGACTCTATAACAAACGAAGACAGATTACGTCATGCTCTTGATGTCAAACTACTGCATGTTTCGTAGTGAACAGCTTACAATCGTCGTGTGTTATTCATAAAAGGTATTTTAATCAAGATACAGAGGACTAGCCATGACTTTTGACTGATGTGTTCATTAAAATGAATTTACTTTGATAAAGAATGAAATAATGCATATTGATTATATTGAGCAATATATATTCGATTAACATCGATATTAGTTGATAAAGCTGATGATGTTTGTTCTGAATTATCAGTACAAAATTCTTCTAACATATTGATAAATCGACAAACTTTTCGATAACGTATTAGAATTTGTGGCAATGAATAACATTCAAAATCATTGTTCGATAGATCTTGTACAATTAAAATAGCTTAAATTTCAAAAGAAAATTCTATTTACAAAAGAAAAATTCTCCTAATCGATGAACGTTTTCTTACTAGCATCAATCATTAAATCAAAAGCATGCAATGTACGTGCTTCGTTTCTTAACCATTCTTTTAAAGTATTACGAGATATATTAACAAATGTTTCAAGTATAATATCACATGTCTAAAAATAAACAAAGAGTACACTTTTATACTGAATCATAGATTGTTGAAATTATCTACGTTAAATCGTTGTTCATAAAAAATATCATCCTGTAATGATTGATTGATAATTGTTAATATGCGTTGTTTCATTTTTTGATATTCATCATCTTCAGTTAAATTTTTAGTCGAACTTTTATTTACCAATTCAATCATTAAATGCATTGTACTTAGATTTATTCCTGATGTTAATGTATCCGATGATAGAACATATAGAATAAAAGCTGTACATATATTTAAACACTAAAAATATTTAAAACTTGAATAATAATTAAATAAATATTAATTTTAATAATATTACAGGTACGTCTGGTGCATCTTTTAATAAGTCTAGTACACGATCTAGTGCACTTTCAGTGCGTAAATGCATCCGGAACGACGGCTTCACACACAATTCAGCAAATTTGATAGCACTAAAAACAAATCAATAAAGGATATTTCCCTCTGTCAACAATGTATGATAAACAAAAATAATGAAGTTATGAGATAAGTATTGAAAAAGAAATTCCCATGCTGTTTAAATGTAATTTCTCTTAAATCAGAACGATCCACTATCATACACACATAAATGCTATAAGAATTTCATTGAGCTGAAAGTTATACTAGACATTAATTAGGTCGATTTATTTTCTATTTTCTATACAGTTTGCTACAAGTAGCCTTTGTGAATGTTAGAGTTGCTTATGTGAATTTTAAACGACAGTATAAGAAATTATTATTCAAATTTAAAATCATAAAATATTTCCATCAATCACGAAATCTCGAATAAGTATTTTTAATGATGAATCGTAGACGTTGCCCTACGGGAGAAGTTCAGATCATTTTCTTGAAAGAAAATTACTGTTACAAAATAGCATGCGAAATATTCAAAATAGTTGTCAAAACAAACATGTTTGGTAAAAGTTAGAATAGTTCTATAGCAATGCATTCTAGTTCTGTACAACAATTCGAACATGTACATCAAAATATTGTTTTGAGTTTTCTTGACAAAACAGTTCCTTTGTCTTCATTTATAACTGATAGAATTCGTCGACTTGATTACAGATCCACTAGGTACCATTGTCGAAGAAATATATACGATAGGCAACTCATCAATTACTGAAAGAATCTCGTTTCTCTTCTAGGTGAATAGGAAATTCATATTAGAACATACGAGAGAAATCTCAAAATTTTTGATCTCAACAACTCCTATTTTCTCTCATATATATTGTATTCGATCTTTCTCCTACAATCGAAATAAACGATTCATCTCAGCTTAATGGTTTACATTCGCTCATGTACGTGAATATTCGTTGACAGAATTTGATGTCTGATTACTATGATTAACTGATATACACGATTGTTCATACCTAAGACATCGACTACCAAGTAGTTTATCACTTTGAAAGCCGGCTAGAAGATATTCCATATCGTCAATATAACTTTGAGTTTCTCCAAGTTCTTCGCATGTTGTCGGCTGTCGAATATTTTGCACAATAGTAAACATCTTAATGAGAGAAAAAAAGAATTCTGATGGAAAAAAAAGAGACGATCGTCTCAATAGTTCTACCTTTTTCTGATCTCTTGGACAAACAAGTTTAGTTTTACCGTTTTCAATTATTGTTGTTGTTGTTGCCGTACGAATATTATCTGAGCTTTTAGATTTTACTCCTAATGTATTTTTTGAGATTGTTCGTTGTTCAATAGTAGGTTGCGATGAACAAATATCAGGTGATGTCGCGTCATTGTTATCTATATCGTATTCATTGGTTTCACTACCGAAGAATGCCTTAGGGTCTATCTGTGCTCGATTTGCCTAATAAGAGAAAGAAAATTTTTGTTTAAGATAAAAATCTAAAACGAATCAATATTTTAACAAATGAAATACGAACTTTATAACTTGTGCTAAAGATTTTTCTTGGTCCCGAATAAATTGTTTTCGTTAAGGTTCGTTTTGTACTTTTTAAAATTAATTTCTTCTTCACAATACCAGTTGCTATTGTAGTTGATTTTGGTGGTGACGTTTGGCTATTACTATTGCTACTACTACCTTGATCTTCATGAGGTGTAACATTCGATGATTCGATTTTTGGTGGTGATTGATTTTTATTATCAACTATCAGATTGGAATCAGCTGAGCGTGATTTTGAACTGAAAAATATTCCACGACGTGATGTCATTGGTGATGTATCTAATCTATAAATAAATATTAAAAAAGAGGAGAATAGAAAAGAAATATCGAAAATAGACAATGACGATCGAACTCTTTTGTTCATATCATATTTGACAAATTGAATATGATTGGATGATGAAATCAACCAATAGAAGAGCACGTACATTTTTATTATATTCGCATTAGTAATTAGTTACTGAAAACTAGCTGCTCAAAAAGGAAAAATGGTAACTTTAGATGATCGTTTACTTGGAGAAAAATTACAAAATTACTGTAGTAGCTCATCCGATGATGAAGATGACAAAGGTAAATTGATCGATTTTTACTCGTATATCTATTTACGTAGCATGACGACAAGCGTCAAACTTCATTTTTATTTTTCAAAATATTCGCTCTTCTTGCTATTCTTAGAATTTTCTCGTACATATAAAGGAGGGTGTTACCATAGTACACCGATGCCGACTGCTCACTTTAATGATTCGATCATTCTTAATCACGAAAAGCAGTTCCTATTAAGATAAACATTTTAATTTTTTTTTAAACAGCACAGCCGAAAGAATTAAGCCGGATAATTCCAGTTTCTCGTTTCTTCCGAGCCGTATTCATAATTGAAAAAAAAACATGCTATAAAAAACAAGTTGGCAATAAAATAGACGCATCTCTTAGTAACTTTTCACGATGATTTTGAATACTTTCTCAATGTCTAATATCAGATAATATCTAGTACATAACACTGTTCTGAAAATATTAAGAGTTCAATTCTTAGTGTACTGAAAAATGTCACGTGTAGCATCATGTTCTAAATATAAATATTGTAAAAACAAACTTTACAATTATTCTTCATTTTTCTATTCGAGGTAACGATTCCGATGATGATAAGGTCCGACAAAAATCAACAAATACATTTATTCCTGAATCGGAATTAAAACCAACAGGTTCATCGAGTGGTTTTACGGAAAATGTAAACAATTATAGACGAAATCATATAGTAAAGGAACTTCTTTTGGTTTTTGTTTTTAGACTGGACCAAAAGGCGTTATTGAAGATTGGAGACGTTTTAAACAATTGGAAACTGAAAAACGAAATGAACAACAAAAAGAAAAACAAGCATTAATTAAGAAGCTAACAATGACATGTAGATCCTATGTCAGTAATAGTAATTTTAAGGAATTCACATTTAAGATAATTTTTATAAATAGTTGACAGATGCATGTAATTCATACATTTAAGAAAATAGCACGACTATTTGTAGCGAACATTGATATTCTAGTTCGTTTCAAATCAAATTAAATACAAATGTTTTCATAACATTACTATCAAGCGAGTCTTCTTTAAAAAATACACAATGTCTGATTTGATATCAAACGGTCATTCATTTTTATTAGAATTGAGATCGATGAAAAACAACAATAGAATGAAACTCTTGAGTTACAGAAGATTATGTCATGAAGATGAGAACTAATCGATATTGAAACTCCATGATGTTACATATTGAGTAGTGTTTTAATTGACATTCAATTTTTATTCTGTATTGGCAGTTGGATGATGAAGAAGAAAAGAAAGGAGAACAAGAAGATCAAGAAGATGAATTTTTTGATGCTGAAGATGAATTCTTCAAAGAATATCGAGCAAAATTAATGCATCAAATGCAACAACGATTACTAAATGCGTAAGTATCGTATTGTTGGCATACTGATAGAGTGACTACAGTACAAATAATATAAAATACAATGTATTGTTTTTTTTTATGCAGGCCTTGCTTTGGCAAACAGATCGATTTAAATCGTGAAAATTTTACAAATGCGATTGATGATGAAAATAAAAATGTGACTATCATAATGCATGTTTATGAACAGGTTAGTTCTTATTTTCTTTATAAAAATATCTGATTTTATGTAAAACACTATCATGAAATGATGCTGTTTAACTCTCGAAGTGAGCAAATTTTGTGCTCCATGGGAAATCATAGTAATTTGAGAAATCGAATGCATGCGTATGATATTTGATATCGAATTAAACCATATTTTTAATCGATGCAGACTCGAAAATTCTAGTGACAGTACTGATGTACACCAGTGATGGGACTAGTTCGGTTCGAAATTTTGAAGATATCGGTCGATTCGGTTCCACGTATTCGGAGCCGATTTCTTTTAGAAATATATTCCCATATATTTGTTAATCTGTCCACTAAACGTGAATAAACTAATTGCAAGGTAAATTAATGCATCAGCCATTTTATTTAACAAATGCAACAATATTGCGAAGATGTCGACCGCATTCAAAACGTCATTATCAACGCTAAATTTAGACGCAAGAAAATTATACATAATCTATAGAACAATTTTTCTTTCTCTTCTGCACATAGCACTACGAAAGGGAGAAAATTCGTTTCTTCTGTACGATGTTCATAACAGAACGAAAAATAAGAATAAAAATTGTTGTATGTATTATGTGTAATTCTCTTTCATGTAAAATTAGTGCTAATAATGGCTTTTTTGAACAAGATCGAAAACTTCATGATATTTTTGAATAAAATAAATAAAATGATTGATGAATTCAGTAACTTCGAAGACAGTATAGCATATTTTTATGATTTAACCAACTGTTTCATAAATGTCCAGTCACGAGTAACAGTTTTGTTCATCGCTCAGTATTTACTTTTGCAAATAACATTTTTGTAGGAAGCACTCATATATTTAGAAACAAATATTAATTGATTATCAATTTTTATTAGCTTTTAATTCACTCATTGATTATCTGTGTGTTTAGAACTTTAAAATAATATTTAACATACAGAAAGAAAGTTAGAAAAAAGTATTTAACTAATATTTCAAAATGAATAACTTTACAGAGATTTTCAGACCTTTCAAGTTTTTAGACATTCATAGTGGTTATTACTTCTCAAAATGTAAAAAACGAAATAAAATTTAAAATTTTGACACAATCATTATGTTTTGAAGGGTAACTATTTCCTTTTCAATAGATGTATTTCCCATCATCATTAGGTTACTATTTTCAAGTGCTTCGTCAATCCGAAATGATAAACTAGAAAAGTAAAGAACAAAGGCTGGAAAGTGTAATGTATATAGTTTATTTCTCAAACCAAGGTTTTATGACATTTTCACACAACGTCTTTCAATGAATCATAAATTGCTATAGTTGAAACAAATTCTACTCTTTGCATTGAACGATGAACAAACATCTAGTGATTCATTCTTCATTAACAAAGATATCGGCTAGCCACTGAAAGTACACTGTAGTCTTTTCTGATTGAAAAACATTTCTAACATGAAAACAAAAAAACTTGTGTTTGTAAAATTGTCTACAGCTCAGCTTCTAAAGTCATCCTTAGAACTATCGAAAGTATTATAATCACGTCGTCAATCAATTGTTATAAGTGAATATCTTGAAAAAAAAACAGCATACATCGGCAAAGGTTTTTATCTTTTCATCGATTCGATTCGAAAAAAACACGAACCGATTCCATCACTGATATATCCGGATTAGACCCTTTTGTCAACGTTATGACAATAAACAATAATAACTGTCTATTTCTTTTAGTCAGCAATGGGTTGTAAAACAATGAATAAATGTATGCAAGAACTTGCTGAAGAATATCCGTATATAAAATTTTGTCGAATTCAAGCAGCAGAAGCACAACTCAGTCACAACTTTGTATACTTGTTATCTTTTAACACGAGTATTTTATTTTTTACTTGACTGGAAATATCTTTTCAGGTTAAAAATGGTTGTCCAGCTCTATTAGTGTATCGTGGTGGTGAATTACTCTCATCTTTTATTACAATAACAAATAAATTAGGCGATGATTTTGTTGCCAGTGACGTTGAAAGTTTTTTACAAGAGTAAGTTACCAAGTATAGATTTTTTATTGACATTGATCTATTCTTAATTTTATTGTGTTCATTATGCACAGATCTGGTTACCTTTCGTCAGCTGAATGCATGAAAAAAACCACTGTAAGAGACAGCCAATTACAAGAGAATAATCGATCTGATACGGACGAGGATTAAAATTTTTATATCTCATTTTACTAGTCAAAAGTTTGTCGGTTGTTTTTGGTTGCTTTTCGAAAATAAATTCTTCAAATTGCTTGTCGTATATAATAATCACCAAAATGCATCGCATCGATCGACAGCTGCTTTAAGGAAATCCTTATGAATTGCGTATAATTCTAGTTTTCGATCAATTGGACACCAAACAACTTTTTCTGCATCGTCACCTATGAAGAATTCAACGAATAAAAACAAAGTTCTTTTACTTATTTCAATGTCATACCAGCAAATAAATTGAGATTTTCTGTCAATTGACCTGTTTCATCATGAAAATGCCTAAGAAATGTTATTTCATATACAATATGAATTTTTCTGTTGAATTGAACCTACATTGCTACTGATTCCATCCATGCATTATCTGTATTTCGAGGATCATCAACGTAGGATTCATACAATTTATAACCATTGGAAAATAATCGTTTTACACAAGTTTGTTCAAGACCACCACGTGCTGCCTCTTCTTGAAATTCACGCATGACGGTTTGCGATATATTTTCACCAGGATCGACCATACCCTTTTAATAGCAATGAAAATTATAATCGATTCAGACACATACTATACGTATATAAAGCTTACTCCAGGCAAGGCCCACTGTTTTGTGTCACGTCGTCGAATAGCAACAAATTCAAGAACAGGTTTCAAACGATCATGTGCATTCATTCGACGATAAACTACAGAACCATTTTCATCACGCATCCAACTAAGAATAACAAAATAATCATCGAATAGGAATTGTGTGCTCTGCAACTTTCATCTATACCGAGTTACAACTGGATCACCTGCATGATTAGGACCCCAATGATATAGACGACCACGACCAGTCACTAAAAAAAGAATGAAATCCTCATAGATTTCATATGGCTATTTCAGAATGAATTCCGAAGAAATGTTTTTGTAAATTACCAACAGCAAAAATACAATATATAATATTGACCTTGACATCAACCGAAAAAAAGGAAATTGTAAATAAAAAGTTAACGTTTCATTTACATCAAGAGTATAACGTAAAAATAGTTCATTTTTTTTTAATTAAAATACAAATCAAATCTGCATTCGATTGCTGATGCACTCATATCAAGTTTTAGTACGAAATTCGACAATGATACTATACTTCTATCTTCATGCAATCAACTCTTCAAGAGGCTTACTGACATTCGTCGAAAGCTTTTCCTTATCTCATCATACAAACTCTATCGACATGTGCAAGTCCTAGAGTGTTGTGTTGGTTTTATTTCAAATTAGAAACTTCCTATTGGGTTTTATGCCTTGCATAAAAATCTCTTTGAGTTTGGTAACGATATGATTTTTTAATTGTATCGATTAGATTTCTCAAGATAAAAGGAAGAGTTTTTCTTTTCTTTGCGTAACTATTCAATATTATTTATATATTCAGTAGCTTCGCTTTTTACACGACATTGAATATTATCTCTTTCTGTTTAACTGAAAGCAATGAAGCAGAAAAATATGACGGTCTTTCTATTGAAAATAATGTTGCCTACTGTTCTTTCTATGATTTTACAAGCGACCAAATTAGCTATTCAGAAATTCATATAAAAACAATTTGCTACAATCATTAGTCGTTTTTAGTTTTAACATACAAGCAATAGCAACAGTTTGCTATTTGATTGTAAAAATAAACTCTAATTTTTTTCTCTGTACTCGTTTTCTTTTTTGTTTTGACATGATTAATAAAATAGACTCGTAGCTATAGATTAGTTCTGGGTAAAACATGATACTCTTTCTTACTTCCTGTCCTTCCTACTGGATTTTTGGGTCGTTGAGTTATTGGATCAATTTCATAAAAACCAGTAAAACTTCGTCGATCAATTTTGTTATCGATTTGATTGAAATTTTTGACAAACGATCTAAATTAAATCATGTTACTATCAGATTTTTCTTTGAAGAAACCAAAAATAAAAATGAAAGCCGTTGACTAACGGATCACATGAATCAGCTTTTGGATTATGTTGAATTTTCTTAGTTGTGTATTCAACTGGTTTATAATCTGGAAAATCCATACTCCACGATACTTTATCATCAGGAACATGAAAACGCTTAATAAAAACAAAGAAACAAAAAAAAGAACACAATCGATTATTTACTATTAAATAAACATCAACTAACTTGTGCTTCACTGTCATATACTAAGGATCGGCATTTGTAATGAGTTTGCAATACTTTATAAGATCGACTTATCGGTCTTTCTTTTAAAGACTATATGTAAATTTCTAGTTCATAAATTTCGACTTCCTATTGAGAGAATGAACTTACATTAGAGCTTCTGTATCTTGAATATTCATTCTCAGTTCGTCTTGCTATTTTTGAATAACAAGGGATTTGCCAATCTTGATTAGAAGAAACAGAAGCCTAAAAATATTTAAAAAACCGAGACCTTTTACAAGCAAAGACAAATTTAAAATCTACGCAAATGTTATGATAAATATCAATCCCGTTATCTTCAGCACTACTCATTTATGAAAGAAATGACACGCTAAAACAATATTTAGTTTACTCTTTAGTTCTTACAAGAGATTGACCAAATTTTTAAGAATCATGTTAGAGACAGTCGTGACTAATTCATTGAATCTCATCGAAAATGAATATTTTGTGAGATGTAATGTATTCGATATGTTCAGAAAGAATAACGATAAGCTTACTCTAGTTGATGCCTGATATTGAGCATCTCGATATCGACAATATTGTTGTACGTTGGATTCACTATTCATAATTGTGGTTTTCTGAGTGTAAAATTTACCTGGATCAAAGCGAAAAGTTCGACTTTGTTGTTTAATTAACTTAAAAGGAACTTTGTCAGGATTGCTTATTTGTTGATGTTCTGCAGAACGGTACGGTACGTAATTTTGTATTTTCTCCGTTTGTTGATGGCAAGAAAAGTATTTTTTGACGATTGGTGCATAAAAAAGTGAATTGCTGAAATCGTTTCTTCTAAGAGTAAAATTCTCGTCTTCCGGCGAACGAGAAAATGTTGTGGCAATCATAATGCTTTACCAAGTCTTAATGCTTTTTCTTTCCATTCCTTCTACGTGAAATAAACATCTTTTTTTTCCTTTTCTTGAATCAAAAATGTCGAATGACAACAGACGAGAAAAAGTAAGGCCATATCATTGGCGTTGATTATAAAATATTCTTTCCTTTTTAGTCAAGGTTATTAAAAAAAACCTACACCCCCTGATTTTTTTTACAAAACAAGCAATTGCAATGGTAGTTACAGTTATTCGGTAAATTTTCAGATGCCATCTTCACGACTGCTAAACATCGTATGATTGCTGATGATTTGTTTTGTTTTTCTTTTCATTTCTGAATCGATGAGAGTCATTTTCCATGTTCTCTCTCTTCTGTAGGAGAGAGAAAATGAAAAATCTCGTTGTGATATGAATAAAAATATGCGTAGGCGGAGAAAATAGTTTGTTTTTTTCGTGTTTTGTATGATAAAAAACCCAAACTAATTACGATCCATTTCATAAAATATATCTCACATTCAATAACCGACATTCATTATGTAAACCATGTGTCTTTTTCTGTCAGGTTATTTTTATATATTTTCAAGTCAAATGAAATAACTCGGCAAAAAAAACACCGCACATGTTTCTAGCTCGATTAAAAGACAAAATAAAAAGCATGAAAAACAATATCGATGGTGATAGCTGTGAAATTTGAGTTTCATTTGCCAATGTGTTTTTCTCAATAAAAAAGCTAATTTTATCTTGACAACGAGAATCATCGTCCAATTTATCTGTACAACCGAATAGGCCACCAGGGCATTCACGATTAGCCGATTTTTCAATGTAATCCAAGAAAACAGTTAACTGTGCAACATCGCCAGCCACGGGCGTTATTGTACAGTTTGTTATGTATAGAAGTGCACACGTATGATATTCATATGCATCTTTACACCATTTTAATTTTTCTTGTGCCGACCAACGACGATCGAAACGGACACGATTTTCAATAATTGGACTACATTGTGACCCAGCCTAATGAATATTTGAAACTAGAACATTATTGATTTATTTTTTTTCTAAAGTTCTTTCTTACCTTTTCTAAATTACACACAGGTATTGGTGTAGTTGTTGAACGATATTTTGTACTTGCCATTGTTTTTAATGTTGTTCGACATTTATATTGTATAGGACTTGTTTCATTGAAATCACTACAATATTTTCCAACACGTAATGCATTACGTCGAAGTTGAATATCAAGTGATGCTAATGCGGCAGCATATTCCGTGCGCATATCGCAACAAAGTAAATGTTCATTGACACAATCAGCAAATACTTTGCCGGCATCACAATAGGCAAGTAATTGTTCTGGTGTATACAATTGAGATTTCATTAAATCTTCATCATCCTTTGATGGTCCTTGTGGACAATCAGCTGCTTTCCATATATCACATTCAAAACTATTCGAAATAAGACATATAAAGATGAAAAATGTGAATTTATAGAACATTTCGAATATGTAACCAGTACATGTTAGAACAACAACAACGAATGAATTTGTTTTTATTTTTTTTTTGCCTGTTCGTTAGTAGGATTAGATACAAAGATAAACAAACGATCGGTTAAGTATGCATGGCGCTAAAACAATATATATTCATATGAAATAAATGATGTAATGTATCTATTAACGATCGTTCAAACCACGTATGACGTGTTGCTCATATAATCACTATGAATCTATTCGAATCAATTTCTACTATTGAAGTTCTTCTTTCGATTGTTCATTATATCGTTGTCATTTCTTTTCTCATAATGTTAGGTCAAATTACTTGGACTTTATTTTTAATATATAAAGAAAAACAGCACGACACTATTCATGAAAATGAAAAAGCCTTCAACGAATGAATCGAGGTCACAAAATTGAATTATTCTATTTGATGAAAATTAATCGGATACAGACGCTTTCGATTGCTTGTCTCTCATGAAAGTCGATATGTGTGATTTCAAAACGTCTTTTTGGATATTTAACGGTGATAACAAATAAAAATACACATGTGAATATTTTCGTTTTTAGTTAGATAAAATATGTTGATATGATTTTATGTTGATAACGAAAGACTCGCAAGATAAATCGTATCAAACGCCCTCTTTTACGTATGATTGAATTCAATGATCATCTGTCATCTTTCGTCAGTAATGAAGAAAATAATAATAATGATAAACGTGTTCGCTTAGGCAAGAATAAACAATATCCAATGTCGTTTTTTTACTTTGACGAGAGGTGGGGATAAGAGGGAGATAAAACTTCTTTTCATATTAATTCTTGAGGTATAAATTTTGTTATTGGCAAAAGTATTTTAGTCCATAAGGATTAGCTTATTATAATAAAATTGGGATTTGAGTTTCTTTTCAAAGCTAATTGAATGATTGCAAAAATACGAATTACACTATTCGAAATCCTTTCTCAACAGTACACTTATCAACTCATACTTATAGAACAGAAAACGTCTTCAATAAAAAATCATTTTGATAATAAATAACATCATTCGGGTGTTAATTTGGTGACTTGTGAAGAAACAATTAAAATTCGTCTGATAAATAACGGTATTCTCCGATACATATATTTTTCTTTTCTTTTTCTTCTTTTATACAAAAAAAAACTGTAGGATGACAAGGAAAAATCGAAGCATAAAAAGAGAAAAAAAAGAAAAACTACACGCACATCGATGTTTTTAATCTTTAACTCAACTGCGCCCAATTTTGAAATGAACGTCTTAATCAATCAGACAAGAAACAAAAGATAGAGCGAGTATATGAAGACCAGGAAGATAAAGCATAGAAGACAAAAAGAAGAAGAAGAAGAAGAAAAAAAGATTTTCACATCAACTTGATTGTATGCCTACAGATATTGTGACAGCCATCGAAACGCTTCACCATAACCTTCACGTCTCAGTACACTACACATAAATAATTCCATTGGACGACCAGCTACATCCGAACGAGCTACATTGCCTTTGCCTGTTGTGGCTGTCGATATACCAAGTAAATATCGAAGTTCTTGTTCGCTCACTGCTCCCGGTAAGTCAATTTTATTACCAAGTACAACAACGGGTGCATTAGCTACTTGTTCATCGGTTAATAAACTCTACATAAATGACAAAAACAAATTTTCTGGTTTATTTTTTTTTTTGACATTCGAAATAAATCCAAAAAACTATACAAACATCAAGTTCAGCTTTGGCTTCAGCAAACCGAGTGCGATCAACTGCATCGACAAGAAAGACTATTGAATCAACAGCCGGAAAATAATCTTTCCATACACGACGAGCTTTATATAAGAAGAAAACATTTGCATTTCAAAAAAAAGCATACTCTTTTATCAGATTCGTTCAATACAATAAGAATAAAAAACATTCTTACCTTGAGCATGGCCACCTAAATCAAATGTTGTAAATTTCATATTACCCATGACTAATTCTTCGGAAGCTATAAATAAAACAACACTAATTTTGTATATAGATATCAAAAATAAATGCTGTACTTGGATGTAATGTTGGTACATGTTGTGCGAGTCGATCATCTTTGAGCATATGCAACAGTGTCGTCTAATAGATGACAAGAGACAGAAAAAAATCATTTCAGTTTTTTTTAATTTATATGGAGCTTCACTTTCGTCTTACTTTCCCGGCATTATCAAGGCCCAGAAATACAAGTTTACCACTTTTTTTGTGGAGACCTATATCATATAAAACAAATCAATACTATTGATATTCAAGGTTGAATTCGATGACGTATACCAAGCGTTGTTAAAATACTGGTAAACCAATCCCATAAAAAACTCATTGTGATTTATTGATTATCTAAGTTGGCTCTGATTAAAATCTGGAAAAAAAACTTTTAGCATTTTTAACAAACAAGGACTCGAGTGATTATTTGCAGCGTTCCGAATGGAATTCGAAAAGAAAATGGTTTCGTGCACTTTGGTTTATTGAACAAAACGTATCGGTACACTTTACTTTAGTAACCAAAGGGTACCACAGTGTATATATCGAAACTTACGGTATAATCTAGAAAAACACGAGTTCATTTTCATATCTGCTAAACAAACTATTCGCTTCATGTTAAAAGAGGAAAGAAAAAAAATGGTGAATACTGTCCGTAAGAAAAAAAATACTAAAAGTAGCACTAGTCGATAGTAAAAATGAAAAGCAAAGGTCATATCGTTCAAAGTCAGCTTTTCGCATACCCTGATATTAGAATTAATTCATTTACAAACAGATTTCTCGATAGAGCGCAAAGTGTTAATTTTGTAGACAAAGTGTTCTGCGTACACTTTGTTTTTGTCAACAGCGTGCAAAACAGCGTGTACTCGAGACTTAGCAAGGGTTCTGTACACGTTGATTATGCTGGGTACACCTGCTATTCGTATCGCTGATTATTTGTTACTTGCAGGGCCACGTGTTTCAAGAATAGATTTGGTTTATTTTTCAGCCAGTTACTTCTTTATTCGTGACCCTCAACAATGAAGTATGCATGGATTAGCGACATCTGTTCATTTTTGTTTCAAAATAGACACTCATGAACGAACTCCATTTTTCCGAAATGAAAATAAATAAAATGAAAAACATCCATTTATTATAGTGAAAACTATGCCACTGGATAAATCATTATCTGCTATTGTTGACTTAAATCAAGATTTGCATCCATTTTTCATTTTCAGCAATATTTCTAGTGCTTGTCAACACTATGTAGGTACATTTAAAAAAATGAAACTGATCAAAAAAAACAGGCGACAATTCTTTCACGGACAGTCGTTTGAGTAATATTTTTCTCCTGACTATTGAAC
This sequence comes from Rotaria macrura, assembly GCA_900239685.1. NCBI lineage: Eukaryota > Metazoa > Rotifera > Eurotatoria > Philodinida > Philodinidae > Rotaria > Rotaria macrura. The sequence goes on from OENT01000148.1 coordinate 168,135, forward strand.
GTGATACAGATATCAATATCGAGCAAATCATTGACAGTTTTTCAGTGATTCTCGAACATTGTGGAATCATGCTAAAATACTTCTAATGTGTTTTTTACGAGATTCAAGATTTTTCTGATAGCTGAATACTAATGTATCTTGATTCACGTGAGGAGTGATTTCGACAGGATAGCACAATCGTAATCGCCAGAGTATGCAAGTAGTATTTCCATCCAAGAGTTTCCGATTTTTCTACCGTATCTGTTCTTCGGGATAATTGGCCTGAGAGTATCGTGTGCTTTTATTTTTAGCAAAATCAGTTTTACATATATGAACATAATAGGTAGATGAAGAAATTCACAGCATAGTGAAAGATATACGATGATAACATCGTGGATGTGTACGATAGATCTGTTGTTGGAAATGAGCTTTACTGTAGACGTGTCTAAGAGAAAAAAATGAATAGACGCTAATCGTTTAGGTTTTGACGAAAGTCTATAGAAATTTTTCATGATAGTATATAAGCTGAAGAGAATAAGTTAAACAAGCAGACAAGACGTCATATGTTCAGATAGTGTCACAGTACCTGATATTTGAGTTTTCACAACTAACATAAGAGACAAAACAAATGAATATATGACAAAATACGATTTTCCTTTTCTCGGCTGAGTCTGCACTGCCTAATAGATATGACGGAGAGTTTTGATTTAATGACGAACCAAGCCTTTGACTGTTAAATAACACATGAATAGTTGTCGCTAAACAGTGTCGTTGAGAAATTCATATTATTGGTTTTACATATGAGTAGGGGCGTAACCATAAAATTCTCGTTGAGGGAAGGGGGGGGGGGCTCTGCTCACCCCAGTTTTTTGGAGTTGAAAAACAAGACGTTGAGCAGTACTTGAGAGTGCAATGGAAACAATAATAATGTTCAAACTTTTATCACCAGCAAAATAATAATAAATTAAGCAACAATGCAATACAAAAAAAACTATCGGAACAAAATTCTAGTATTATTACGATTAACCGCAAATTGATCAATGACTTGTTCAAAATCTATATTAATATCACGTTCAATCGATAGGATACAAAGATCGCTGAAGCGTTCATTTGCCATAGTTGTCCTTATGCGTGTTTTGATTAGCTTAATCTTGTAACTGGTTCATTATCAATAACACGAGATAGTTGTGAATCAAATAATTGTGAAACAACATTTTGATTGTCAGCATCATTAGGTTCTTCATGAGAAGAATTGTGCTTTTTCTGAGTTAACGAAAAGAAGAAATCAAGAGTTTTCCTTTGATTATTACTCGCGAATCAACGTCATATGTTGTGTGCAGAAATGAGCGTATCTTTTACAGCACATGTGCAGAGATATTCATGATATGATATGTATATGTAATTAAATTACGCATTCCGTTTTTATCGTTTTATCTTTTGAAGATATTGCTTTTTCTGAATTACATTAATAAATAGATGTTTGATCGTCATGTGTCACAAAATTCAAAGAACAAGCGTATTCTGATCATGCAGTCAGTAATGTAAAATAATCCATTAAAATGCATTGATTTTGAACGAGTCTTCTCAAATTTTATCATTATTTCTTTGGAATCCATTGCAATACATTAAAAATGTGCAAAAAATGCATTAGAACTAATTAAGAGCTTGCAGAACAAAAACACATTATAATGCATTTTTTTCTCAAATTTTTCATTAATCGTAATGCATTTCAAAGATATAATGATCAAAGTTTTGAAGATTCGTTGAAAATCAATGCATTATAATGCATGAAAAAGGTTGCATTGTAATTACATTACGTAGATTATTTATCAAAAATAATTAAAAATAATGTCCATTATTTTACATTATTGCCTACATGGGTGATAATATCTTTTATATTCTGTTATAGAAGATATTGTATATAATAATGCTTTATTCATATAACATTTATATGCACATCAAAATTACAAACACAAACATAAAAAAGTTCCGAAATAAAAAAATTTTGTTGAGGGGGGGGGCTCAGCTCCACCTAGCCGTCATCTGGTTACGCCACTACATTTGAGTATCTTTCGATTTTCTATTCATTGTCAACGACATTCTTTTCAAAACGGTATGCAGTTTGAAGAGAAACATTATGTATATAGAAAAGACTTAGCAACACAGACTTGCAATGTTTCTCATACTGGATATGTTAAGATGACAGATGGATAACTACTGCTGCTGATGATGACTAGTATGAAAGGAACACCTATCCATTTAAAATCGAACTTTTGCCATCATGAATTCTATCATGTCTCGATGCATTTTTGGGTCAATCGATAAGAGACAGTTCAAGTATCATCCTCGGTATTCATGGAAATAACTCACAGTTAGCATTGAAAGTGCTCTAGTCTGGGTTTAGTCGATGTTTCAATTATTTTTCTGTTGATGACAAGAGAAAGTGTAAACAAAAGATCGTGTGATTTTTTTAATTTTTTCCTTCTATACGTTATTAATTTTATGGATTTGGCATTTTTCTTAAAAAATGTATACATAGACTTATGTCGAATCAATGAGGTTATCTTATTAATATATTGATACATATATCTGAAATAAAATATTCTTATGTCATTTTTGTCGAAACACGTTCAATCAATTGCTCAGCTTTGATTCTATTGGGATGTGTTGATGGTAATGAATGACGATAGATGGATGCAGCCTTTTCATAATGATTCAATGCTTGTTGATATTCACTTTTGTCTTCAAAAACAAGGCCAACATTATTAAGTGTTGATGCTATTTGTGGATGTTTTGGTGGAAGTGTTTTTCGATGAATATCAAGAGATCGGTTATGATGTTTCAATGCTAAGTCGTACTTACCAAGACATCGATATATAATACCTATATTACTATGTGATCCTCCCAAATCAGGATGATCTATGGGAAGATGTTTCTCTCTTATAGCAAGAGCTTTTTCATTATACTCTAATGCTTCATGAAATTTTTTCTCTGCTTGATATATACCAGCTATATTATTTAAGCAAATAGCTACTTTTGGATGATCATTACCATATGCTCGCTTAAGAATAACCAATGACTTATGAAATGATTGAAGTGCTTTTGTATAATCTCTTTTTCTTTCGTATATTGTTCCAATACTATTATAATTATTTGCTAATTGTGGGTCATCAGATTTTAGTGTACATAATTTCATACGAAGAGCATCTGTATGCCAACGTAAACTTGAATCGTAATCACCTTTTTCATATGCAATTATACCAAGTGCATGATAACATTGACCTCGTTCTGGCGAATCTTGTGGTAATGAATCGAGCAATCGCCGATAATAATTTTCTGCTTCCTGAAATTTACCCATATTACGTAAAATATGACCTAATGAAAGTAGATCAGTTTTATCTTGATTCTGTTGATTTTTCATATGTTCTAGTGTTGGTTTCAAGTCATAGTCATGACCACTTGATAAGCTCATGTGAATAATCCACAAACGATTATCATTTTGATAGATATTAACAAGTCGAAATATTGATCCCACCATAAATAAGACCTCGGACTCATCGGGAAAATAACTCAAATAACTTATATTAGAAAATGGCTTTTCATCGTCGATTTGTGGATTAGCAACGATTTCAAAAAGTACTCGATCATGTTGATCAGAATCAGGTGAAAAAAAAAGAGCTGAATCTCGATTGAGACTCGTAGATAAAAATGAATTGATTGATACATATTTTCCGATCGAATCTTTCAAAATTTGAAGTTCATCGTGATACATTAATTGACCACGAAAAACATGCATCGTTGTTGTACATTGATGTTCTAACAATTGTCGATGTAAATCACGAATAAAAAACCGAAACAGATAAATTAAATCAATATTTTGTACCCGTAAGGCTTTGTTCAATAGACGGTAAAGAAATGATTGCTTTGAATACCACCATATTGCACGGCATGATGTATAATTCGTTTCGAAATCATTTATTATTGATAATTCATGTTGATTACCTTTATATTGTTCTTTACATAATGTAACAAGATCATTTTTTTCAAATGCACTCGTTTTCATTCGAAGTAAACAATTGATGAGCAATTGAAAATGTACGAATTGTCCATTAAGACCAGTTGTTGATTTTTCTTGATCTGAATTAAATATATTTATTGGTAGAACTTCGTCAACTTTCTTTTGAAATCGTTTTGTTTGATCCGTTTGAATGCATTTAATTAAATCTTCTGATTTATTAAGAACATCTCGAATCTAAAGAATCGTATCGTGTTGATTATTTTCTTTTTCCGATAATAAAATGAATCGATAAGTCAGTTGACTTGAAATTGTGCACATTATTTTTTAGAAGACAACGAAATAACTGGTCAACTAATTCATTAGAAATAATATCAGATCAATGTTAGAACTCATGGTCACGATCAGTCAAAACGAAATTTTCACCAGATAGAGATGATTATTTTCATTTTAGATGTGCTAATTGCACTTACAAGGCAATCATTTTCAAGATACTGTATATGTCTAGAATACTCACAACACACTATTACCTTATTTCATTATTTTATCGTGTTAGGAATAATTTTTTCGTCATAGAGTCTTGTATTTGTATACGCTCTGAGAGTTGTCCGCTTACGAATATCATCTATGCTAGATGAAAATCACTTATTATTGTCTTACATAGGATGAATGACAATCCTATGAAAATTCTAACTCTCTACTTCTCTTTTCCCTCTATAGATAATTACTTTATAAAAGTCTTTGGTCCATTGTGCATTGATTTTCCTATCCATACAATAAACATAGATTGAATAAACTTGTCGAAGTTTATGTATACGCGGCACTAGTTGTCGACCTGATGAACCACTTACAATTATAACAATACGATCTTGACTAGATACAGAACGAATGTAAGATTCACATGAATTACTATCTTCAAATGTTCGCAAATGATTGATTACGGTGCGTAATCGCTGTTGGGTGCAAACATTTTCTTGTGAATTGTTTATTGAACTGTCAAGCCACACTAGGGAAAATGTTTCCAAATTGCCGCTATCTAACGTTGAAGATGTTGTTGTCTTTGTATTTGATGTCGTGGCCATGAACGCGAGTTCTTCATACACTCATGATAGAGACACGAGATATTTCGATACCACTTTATATTTTTTCTTTTGAAATTTTTAATCTAAATAACAAGAAGCTTCTTTATAACAAGGCGTGACAAACTTTACATACATATTTTTCCGCAGTCTACTTCCTTTGCAACTAAACGTAAATCTAGGGGTACCCTTTCAACATGCTTAATAGAGGCAAGAAAAAAAAACACAGCTGATAAGGTTGGCATTTTCCAAGCAATTTTCGGTAGTGGTGTAATGTGTTCTAACTGTCAAAAGAAAAAGAAAGAAAAGAATAATTTTGTTTTGATGACTAGAAAAATATGTTTTTTCCTAGTTTTTACTTTTGTAACTGACATCATTTTTAATAAAAAAACTTTCATCAAAACTATATTTTAAAATAGCAAGTAGCTCCTGAATTTTAGGCTTAATTAAAAATACCTTCATTCAATGTAATATACACTTTGATGTTTGCATGAAGCCGTCAGATGAATGTCTATCAATCAGTTGAGTATTGCAAGGCTAAAAAAAATTCTTATTTTCCGTGACTCTAAGTTTAACGATTCTTCCTGAAATGAAATTGCAAAACTAATATTTGATTTGATTTATGTACATGCGTTATTTTTCTCGACCAATGAGAATGCAACACTTTAACGAACAGGTGAATTCCAAATTGAATATTTATAGTACGGCCAGTGATTTCTGTCCAAATGTATTCCTTCCAGATAAAAATATCTCTTAATGACTCATGTTTTGCGCTGTTACCCTGACGAGTATCCTCAGAGAGACATCTACAAAATCGTAAAAGTTTGATTCGAATAGAAAAAACAAAATTGATTTCTTCCCATCATAAACGACTGGGACGAAAGTTTCAAGGATTTCTTTGCATATAGGAAAAATTGAAATAGTAATACGGAATTTTATAACTTTTTCTGTAAATACGAAAAACGTATGGTAAAAAAGGCGTACTGCATCAATTTATGTCTTATATGTGACAAAGAATAGTATTACGAAAACAAGATTCTATCGCCATGTATGCAGTTCTTGTCGATGAAACGATAAAATATGCATGAAAATATCCAAAATGAATCTTTGTACGGTTTCACGGGAAACTAACAATATGCATATGTCTCAAATTGAAAATAATACAATCTTCCACGATTCGTTTAGTGCGTACTGTAAAGGGATATATCACAAATGAAAATTACAGATTAGATCTCAACATAATTAGATTAAGAAAAGAAGCGCAAATCTTCCAGGTATATGCCATATTAACAGTGTATCAATACTTAAAACACAAAAAAAAAGGAAAAGAATGATCATAGCCTTATTTTTTTCTTGTATGAAGTTAATATTATGAAATTTGAAGTACATAAAGTGGCAGAAGGAATTAACGAAATTCTGAAACGAGTTTCAATATAATTTTCAACAATATTGCAGTTTTATATAACAGTTCATCGTTCTATATATTGTCAACATGAGTAGTCGTTTCATGGTATTAATTGAAATTTTTTCGTTAATGAATACAACAAGAATAGAGGAATTTATTTTTATTGATATTTCAGAATTATACGCAAGGGATATCAGGTCGTGTTCAATCGATAAATTCAGATTTGAATGAAAACGACTTCATTTTGTAAAGCTAATCTCCTAAGAAATATAAGCAAATTAGAAAAACGTAATGAGTTATATCTGACTATGAGATTCAATAATCCAACTAAAAGTGGACTACTTGTTCCAATCAATCATCTGAAATATTTTCATAATATCATTTTGATATGCGCTCTATCTAACCATCCTATTCAATTTTACCTAAGGCGTCATTAATTATGATTAAAATTTTCACTTCAGTTGTATTCAACTGTTAAATGACTCTTAGAAATAACCAAACATCGCGATGAACGCTTTTCCAATAGGTGTGATAGAATTTTCTAAGCATTTTCATCACGAAGAATAAACACTTCCTACTAGTTGAATATGTACTCAAAGGTTTCGAATCTTGAAGTTTAACCTAGCAAGGGTTATCACAAAATAGCGCTATCCTTTTCTAGCGTATAGGATGATCCAGAGTAAAGAAAAGAATGATTGATTGCCTTTTAATAGAGTTTTCCTCTGATTTTTGTAGTCAGTATATAGACCATTCGATAGAGATTAAAACGCTGAATAAAATTCTATGATCAAGTATGAAGTAAGATCAACCGATGAACATTAAACATTGTCCTTTCAAGACCCTCGATTGGCATAAAAGTTACTGCATGAGGGTCACGACTATTGTTAATTTTTAAGTCCAAGCGAACAGGTCGTGAGGGTGTGGGTGTGGGCTTTGGTATGAGTTAAGCTATCTACGACAATCATTCCTCCATCCCTCAGCACTCATACCCTCTCTTGGAAAATTCTTCAGCGTCACAGCGCCAAACATGAGTCATGAAGTTATCGTTTATCAGGAAAGAATACATTTTGACAGAAATTAATCATCGTAGCAAAAATATTCTATCTCGAATTCATCTATTGATCAAAGTGTTGGATTCTAATTGGTCGAAAAAGAAATACGTGTACATAAATCTAAGTCAAATATTACTTTTGCAATCTCATTTGACGAAGAATTGTTAAATTAAGAGTCACGGACAAAAGGTAAGCTTTCTTTTTAGCATTGAAATCAATACTCCGCTGATTTATAGACATTCATCTGACGGCTTCATACAAATATCAAAATAGATATTGAATTGAATGAAGGCATTTTAATTTTAAGTATGTCAAAAATATCAGCGATATTATCACTGGAATGTGTCGTGTATTGGATGAAAACGTACTTGTTTTGTTAATGTTTTCGCTTGAGTATAACATTACATATCTAAATCAATCATGATGATCTGTACTAGATGTTTGTTGTTTGTCTACACCACATCGTGTTATGAGTAGTAGCGTCACTAGAGTGGGGCCAGATGAGGCTGAGCCCCATCACCAGCTTTTGAGCACCACAAACCTTATTGCACTTTATTCACTGAATCCTTGAATTAAAGAAATGAATATGATCTGGAGCACCGGAGTCTGAATTTTGAACCGAAAAGAGTTAAAATATTTTCTTCATTCATAGTAATGGCGGATCTTTTATTAATTTCTGTAACTCTTAGATATTGAGAGCACTAATCATCATTTTATGTTGTCCATTATGACTCACGACTCGTGAGTCACGAGTCCTGACGAAAGCTAACGATAAGATATAATATTGTGGGAAAACAAATGATATCATTTATCTGTTCATCTCTATGTATCAGTAGGTCAATCTGCCTTCATGCTCAAGCTTCTTGACCGTGTTATTCGCTCTTTTTGTATAAATTATTTGTATTATCTGTCGATGTGGTTCTTTTTCTGGAAGAAGAAACATTACGAAAATGAACTCGAGGAGGTCCTATGAAAGACTCACTGACGTCATTCATCCATTTAATCAAAGTCTTGTTGTTTATGGTGAATCTTGATTTTGTTGAAAAAATTGACAAAAAATCATCAGTTTTGTCGATATATCAAGATTTAATCTCACAATTAATCGGCCGATTAATTGAGATAAAATCGTCGACTTTGCCGCGATTTGAGAACTTGGGAATTAATCAAGAGTTACACGATTCATCCTTATCTACGGAAACATCACTGTGACGTTCTATGTTGAGAGCGTTCTTACGTCACGTTTTGTCTTTTCTGGCTTTTCCTTGTCTACTTATCTCTTCTCTTTCATCCTTTCATGGATACGATCAACTCGTTACTTATTCTGTTGACAGGAATACATATATCATCTTCCATAATTATCTTTCCTGTTATTCTCATCTTCTTATTTGCTATGTCTATCTTTTCTCTTGTTGTATCTTTTCCTTCTCTCTCTTTCTTGGTTGTGTATATAAGCGCGTGTTGTGGATGTAAACGAGGCGATTTGTGATACGTAGAAGCTAAATAAAATGTAACACCATAAGCATTAACTCTTCTTCTATCTAAAATCGTCACAATCACCACAACTTGTTTTTTCTGAAAAAAAATGTTTTTATTGATACTTTTTCAGATACTCATAAAAATTGTCGTATTATACTCAAATAGATATTTTCTTCTGTTTTGATTTCAAAGTTCTTATTCTCATACCCAAACTAGGCATCTTCGTATTTAAGATTAAAATAATGCACACATGACCATTTCATTTTAGTACAATGGTAGTTTTAAAACTTAGCAATAACATTTGAAAGCTTGTTATGATTAGTGTCTAGAGCTCGTCAACAAGTACCCTAGACAGAGAGATGGGGTTGAACCACACCAGGCTTAAATTTCTGGTGACGCCACTATTATTGAGTCTTGTTCCCTTCGGATGAGCACTTGCATATTAGATTTTTTGTGAATTTTTCGCGTTCTTTGCAACGGTGCAGATTCTTTTATTATGGAAGTTGACAAGCTGTTTCCGTTTAATAAGAAAGGACATAGGAAAATAATCGAAAATGTTTTCTTCTTTTCTTTGATGGTAGGATCGTAAGACATTGATACCGAAGAAATTGATCTGCATGCTAATCTTCTTCTTTCGTTTCACTATAGTAAAAAAAGACAATTTTCCAGACTCTTCGTTGTATGTATAAAAGTGTATGTGATATGACGTCCGATGAAAGAGACTTCGATTCTCAGACATCACATTTTGAAATAGAATTTAAAGAAAAAATCAAGAAAGAGAAGAAATTTTCGATTATTTTCCTATATCCTTCCTTATAAAGCAAAAAATGAATTCAGGGCAGAAGAGTATCGACAATAAAAATGAAAGCTGATAGACCTCACTGGATCTCAGATAGATACAAATATGCGCACAGAAAACACGAGTGAAACAAAGAACTATTTTATTTTACAGATAAAAATGCAACTGCTATCTAATTTTATTCGATTCTTTTGGTGGCGTGAATCTCTAGCTATGACGAGCGCTGTCATTTACAATACGAGTGTTAGCTACACTATGAGCGAGATTTACAATGCTTGCAGCGATGGTGATATCAATTTGCTGCGAGCGCTCGTTGCTACATCAACTTCCGTAGATATTAACCGTCTCGAATTGGATGGAACCACGGCTCTTCATGCGGCTTCTAGCAATGGTCATGTGAATGTTGTTAAATTTCTCCTGGTTGAATGTGCTGCTCGACGTGACATAATAGATAATAATGGTCTGACAGCCTACGAAGTAGCAAGTAATGACGAAATTCGTCTATTATTCCACCGCATCAGATTCTGCAGTGAAACGGATACGCTAAGTCCATTACGGTTTTTGGGACCACAATGGCTTCAAAAATATCCGAATATATCACCTGTTCTGTTGGAATCCTACCAACGTGCTTTCATAGAAAACCCACCTGGGTAAGTTCATTTAGAGAAATCAAAGACTTTACACATCAGTGCCGAATACAAAATAGAGATGGGATCGGGTGCTAGTTTTTCCGAGTTGAAACCAAGCGGGTCTACTGAAAAAAATACTCGAAACTAGCTATGACTTATTAAAGATACCCAAGAGAGAGAGACGTTTTTTATACATATAATGGCATGTCAAATACATCAGATCGTAGTATCTCACTGTATTCTACTTTTCACGTAATTAAAAACGATTTCAAAATCTGCCTAAGTTCTTATATCTATACGTATCATTTCTACAAAGATTAAGTAACTGCATTGATGATTTTCAAAAGATAGCTAGCTTTTCCTTAATTTTTTCAAAAATGTTATGCAAATTGTATTTTATAATTGTATAGAAATATTGAATATAAATATGACCATATTTATTATAATTGATTTTTCGAACCTAATGCGTTCTTTTTCAGAGTTGACTATTTTGTTGTTAAATAGGAGTAAACATCTGGATGAAATTTCTTTTTTTTTGTGTTCTTTTCTCGTGCTTCTGAAATTTTCTAAAAGTAAAGACCAAATCATGACGCTGGTGCGTGATAACTTAATTTTTTTCATCGATACAAGTATAAAATTTAAAAACAAGAGAAAAGAAGAAATTTCACCCAGAAACGAAGGCATGGCGTTCGAAACGTTAGTTATAGTATATATTCTTCATGTATGTCTATTTTATATTTCCATGTAATTGTACATTATATGTTTAAAATGATCAATAAAATATTTTCTAATTTTCAAGTGGGCAAAAGAGATGAAACTTAGATAACTTAAAATGTCTCCAAAATATGAAGGTGTCTTTCGTCATTTAACTTTCACTCATTTGCCACCAGTGCACATGTAAGCATCTGAAAAACCCCTCCGTTTTACTGTGCATCAGTGAAACGCTCTTTCAAATAAAGCAAAAATTAAATACATTAAAAATGAAGGCCCACAGAGAATTTGATATTGTTAAATGAACTATTTTCATGTATGTTCGGTGAATATTTTTGAACCGCCTATATATTGCTTGATGTAGGTAGTTCTCATAGAGTTGGATGCTACAAATGAAATTTTCTACAACAATAGAAAGAATTTCCTGTTCGGTTTCTACGGAATTACAATGCTTGTTCTCCTATAATTTCATAGAAGAAATAGGTATAGTATTTTAACAACTCTGAGTGTCTTTACTATGTTTGAAAGAAATAGTTGGGAACGTATTTTCAACGATCGAATATATCTTCACAGTAACTAGTGGCATGTATGTTCCGTAGATATCTACTTCCATTTTGAAATGAGAAACAAAGGTGTGAGAGCATTTTATGACAGCTCGAAATATAGTGACATTTACATAAGAAAATATTATCCCTTTAGCCATTTTCCTTGATCACAATGGAGATTATGTCAGTTGTTTAAGTTTTAGATAAACAAGAAACTTCACTTAAGAAGGAAAGTTAGCATATTTTTGATGAACACCATATTGTATATCAAATCAAGACAAATTCAATTTTCAAAACTGTGTTTATCAAAAGTTTAGATAAAAGGTTATTGCAATACTGTTGATCACATCGGCACTATAACATTATTTGAAATATTTACTGAGAGAATGTTTCGAAAATTAATATCAAACACTAGATTAGATATGTTGCACGACATAACTAGCATTATCTTATATTAATTTTATTTATTCTTGTAAAGTCATATAGTATTAATAGTAAATATGCAGTCGTTTCTCATTTTCCTTCAAATGAGTGGAAATCAACCCCAATAGTAAACAATTGATTTTTGACTAAAAGATGCGATTAGCTCTCATAAGTCAATGTAAGTTTTGCGATCAAATTTTTAAAGTACCACTATTAAGGTTATCTATTAACTATTTACGTAGTTACGCCATCACAAGTAGATTCGAAAACAAAAAATGAAAAAAAATATAGTCTCCCTACATCAACGAAACATATTATTGTATGTCCTAAACAAGCAGAAATCTTCTGCTCTGAATTTCAGCTGTATCCACTAGGGTTCACTGTTAGGTCAATGCACCTAACAGTCATGTTGAGTTTGGTTTCCTCTAAATACCAATTTCAAACAAAACAGTGCACGTTCAATATTGATCAACATAAGTTTTACTGCTTACTTTTCTGACGTTGTCGTCGAATTATTGAGGATGAAAAATGTTCACTGAACAACTGTGTAGTAAAAACTACTATGGAGAAGTGAACTTCATGCCCAAGAGTCACGATAGAGAAAAGTGTATTTTCAGTTCAAACATGATATGCAAAAGGGCATTTATGAAGTATTTTATAACGATACCCAACATTTACTACTAAAGTGCTTGATACAATGTAAGATATTTTCGATAAAAACAAGCCTGTTCAACATTTCATATTCTGTTTCAGCGTATCTCAGTTCGTAGGAGATGTTGAATTACCCATGTAACTCGACTCGATTATGAGTATAACGCGATGCCAAGAACGAAACGAAAATTTTCAGATAATTATCGCTTTTAATTTGACCAGCTATTTTCAGTAAAACTTGTATTTTTTTTCTGGCAATATTCTCAGAACCAGAGTGCTTTTTATAACATAGATGTGCTTGTTTTTTTATAGCTCCTCAGTATAAAAAGCGCTTGTAGCTAGATGCTCGTACTTTGGAGCTGCATCATTTGGCATTCAACAACATAAGTATTTCGAAAACTATACTAAAATAGAAAAAAAAGAATTTTACGCTCGCTTTCAAGACATACAAAAATAATGCATGATTCGCGTAACATCAGCATAGCTGAAGTTTCTCTGAATAAATGTGACTCTACAAGCATATAGTATTCGTTCGAACTATTCTTACGTTTTAACCAAAATCGAGGATCATCATCAGATTGCTGTGTTTTGTTGATAAACTTAAATAATCATTGTTCTTAGTCAAATTACAGCTTGTACCAAAAACTACCATGCTTCTACGTGATTCGCCAATGAGCTTTAATTCAACTCTAACATTCGAAGCGGATTTTATTTTTGAAAAGGTCATTCTCCGTAATTTGATAAGTCGTAAGCATATTCTTTAATATTTTCAAAAAACATCTCATCGTATAGTCATTCTGATGAATATCATAATTATATAGTTGCATATTCTACAGTAACTAAATGCACTGTTTGGACAAGAAAAATTAAGATAGGAAAGCTGCTGCCAATCCAACACTTTTGCTGAACTATATACACTAGAAGACCTTCCATTGAGTTTCGAGATGCCGACTGCATTTTTACTCAAAATCCACCGTATTTTTCAACTTTTGGCGTTAGAAAATACAGTTGCTGATGTTATTGTATTTGCTTCTTCTAGATGGCTTGGAGTTATCAAACGCTTCGAAAAAGTGGTCAAACTTTATAATGGAGACAATGAATATAATGAAAGAGTGAGTGAATGGTCAACCAAACTTCAAGCCATTGTCGCCGAGTTTTTCAGTTCAGACCATAAAGAATATCCAATAGCATGTAATTGTATTAAAACCTACCTGGAGAACAAGCGAATCGAGTCTCTGCTTCATCTATACACACTTAACCAACTCTTCTGTATTGATCTTGCTCAGGACAATGAAAAAACCCAAAGTCTCTATGAGCCCATCTTCTCTGATTTGCAAAGTGTACGCCAACGTTTTTTCAAAGGACAGTGCTATCGTGGTCTAAAGATGACATACGACGATTTTGCAGAATATGAATGGGCATTGAATAGGAAAGGAAGTTACATTGGAACAAATACTTTCTGCTCGACATCGACAGATAAAAACGTAGCCGAAGCTTTCCTAGGTGATGTTAATTCGTTAAATGTTCTCATGGTCTTTGATTTTCATAATGCATGTTCTACAGCTTTGAGTCTTTTTGAACTTTCCCCCAAACTACCATGCATCTCCCAATTTAATTATGAGAAAGAAGTTCTCATTCTACCTGGAACCATATTTTCCGTCGAAAGAATTGAAGAAGAAAGCGACCAAACTCAACGACGAACAATTTATCTGAAACATTTGACTACGGAATCGTTCAAACATCAATACCAATTTCTTTCGACAATCATAAAATTACCATTGCCTATTTTAAGTATCATGCATTCATGGGCGCTGTCATCGAAGATTCCGAAAAAATAATTGTATAATTTCGTGCCTTAGTTATCAATAAAAAAACATTTTTGTCTGCTCTATCCCATGAGAATATGTGAATCGGTCGTGGATCTTTTTCAGAGGGAAGCATCAGTTCACATTTCTAAAGAATGACTGTTTGGGTCTATCGTAGAAGAAATGACCAGTGGGATATTTCGAGCATTGTTTGCTCGATCCGTTACCGATGAATATTTGATAAAACGTAGATACGACGACAATTGTTTCAACTAAAGAAACAAAATGAAAAAAACTTTCACTCAATTTTCGGCAATATCCCAGTAACAGTCGAAAGAACTGTTCGTCAGTAGAATATTTGAGTGAAAGTTGTGTTCGAATGAATATACTATTTGCTCGCTTTGATTAAAAATAAGCATTGATCGTCAGACCAAAATAACTTTACTAGTAGTGCTCATTCTACTGACTTTCTAAACCTGTTTGAAAATAAGGCACTGTGATTAAAGCTAAGACTTTTATCTAAATCTTGCAACACTTTTTCAATCATGGATATGTATAATCGACATAGAAAACGCATTTTATTTCTCTTACACGTTTCTATGAAAGTCTTATCCCTGTATGATTTTCCAAACTCATCTTTGAGTCACTCATCATGACTACTCTGCGGGACACCACTTCGGAGTCAATTAACTTCAGAAACAGTCCTTTATTTATTTGAAAAAATTCTTCAGAAATCGTTCTCATCTGGAACTATTAGAAAAGGTATCAACGATATGAATTTTCGACGTCTTACTATTGGATAAGACAAGACCTACATTCACAATCATCCACTCTTAACTAAAGCTACACTTCGACACCCACATCCTCATGAATTTAGCGACCACTCCATACATTATTATTGCATTAGTCTATCTAATCTAATGGCTGCTTCAGAATGAGTTATATATTGCATTTCAAATGTTTACAGAGTTACCCAATAGGTTCTACAGTTTCAATCAATTGATCTCAAATAGTTTTTGCATTTTTATCTACTACTCTTTACCTCTATGATATGATGCATTCATCTTGTTCGATCAAATCGTTTATGAGAAATTAGAACTAATCGAATTTCTCCTCAAAGAGCTTTCAGTGGCAAGGAAACACTCAATGTATCTCGTGTCATACCTCCCGAGTCTATCCAGCGGAAATACCATGTCTGAGCTATTTTGGAATTCGCAGACCGTATGTCTATCAGATATCCATTTTAAGTTTTATTGACAGAACTTCCTCAATTTCGAGAAGTTTTTGTCCTATCTCATGCAAAATGATAGGTAAGATAAAAGGAGAAGCATTGGCAGAAGATTGAATAAAATCAATTGAGAAGCAACCGACGTGAAATAGAGGGCAATGCTTTTTTAGCAGTGATCCAACTCTGGCTCCCACAATCATGTAAACACGATTTTGTGTCCGTTTCATTCGTACTCTGACAAACTGGCAACGGATAACTATACTGACATGTGTTATCCTAAATACACCTATCACTGTGAATGACGTCATTTCTGTTGTTCCTTTGTTCAGGAAGAATATTTAGATAATCGAAGGAAAATAAACGGATAGGCTTTATTCGATAATTCCTACTGAATACCGTCGCGAAAAAACAAGAGAAAGATATGATAAACGAAATGCTGCACGTCGAAGTGAAAAATTAGAAAAAAAATCATGTGAAATATCTAGATTTTACCCGAGCAATACAAATACGAAAATAAATTAGTAAATATGAAGAGAAACTGATAATGTTAGACCCAAGTAAACAGCACGCTACAATAAAAACGATAGGTTGAGAGAGAAAATAGAAAACGTAACTGTAAATCAGACAAAATACGGCGTTTCTACGGAAGTATACTGCAACAATACGGTGCAATATGGTTGACCGTATTCTATCCGTAATATATGGCAAAACGGCCATATTCGGAGCGTATAAGATACGGATAGAATACGGGCAATACAACTGCGTCCATTCATACGTAGTAATACGGACCGAAAACGGTCGGTATTTACTCCATAAACTGCCGTAAAGAGTCCGTTTTTTTCTCTTTTACTGTCAGAAAACGGACCGTAACCGGTATCCGTTTTGATCGACCTGGGTTATTGTAGCGGTTTTCGTTATCTGTAGTTTATTCTTCCAAACATTTACGAAAGAGAAATAACATACAGATGAGTGAGGAGGAACGGATAGGTAGGATGAGTCAAGAATGACTAGTGAACAAGGGTATTTATATGAACGCACAAAAGAGAGAGAAAGAGAACAACGAAAAGAAGAGAAAAATAATAAAGAGATTGACTACTCACAGTGATGTATGTATGACGGATAAACCCGTCACACTTATTTCTTCAAAATATTCTTCTATGTTCTCTCTTGTCACCTTTGAACGAAATAAGTGCCGTTACTGATTGAGAGTTATAACATTATGAAGCGTCCCCATGTCGTCCATAAAGGTTAAATAGCACCGTTATAACGGCGCTATAGCGATCAGACTGTGGCCCCGTTTTTAGCGCTTCGCTATGTCCGCTATAGTGCGATATAACGGCATTGCGAAGACGATATTGCGCGCTATAGCGTGACAATTTTCACGATTGTTGTACTTCTATACACAGACACCTCTACTATACCTTGATAATTCATACTTAAATGTTCATTTCCAGAAAAGTCGTATGATTATTTTTTTCTAAATAGTATTTGAATAAATTTAAAAGATACATTTTATGAATATAAGCAGCCAAAAAGAAAACAACACTTGTAAAAAAAAGAATTAGCTAGTGTACAAAATTAGTCGATTGTTTGTAGAACAGGTTTTATTTTCCTCATTGTGACCGGTCTCGTAGCAGGAAAAACATCACGTAGCCATTCATTTAACATTTGTTCCAGTTGTTCTTCACCAAGTTTGAATTAAGCACGAACAGCTTCTTAAAATAAAATACAAAAGTTTCTCCATGACAGAAAAAACGGAAATATTACCTTTGATCAAATTATATGTATTGTCGTTATAAGCGTCTGCTGTTTGTAGAGCAGCCAGCTCTTCCATGGTGTACATCAGTTTTATAAGAGCCGTTAGATAGAGATTTGTTTCGTATTTTTCCCAGGAATTTCGACTAAATCAAAGCCACGCTCGTTGTCAGATGATTTCAACACCTACATATCGAAAAGAAAATATAGCAAAAGATCACACTCTGTAAAGACGAAGACAAACTTGTATCACCACTGTACCTAAATTCTCTCTACTGAAAGGAGGGTCTTAGGAGGGTGTGGGTGTGGGTGTGGTAGGTTCTTCGTCGGTGTCGGTGATGTTGAGAATATAAGTAAGGAAAGGCACAGTCCCCACGCACATCTCCAGCCACTCGGTGAATACCCCATCATGGCTGGTTTGTGAAAGCATCAAGCTCATCTGATGGGTACAGCGTAGAAAATATGAAAGTAATCATTTGGCTTTTAGTTTAGGGGAAACGTGAATATTTGACATGAGAATGATTAATGAATAGTGAAAGTATGCTGATTAATTTGGTTTTCTTGTAATGATTTAAACCGTCGACGATTTTATCGATATGCTTTGAAATAACTGCTCAAATGGAATAAGTCGAATGTTTAATTTCCTGAAAGTTTTGGCTTTTCGGATACAAAACTGTCTGAAAGTTTTTCGTTTTATTGATAAGTAAGCTCGATGATACATTTTTCATGTTGTTTTGATACGTTTCAAATTGTGATAAACGATAATTGACCTTCGG